>CM060845.1:37000000-37600000 GCA_030762175.1 Metallyticus violacea | reverse complement strand
TTATCCAAATCTCGCGTCTAGTCCA
Organism: Metallyticus violacea; assembly: GCA_030762175.1. Lineage (NCBI taxonomy): Eukaryota > Metazoa > Arthropoda > Insecta > Mantodea > Metallyticidae > Metallyticus > Metallyticus violacea. The sequence continues at coordinate 37,599,975 of CM060845.1, read as the reverse complement.
TTTTGTTCCCTTGATCTATGTGGAGTAGCAAACTGCTAGTGCATCGTTATTTATCGGTACAATTTTAGAATATTAAAGATTCCAATAATCACTGCCAGTAAGTTAAGAGGAGGCTAAAGAAAATAAATACATGAAAATGAATATGATGAAAATAAATTAGTTATTAAATTAGCTAATGAATAAATAAGGATGAGAATCGGTTTAGGCGTGTCTACTCCCCACCCCCGACCCCCGAACTTAAATGCTACATACGATAGATGTTTATAAGGCAAAGAGGTGGCGCTCCTTTTGTGCCCTCTCGATTGGTGAGAGGTTTACCCATTTGGGGTGATGTTAGGAAATATTGTTTCATGTTTGCCACATTAACTTGCTGTTTACTTGCTTATCCCCTTCTTAAACATTTCTGCATCAATGGTTGAAGAGCGAAACCAAATAATTTAGCCCATTTTTATTAATTTTCAGGGTGCAGGCATATGATTACATAAACTGAATTTTCCAGGCTGTTTCTCACCTCAAACATGGACGAATTTAGTTTTGAAGATAAAATATCTATGTTTACCGTGATTAACCATTCAAAATATACTAATGTAGAAAAGAATAAGATAAAGTAATGGTCTGAGCGAGTTTTATATTAACATACTGCAATTTCGACTTGCTGACTCCCCTTAAGAATTGTTCTTTCTACAGTTACCACTTTAACAATCAGAAATTCAATGCTAACAATGGTCACAGATGTTTTAAATGCTTACGTTTTTGTCCTTTTACACAATTACTGACCTTCTTTCTCATTCTAGTTTACTTTAAAAGATTGTGTATGTGCATGCAATGACCATACCTGAATTAAGAGAAATATTAAAATGCTTGAAACGATTGTTGTAAATATTCGACATCCGCGGTTCTGAGGCGCGTTACATCTTCATTTATGCCTGACTAGGGTGTGATGGTCATTTTCTAAAGTTTAAATACAAAAAACAAGAAGATTTAGTCTACCGGGCCGGCTTTCTTGAGGTATATTTTCCCGAACTTTGTTGCTGCAATATCTAAAATAGTGTCTAGGATTGGTAATTTCTCCAACGATCGTTGTGACTAAACGTTTAACATTATGTACTCATTATTCTTACAATGAAGATGTCAACTGGAAATGAGAGGAGAGGCTTAGACGTGCTACTCAATTCTAAGTCTGCCGCCTCGAGTGAGGCATTATATTTCTGCTTGTGAATTAGCCGACTCGGTTCAATTCCCAGCAGAGAGGTTGTCGGTCCTGGTGATGCAGTATACTTGCCTTCTAAACCCAAGATCGCGGGTTCAAACCCGGCCAGGATCGATGAACTTTTTTCGGGAGTAAAAATCCCAAGTATGGCTTCCTTCGGAAGGGAAGTAAAGCCGTGGGTCCCATGTCGTACATTTACGGCACGAAAAAGAGCCTCAAGCCTGAAAGAGGCATCTGAGCAAAATTTGTCGGCCGTTACACGTCCTGAATTGAATGGGACGTGAGATATTAAAGAGCGTCCGTAAATAAAACAAATCAATCCCAGCACAGACGCGTGGCTTTGGTATTTTTCTCTACACCCTTCAACTTTGAAAATGCGAATGTCAGATAAACAAGGTATTTTATTTTAAAAATTAATTTGATATTTATTTTAAAAAGTTGTGTTAAACGTACAATTGAGGAAAATGTGGCAAAGATAAGAATTGTGGCTCCCTACTTCTGCCCTTGCACGCGAGTCGCGACGTAATGCAGCGTACGAAAGACACGTTTAGGTTTTTTTTTTTTTTTTTTTTGAGTAGTGTTTAACGCCCGTTTTTTACTACTGAGGCACCACAGGCGGTTAATAATTACTATTCTTTATAATTAGATCTCCCTCACTTTGCCTCTGCATAAGCTCAATTATAGATATTTGATAGTTGTTTTACAGCCAGGTACATTCTAAAGATACGTAATTTAATGTATAGATATTTTATATTTAAGTTTTGTGTGCATTTATCCCTATTATTATTATTTATAATATTTATTTTATTTTTCACCTTGTTTTTAAAGACCTCAAGACTGTTAGAGAGACAGAAAATGAGTGTAATGTTTACAACAAATTTTCAAACAAAACAAAGTATACTCGTATATTTGTATACTTTGTGCTTAAAAGTACTAATAATATTGGTGTCACTATTTTTATGTATAATCTTGAAACACTGCAGACACCAGTTGTAAAATTTCCAGTAAATAACACATATATAATGTTGTATTTTTGTTGCTTTGACTGCATGGGTCTTCTCAAGATGTTTGTAGATTGTATAATGAATACTATAGGCATAAGTCTGTAGGGATGAATGAAATGAAATGAATTTAATGATGGCACAAATGATCTCAGAGTCCTTGGTGCCTTAAAGCTATTTGGCATTCACCTTCTCAGGATAAGGAAAAACTCCAAAAAATACTACCCAGACAATTACCCAGGATTAGAATCCAGGGCCTTGGGGTTAATATTGGCAGAGGTATAAATTGACTTTTGCACATTGAAATTTGTATAACAAGCTTAGTGAAGTCATGCATTTACTAGTCAGACAATTATCTCAAGTCGTATCATAGGGAACTCTGTTTATTGTTGTTTCACTTTCATCTTGATACATTGCTACAAGGCTTGGTCACAAATCCATTGTAAATCACATCTGCTTACAAAAAACAATTATCAGCATTCTCAATTTACCAAAACATTGGGATATTTGTAAATATTATTTTTCTGAACCAAAAACCTCATTCTTGCACTGTGTAATTATGTTGTTAAAGACAGAAATTTCAAAATATGAGAATATTCATCACCACTGAATGAGAATGAAGTCAAATTCATACTTAACCTTTTATAGAGATACTAAAAAAAGACACAGCTTTACCCAGTTCTAAATTCCATAGCATGTTACCTCAATTTCTATAACTCCAAACTTCATTACAAAGCTTAAATAATAGACTACAGAATGTTCTAATTTCACATCTCTTTTACTTCGGTCAATGGTAAATTAATTTATCAGTTTAAAAAATAAGTGATTTACAACAAACTTTCTTCATATTTCATTCTTATCTTTGACAGATCTTCATACTCTAATGCACTGTTTAATAGAGCTTCAAGTACCAGACTGAGAAGAAAGATTATAATATTCTTACTTAAAACAATTTAAATTAATATTTTAATTAAATGCAGTTCTGTCCTTAAGAAATCCCTAATTTATCAAATCATCTGATCACTCAAACCAAATAATTCCCACACTTTTCACTACTTTAACATCAACAATCTGTTTTAAGATGTTATGCTATAGTCTCAAGTTCAGTCCTGTAGATTGATAATGAATTTTTATTAGAAAGTACATTGCTAATAATACTGTATTCAAAACATCTCTGATTACCTTAAAAATAATATATATATATAAAGTTTTAAAAGTTGCAAAAAATAGTTGGTCTGTTAATTCTGGTGCTAGATTATTTGTAATGCATTCTCTTAATAAAATAAAAACACTGGATAAAAAAGATGATACACACCATTTATTGGAGATTAAATAGCTTGGCTTCAATTTGGCAGCAGCAAAGTGCTTTCTCTTTGTACTGTTTTATTTGGTAGGACAACTCAACCTTTTTATTTATATCCTAGAAAGTGCCTGTCTTTAACAATAATTTTGATAACTACAACCGTATATAATTTGAAAATTGAAACACTTTATCATCCCAAATATCTAGTTCATGAGGCTCTTACTGTCAATGTTTGTGACGAAACCAAGCGAGCTGAAAATAGAAAACCTTGTATAGTATGATAGTATCAGGTCATTGAAAAATTGCTTCACATTCTTTGTGTGGCTGAAATTTTATTAGGGAATAAATTCTGGTGATACCACTGACTGCCAAGCATGTGGTTATTCTGTTCACTTAAAAACCAAGGCAAGTACACACTCAAACTCGCAAAAGCAGTTGGTTTATCTGCTAAAAAGCAGTTTTAAAGGAATGAATATGAGAAATGTAGGATCACCAACTTTCCCCTGTGTTGTGCTTATCATCTGGGTGCAGAGGTACTTGTCGATGACATGTTATATGATGATAAAAAAGGAGTGTCAAGTATGTCAGAACTTCCCTGAAATGGCCGTTGCTTTAAAGAGAGAACATTTAGGAAGTACATATTAAGTACAATATATTATATTAGAAATTTGCCTAAGTGCAATTCCTTATTCATGATTTTTGTGTATTAATGAAATTTGTTAGTAATAAATACCAAATTCAGAAGTTTCTTTATAATAAGGATAGTTTGTGGCAAACATTCTTAAATTAATTAATGTAGAAGAATATGAGCAAAGCATTGTCAAGGGCACAAAATATTCTAGTAAATGCAGCACACTTACTATAAGTTAGAATATGTTCATATTTATTCATATTAATTATTCATTGATTATTATTATTATTTCTTATAAGTTTTCATTCTGCAGGCAACTATGTTCAGCAGCTTTGCCAGTTACCTTCTTGGAAGCTCAGCTCAAAATGGGGACCTGTCTTCTAAAGCAGTGACTGCTGATGTTAGACTAAGGGCAATTGAAGCTGATGATGATTGGATATTGGTCGAAAAAACAGGTATGTTTTGTTACAAATTAGTAACTTAAAATATAAAATGACCTAAGTGAGAATTTTATTCTTTGGTGTGCACATTTTATAAGCAGCTAAGAAAACAAGAAGAATATAAAGTAGAGTAAATTGAGCTCCTGCAGTTAATATGTGAAAGCTAAAGCCAAATCAGTGGAAGAAAGAAAAATTATACCAAATGGAACAACTTATCAGAACATGAAATGGCATTTTCAGTATTAAATTTTAAATCTAATACAGTAATGCATGCATTAATAATTATTTTAAGAGTTAAAACAAATCACAAAAATTACCTAGTAGCCATCATAAATTTCAAAAACATTTTCAATTATTACAGTATCATCATAGCACTGATACAGTCTGGAAATATATTTAAATTAAACGAAATAGATCAAGCTCAAATATAAAAAATACAGAATTTAGCAGATTAATTTCAGGATTGTGGAAAAATCTATGTAGGGAGAGAGAGAGAGAGAGAGAGAGAGAGAGAGAGAATAGGGGCAAAAGGTTGAAGGAACATTGGAGAAATATCTGTTACAAGTAAATTGAAAAATTGGTGATAGCATTGCATTTTTATAATGAAAACTATGAAATAGAAAAGAACAAGCTATTAAAAATCAGTTAAACAATCAAAGGAATAAATACATGAGAAAGAATTTACATAAAAAAAAAACGCAAAAATCGCCTTATGAATTTTGACATTTTGAAAGCAGAGGGCTCTTTTCAAGTTTATTGCAAGGCAACCAGTCAGTTCATATACCTACCAACTGCAGTGAATGATCCAAAAGTCATTTAACAGCTGAGGTTGTGGACAAAGGTCCATGAAATGTGTCCTGACTAAATCTCCAATGAGTGAAGTCAGATGGAAGTAATACTGATAGCTTCTTGAGGTACAGGGGTGGCTCCTGCTATCCCCATAAATTTCAACATTTTTATGAGTATTTTTAATGCTTGATGCATATAAGAGTGATAACTCTAGTTATTAAGATTCTAGAAGCTGCAGTAGAGTAGGTACTAGTTTTTGAGCACTGTGCTATTTACTATCAGTATAATTCAGTTCTCACAGGTTAATTGAGTATCAATTGGCTATCACATGGAATTATCAACAGAATTATTAATAACTTTTAATCGTTATTTTTTGTCTACAATAGTTGAAAAGAAACTGAAAGGTGAAGTTGAAGGTACATTAGAACAGAGTGCTTTTAGACATAATTGCCAAACAAGAATATATCTAAATATTGTACTCACGAAGCTGTTGACAATGAAGTGGCAATCTAACCTCAATTCATATATATGAATATATGAGTTGACGTTAAGAATATATCTATTTTAAAAGGTTGTCAATGGACATAAAGCAGAGGGAAAAATATTTTACAGCATTTTAGAATTTAAAGCTGTCTTTGTTTCTGTTCCACAGACAGAAATATTGAAACATTTAGAAGAAATAGATAGGAAATTAATAAATGTTATAAACAGTATGTATAAGAAGGTAGTGGGAGTAGTAAGAATTTGGAGGGAATAGTGTTTAATGCCCATTTTAATTACTGAGGCATCATAGGTAGCAGAGAATGATCATATATGAGATTTTTGTTTGTTTTGTTTATTTACGAATGCTCTTTAACATCTCAGGCCATCAGCATCCCATTCTATTCAGGGCGTGAAATGGCCGACAAATTTTGCTCAGAGGCCTCTTCATTTAGGCTTGAAGTTCTATTTTGTGCTGTAAATGTATGACATGGGACCCATGGCAATACATGAGATGAAATGATAAACTAGGAAAGGATTTTTTTTAAAGGAAGGAAGATTCCAAGTCTAAGTTTAGGGTACCTCCCTGGCATTTGCCATCTATGAGGACTAAGAAAACCTGGAAAAAATCTCAGTAAGAGAGGAACGTTCTGGTGGAAATCAAACTCCAGACCTCCCACTCACTAGTCTGAGCCTTAATGGCAACCCGTGGCTGTTTTGAGGGGAATGTTTAGCAATGATAATCTGAGATAATAGTGAGACAAATGAATATTGAATACAAAGGAGATGGAGAATGTGAATAGCTTTCAATACCTAGGTGTGTTACTAGTAAAAGAGAAAGTGCTGAGAGGTCAGGTAGCAAGTATTTATCATAAACATATCCCAGAAGTAACTGATATTACAAGACAGGAAACCCTGGTCAAGGTGAAGCAATGAAAATGGATATTGATGTTTGTTAGTGAAAAGAGCATTGTTTTCATACCTTGTGGAGGCTACTAGGCATAAAATATATTGTATATTTCTTATATATTTTAATTTACATTGTGGTAATCTCAAGTAAGAATGTAAGAGGCTACAATGTTATTTTTTTTCAAAATTACTTTTAAGCTTTTTTTAGTAAATATTTGAAAATATGTATTTACATACAATTTATACAAAGTATTTTGTTTTTATATGACAAAATTAAAAATATAAGCTTGAGTGACCACATCTCAAACTTAGCTCTTAGTGGTTTCCACTGGAGTGCAAATAGTATATTTATTTGTATAAAATATAGTGAACTTTTGTAACAGTGGTGTAAATTATTAACATTTAAGAGAAATTGAGTCGAAATAGTAACATACACACCACTAAAATTGAATTAAATGGAAGACTAGTTTCGGGAGCCATCGCTCCTATCATCAGTTCCTGGTCGACTGCCGGCCTCGTTGTTTGTGATAGATCGATTCGTCTCTGGTGGAGGTTTGATGAACTTTTGTATTAGTACATCACTTGGCGGGATTTCGAAATTAAAAACTTTCTCCTTATTCTTCCAAATATAGATATTTTCCCAGACTGTAAGTTCAGTTTTTCCTTTAATATATTTAAGTAATTTGGGGTTTTTATTAATGTTATGTTGTTCTTTCCAAAAGTGCCAAGCTACCGCCGATTTTTCTTCTTGTTTTTGATTTATATTCCTAATGTGTTCTTTGGCTCTTGTTTTTATGTTTCTTTTGGTCTTTCCAATATAAACTTTATCACAATCATTGCAGTTCATCTGATATATTCCTGATTTATCTTCATCTTGTAGGCTATCTTCTTTTTGTTTTGAGTTAAGGATATTTTTAATGGAATAATTATTTCTTGGAGCCAGAACAATGTTGTATCTTTTAAAAATCTTTTGAAATTTATGAAAGGTTGATGGATGGTATGTGAATTTTTTGTATGTCCTGTTTTTTTCTTTGATAGGAGTAAGTGTAGTGTTGTCTCTAATTTTCTTTTTCTTCTTCTCTCTGTCTATTTTCTTGTGTACAACTTCTTGTTTGAAGCCATTCTCTGTAGCTATATGTATTATATTATTCATTTCTAGTTTATATTCCTCCTTGTTCATTGGAATATTAACCAGTCTGTATGCAAGACTATTTAAAACTGCATGTTTATGGGGAACTGGATTAAAACTGTTAACATTTAATGTAGTTATCTGTGTGTGTAGGTTTTCTGTATATGCCAAAATTTAGATGATTTTCTTTTCTAATTATCTTAATATCCAAGAAAGGTAACTGTTCATTGCATTCTCTCTCCATGGTGAATTTAACTGTTTTTTCCTGTAAGTTAAGCAACTTTAGTGCATCATCCAAGTGTCTTTCTGGTACTATTGCAAAAATATCATCAACATAACGGTACCAAGTCTTAAATATCCAAGGGAAACTATTTACTATTCTAGTTTCCAATGCACTCATGAAAATGTCTGCCAATATTGGTGATAGTGGGATACCCATTGTCAGACCAAAATTTTGTTTGTAATATTTGTTATTGAATGTAAAGTAATTTTGTTCTAGACATAAGTTGATTAATATGATGTATTCTTGGATATCTTTTGTGGTTATTCCTACTTTTTGTAACCACTTTTTTATCAGGGAGTATAAATTTAGTGTAGGAATACTTGGAAACAGTGCTGTAACATCAAACGAAACTAAGGTATCTGTTTTTTCTATTTTTATGCCTTTAATTTTTTGAATAAGATCTAATGAGTTTTTTATACTAAGAGATTCAAATCTTGGAAAAGTAGAAAGTTTGTAAGTCAACCATTTTGCTAGTTTATAGGTTGGAGCATCTATGTTATTTATGATAGGTCTCATAGTTTTCCCTGGCTTGTGTACTTTTGGGAGACCGTAGATTGTAGGTATTGCAGGGTTATCTACTTTAATTTTATAATGTTCCTTTTTATCTATTAATTTGCAATCAGTAATTGTTTTATTAAATGTGCTTTTGCATTGATTTAGGGGATTTTTTGTTATTATTGAGTATTCAGTGTTTTTTAGTAATTGTTCCATTCTGTCTATATAGTCATTCTTATCTAGAATTACAACAGTATTTCCTTTGTCTGCTCTTGTGTAAATAACAGGTTTGTCTTTTAGTGTCTTTATTATCTTTGTGTAAGGGTTGGTATTGTTTTTATTTCCAATTTGTTCGATAATATTACAACACTGGCTTTGAATTGTATTCCTATCTATTTCTGTAAGGTTTTTGGTGGCTATCTGTATGTCTGCTACATAATCTTCAGTTTTTTTGGAGAAATTTACACAAGTTTTTAAACCTTTATTCAAAAAAGTGATTTCTGCATCTGTGAATTTTTGTTGTGTTGTGTTGTGATTGTGATAAAGTTTATATTGGAAAGACCAAAAGAAACATAAAAACAAGAGCCAAAGAACACATTAGGAATATAAATCAAAAACAAGAAGAAAAATCGGCGGTAGCTTGGCACTTTTGGAAAGAACAACATAACATTAATAAAAACCCCAAATTACTTAAATATATTAAAGGAAAAACTGAACTTACAGTCTGGGAAAATATCTATATTTGGAAGAATAAGGAGAAAGTTTTTAATTTCGAAATCCCGCCAAGTGATGTACTAATACAAAAGTTCATCAAACCTCCACCAGAGACGAATCGATCTATCACAAACAACGAGGCCGGCAGTCGACCAGGAACTGATGATAGGAGCGATGGCTCCCGAAACTAGTCTTCCATTTAATTCAATTTTAGTGGTGTGTATGTTACTATTTCGACTCCATTTCTCTTAAATGTTAGTATATTTATTTACCTAAGCATCTGAGCCCTATTTATAGATACTTGACAATGCTAGAATTCTTTGTAATTCTACCAGCTTAAAGATATGTACAAATAAATAAGAATTTATTGACATAAACTGGGTCTTACCATTCTTTATACATTTTGCTTTACTCTTCCACATCTTGTAGATGCAGTTTCTTCATTATGCTCCATACTGTGAGATAGCTATAGCTGTTATATCTACCCAAGGCATTTATGGGGTGGGCAAAAAGTTCCAGTAATCCTTTATAACCTGTTATTTTTCTATATTTATGAAATATAAAAGGAAATATATGTGTTATATGCTTAGGGCATTAAGTAAGTTATACTGTGATCTCTGCAGAGACTAATATAATGTTACATTCCATCTTTCATTTTAATGAGCATTTCTGATGTTATTTCTTGGAAGGAGGCACAGACAACAGCTTTTAAAGCATTATTGGAAGTGCTGTCACATTCTCTCCTTAATGAAACCCTACACTGCATTATCCGTGGGAAGGTCAGGTCTGAAGGTAGGCTGTAACAGTGAAGGGATCGTTAATTAATTATTTTTTAAAAAGTTGTCTCCTTTTTTTAAAAAATTATATATGGAACTAACACGGTGAAGTTCATATTATAAAATCATTTGAATACGTCATGTACACACTCTTTATGCTTCACTTACTTTTGGTTTCAAAAACACATCATCTTCATCCTCGGTCAAGTTGTCTTCAAAACCGGTTCCGTACTTCAAAAAGTAAGTGAAGTATAAAGAATGTGTAGATGACATTCCAATTATTTTATAGGGATCATTAAGTTCCATGTCCTATTTAACAATGTGGAAACTTGTCATTAAGCTAGTCACAGACAACAATAAATTGTGCCAGTGTACCATCTTATTTGAACTAGACAGTTTTTATGATGCCTGCTACTTGCAGCTGCAGACTTAACCAGGTATTCGACATGCAAAGACATGACACCTGATTTACCAAACCTTGAAAGAAATAAGGATTAAACAGATGGTCTGCATTCATACCTGCCTATGTCATCACAGTAGAGCATTTTTTAAAACTTCTTAGAATAGTGATTCCCCTTGGCCCAGAAGGAGGTGTTACGATTTCTTGAACTGCGATAAATGATGCATTCATTTGTAAAAATAACTTTCTTATATCTTGCACATGTTGGAAATGTTTGAAGGAACAAGGCACATACAGCCTGACATCTGTCAAGATTCCCACCTGTTAATTCATTAACACTCACAGTGCATAAGTGTTTAATTTTTCAAGTTGTTGCATTGTTGATCATGGCACTTGTATCTTGGTGGCACACTTTCTGGTTGATTTGATTGGCAGTCAAGCCATTGACTTGGGGACAGCAGTAAAAGTTTCTGCCCTAGTGGAGGACCTCTCACTTTGCTTCATTCATTTGTTACTGCCATCATGCTGAAAGCTTTTATTCTCCCACTTCACCAAGTTACCTCTGTTTAGTGCCACCATAGTAAAATGACCCCTAAAATCCTGGTTTTTTCCAATATGAGGCCACTTGTGGACACATGCAGAAGCCATTATCCTCCTCTAAACTGAAAACATATCCATCTGGTATTCTTGAAATTTGTTGATCTGTATTATTCATTATTATTTTTTTTTTTGTTCATATTATGGTTTTGTTTTGTTTGAAGCCAAAATTAAAGTTGTTACATGAGTATCATCCATACATCTTCTTTTTCTTCTAATGGGATGACCTTGGCCTGCCGCAGTGACCTCTGCTTCCTCTACCTCTGCCTTACAACTTCATTGATAGAGGGCAGTATTGCAGGGGGCCATGTAGTCAGCATGCTGGCACCCCAAAGATTGCCTATCACGCAGCTTTCATGATTGGTAGGTACAGGGAATTGAACCTGGTCCTCCTGGCCAGCAGTCAGTAATTCTAACCACTAGATCATTGAGATGGTCATCATCCATACATAAATTTTATAAATACAGCAGGCAACTGGAACTTTTCACCCATAGTGTACATTCATCTTGTGGACTACCTTATCTTGTATCAGTATTTTCTGTTTTTGGCAATGTCAAATCCTTTTTATGCACTCACTTATTCTCATTAAATGAGTACAAAAATTACATTCAAATGCAAAATATTGCTTTTAAGAAATGTATATGTGTGTGTATGTGCATGTATGTATGAGGCAGAGAAATTAATGTAGTTGTTTAACCAGTTTTGCTTTTATTTGATATAAATAATTGTCAAATATTTAATATATTTTTCCTTTTTCTTTACATCAGAGGAGAAGAGGAATAGTACCACTGAAGAGGCAGCAGAAACTTTATCATCGCTTCAACTAGCAATCAGTACAATTTCTCATCCATTCCCAACTACGTGTTGTACCATAACTGATGCGGCTGTGATGCATCCCATAACTAGAACTTCATCTTCATCATCTTTGCCCTGTCTCTCTTTTGAAGAGTCATGGTTCTTAACACCACCTCCTTGCTTTACTTCAGAAGGGCCGATACATATGGAAACATCCCCTCTGGAGAACCTGTTAATTGAGCATCCTAGTATGTCAGTGTATCAGCACTCAACTCATTATTCTCTTCCATTACCACTTCATTCCCGACATAGATCCAGCTCAACTAATTCTTCTGCATCTAGTTCCTCCTCAAATAATGAACAGCCAGCAGACCCGTCTCGAGAAGTTGATGACAACATACAATTTGATGTGCAGCGCAGACCAAGACAAAGAGCAGTTATGTACTCCTTTCAACAGCAGCAAGAGAAGCAATGCATTCAGATAAGATCTGCTCAGAAGGTAATTTTTCTTTCCTAAAGATTTTTTGTTAGAATTTATCAAGAAAACAAGTTCTTGATTATAAAATAAAATCAAGGCTGTATTACATTAAAACAAAAATAGCATTTGTATGCTATTAAAATAATCAACAGAAAAAAAAAAGATCAGGTATTATTAAAACTTTTGATCTTATCATTTTTATACTGACACATAAATTTTTTGATGAATTTTCATAATTTTTAAGCACTTATTATGAAATTATGTTAAAAATATAATATATTTACATGATGAATTATTTATTCTGCCTTTCTCCACTGATTATACACATTAAGAGGTCAGTAATAGGTGATACATATAGGCAGAACAATAAGAAATTTGGAGACAAGGACGAAAGAAACTTTAGAAATATAAGATATAAATAAGAGGATAAATTAGCAGTTGCAGATCATTTTTGGACGTACAATCTGACATGGCAAAAAAAATCAAACTGTTGAAAGTTACCAACATCACAGGGAATTAGCAATATGGGAAAAATTTTTCATTTTAAAGAATAAGCATCCCACCAGTGGACCTTCTCAATTTGCTGTGTATTGGAACTACAAGAGCTCATATTGTCACTTGCCATTTAGTTGGTCCCCAGCTGAAGATGAGAGCTGTTTGTTTATTTAAGGATGCTCTTTAAGATCTTAGGTCATCAGCGTCCCATTCTATTTAGGGTGTGAAACGGCCAACAAATTTTGCTCAGAGGCCTCTTTTTTCAGGCTTGAGGTTCTTTATCGTGCCGTAAATGTACGACACGGGACCCACGGCTGTACTTCCCTTCCGAAGGAAGCCATACTTACGATTTTTACGCCCGCAAAAATCCATCGATCCTGGCTGGGTTCGAACCCGCGACCTTGGGTTTAGAAGGCAAGTATGGTTACCACTACACCACCAGGACCGACGAAGATGAGAGCAAATGCTATGGAAACATATTCTGATACATTATTCAATTAGTGAAATAGTATCATCTAATACCTACCTCTTAATGTGTATAATTAATCAATTTCACTGTATCTAATTTCTATTAGTTTACAATTTCTCTACTGAGTTATTATTTCTTCTGAATTTCTTCCCTCACTGTTTACGGCACATAATGAAGCATGAATGAATGACCTGCAATGCATAATATAGTGTAAAAACCAAGGGGAAGCAGCAAAAGATTAAATTGTACACAGTGATAGACATTTCTTTCCTCTTCCAGCTGCACACTATTGTCAAATGTTTTTCTTCAGTCATTTACTATTTATGTAATTCAAAGTGCAAGTACCAAAAGTATTGCTATCTACAACTTTCTTTTCTATGCATCTTAGCAAGGATTATTTTTCTACCAAATGGTTCACATTATACTTCAGAGAAATCTATAATTTCATTGTTTATATGATTTACTATAAGATTACACAGAAAAGGTAAAATGGTTAATTCCCGTTATATAAATCAATCTAGAGTTCATTTTTTAAAATTATGATTGCTAAATCACTTTAATGATGTCATAAGAAAATATTTTTAAGAAGTTTTTAATGCTGCACTATAATATTCAGTTTCTAATGAATGCTGAACTTTAAGATTTTTAGATTACTTTTGGTAAAATCAAATAGTATTTACACTTAGTAATTAAATATATTACTATTTTACTAAAAGCTCCTATCTCTTTGGAACAGTAATAGTGCTTTAATCTGCTTGAAATGCAGAATTATCTTGAAGAAGCACTATTCAAACTATCTACTTTGATATCTGTACTTTTGAATTATGTTAACCTAATTGTGTCATTTCTACATCAGTATTTCATTTATTGATGCTGAAACAAAAATTTGCTTTGAGTATTTAAACTAGTAATTATTTTAATTTGTTCAAGGATGCAAACCTACTCTGAATAATAAATATTTTAGGAGGGTAAACTATATCTTATTATTAAAACATAAATCAAAGGATAAAGTTTAATAAAGCATTTAATTTTAATTTTCAGATACAACAGCGCAGAACATGCCAACTACTAAAACGCAATCTCTTGGAACGCAGCAATAAGGCTCGTGAAATAAATTCCCGAAATAAATGTCAACGTCGTTCTGATCATATGCAACATCACTCAGGGGCAAACAATAACCGAAAATGCTAGCTTTAAATACTACAAAAGGATCTCAGGCCACAGAGTGTTCTGTGTGAATGATGTAAAGTAACATAGAAGACCCAAGGATTGTATTAATAAAAGCACTGCAATCTCTACTAATATAAAAATACCACAAAATATGTGTTCATTCTAATTAAATGCCTATTTGGAATCAGGCTGTTCATTGCACAGAAATACAATCCTTTAAAGGGGTCCCATTTTTAAGTATTGTGTTATTTTTTTCAAGTCTTTCAGATAAAAATTAATTATAGTGATGGACTGAGTAACTAATGTCAATATTTTATGTTAAATGTTTTAAATGTTTATAATAGAATTGCAGTGTTATTTGTAAGTGCCTGGAAAGCTATAGGTTTTGATAAGCTTTTAACTACAGAATGATTAGCCACATTGTTAGGTATATGACATTTACAAGATATTTTAAAATGAGGAAACCATGTAATTGGAAATAAATTGTTTGCAATGCTAACATAACACTGCACTTCTTATATGTACATTTATGAATCTTTTATTTTAAACAAGAACCTATTCTAGTTGTTAATATTTGTGTGATTATATAGTTGTACATACTTCAGATATTTAAGCAAATAAATTCAATCTTATTTATATAACATTTTGATTTTCAAAACAATGATACACATCTGACTGTAGTATCTGGAGAAGGAAGAAAGATAAATCAGCTGAGCATTTCTACCATCTCTGTAGTAAAGTATAAAACATTGCAATACCTTAAACTATTATGCTTTTAACTGCATAGCTTCCAATGGAGAAGTCTAGCCTAATTGTATGAAAATTGTGTTAGTAATGTATAATAGTATACTTATTATTTAAAATATAGTAAGCTGAATATAGAAATATATAAATGTTTGCTCACCAGTAATTAGACAATGTGGCTAAATCAAAGATAACAAATGTTGGTATTCTGTTATGGATAAAGCTCAGATTCTTGTGTAATTGCATATTCCATCCTCCATTTCTTCTGTTCTTGAAAAAGGATCTATGCAAATTAAATAATTTGTTTTGAAATATAAATGTGTACATTACACGATTAAAGTAAATTTTGCTAAAATTTCATGTAACATATTTCACATTTTTATATATATATATTATTACATATTTTACTCTTTATTACATATTATTTGTATGCTGTATCACTTTTACCATTTTACTACTTTTTATGTTTGTTTTAAATTGCCAAAGTGGAATTTTAGCAGTTTTCTCAGCAGCAATGAATTAAAGAAGTATACATTTTCTTTCTCATTTTAAGGTTTAAGGCAGAATGTTAAGAGTTTATTGTTAGCAACAATAACTTGATGTGTCTTTCTCACAAATGCATCATAATTCATAAACAATATTTTAAAGAAATCGGTTTGTTTTTAACAAAGACCCTAGTCATGTCCAAGTACATGGTGGAAATTGGTCATTGATTCTTTTATAATTTATGATACAGTAGCATTCTGCCAAATCTGAATTAAATGTAATAATTTTTTTTAAGAAATCTCAATTATAACAACATTCGCAAAGTAATCTGCATGCTAGAAATAAACAATGGGGTTCTTCGAAGAAATACTTTGATGCTATTTATATGACAGCAGCAGCCTTCATAATCAAACAATGAATTTTAATAAAAATACATGATTGCTGCTAACATATCTTGGTATACACTTTAAGGACCTCAATTTAGGTCATTTTTAGAGAAATACTGCAACTATTATTATCCAAAATAAACAATATTAGTAAAATTATTTTAAAACTTACTATATTGACACTTTGGAAATAATCAGAATTGATACTGACAACTCTTACATATGAGTCATGACTGAAAAATAACTGTACTTTAAGTTGTGTTAAGGAAATATCATTGTGGATAAGATAGATTCAAAAGTTCCATTCAGTTTCCATTGGTTTACTATAAATCTATAAGAGGAAACAACTCAACAGTGGCACAATTCATGGATAATGAACTTCAGTTATTGTGGCTAAATGGCCTTAATCCAATCAAGTTGTATGTTGCAAAGTGTTTTTGAGATTTAAGTCACATGACAAGCTGAGCTTGCATTGCTGCACTGCTCCATAGAGAAGACACAGATGGTATTGTTGCTTATAGTAACATTTGAAAATAGCAGAAACACATAGGTTCTGGGGAATCCCCATTTCTCAACAGTTTCAGTTAAGTTATAAGTCAGAATGCTTAGTTTCTTTTTTAATGATATTTAGCTCAGCATTTCTATTATGATGAGTAAGAAATATGGCCATTCAACAACCTATTACGTGTGAAATGAGTGGATAATAAAGGTGTTAATATTCTCCAAGTACAAAACAATTGACAAGATTTAGAAAGGTTCAGAAGATGAAAGAACCCACACCCTAGGAAGAGATAAGAAAACCATCTTGTCAGAAAGGAATGGGTGGAGTAGATTTACAAGACCAAATCATGGCTTTTTTTTCTCTGATAAGACTGGCAAGAGGTACGACAAACATTGACCTATCTTTTAGATATCTGTTTGCTCAGTTTTTACATTGTTCTTAAAAACTCGCCAGGAGGTAATAAAGAACCTATTTTGACTTCAGAGTAAATGTTGTGCAACAGTTGCTCCAGTCAGCAGAAATGCCTGATTATTCTGTTTGAGGTTGGACTTCTACACTTTTGCATCTGCAAACCAAATGGGCTCATTTTCTAGTGTGTATCTTTCTTGCCAATAAAAATAAACTGTACTGAAACTGTCAGTAGGCTACAGCAAGGTAGAAAAATGAAAATGTGTGGCAGTGCAAAAAATGTATTGTTGCTTTCCATTTGCCAGACTGTCTCGAGGCGTACCATACTAAACCATACTAGATGTACATAATTGATAATTATATGGTGTTTTTTTTCTTTGCATGCAAAATGTTATAAATCATCATTAGTTTATCTTTTATGATAATTGTATATAAACAGCTTTCCACAACCCTCAAAAGCTTTTTTAAATATGACACAAATGGGTTAAAGAAAGAAGGTGCTACTTATTACATGGATATAATAGCAACAAATGCATTAAAGATGGCTTGACAAAACAAGTGCTTTATCTTGTTGCACTTTATTTGCCTGGTTCATGCACTGCAGTGAGTAGCAGACACATTGTTTTCAAAACTAAACAAGGTTATATCAGTAATTAAAAAAGCCTTGTAAAAGCTTCCTGCCATGTCCAGTACTATAAGAAGTAGCCATCTGACTTCAGAACCTAGATTCAAGCCATAAATTTCTTCAGTAACTAATTCAAAGCTGTGAAATCAGAGATTGATATTTTTCTACAGATTCTGTAATGTTAATGAGCAATTCCTTGTTGGCATTTAACGGTTGCAAAGCACGGAATTCAATTTTGTTAATCAAAGTAATTTCAGATGTCTTCCAAATAATATAAAATATTGGATACTTAATTCTGCCTCTAGAAAAAGCCACAGGAACAGGCTCTATAGGAATGCAATGCACAAGTTAAACACTTTATGGATGAAGTGGGTGATGTAATTCCCATTAAATCACAAGCCTTGTTGAAAAGGAACCCAGAACATCCAACTTTTTTCACTCATTTTTAATTTAAAGGTGATTTGTTTTTAATAGTAAACCTATTTTTACTGTTGAGTCATCATAGGCAGTGGACACTGATGATACAAGAGATGAAACGATAAACTGGGAAAGTAAAAATATAAAATTTAATTTTGTGTCAGAACCAATACAATGAAGCGACTAATATATTCTTAATTATCTAGTGAGTCGATTTGATAATCTTATGCTCCACTTACTGTTGAATTATGCAAAACTAGTTTTGCAGGCTTTTGCCTGCATCCTCAGTTGTGAGTTGACTTTCGGATTCATTGTTGGTGGAGCATAAGATTATCAAATTGACTCACTAGATAATTAAGAATATATGGGAAAGTATATTTTTTTTAAAGGAAGGAAATGTTCCAGGCCTAAGTTTAGGGTACCTCCATGGCAGTTGCCATTTGTGAGGACTGGAGATAACACCTTAATGATCTTTAGCAATGGCAGTTTAATCGAGAAGCTGTTGGCACTCTTGAAAATATTACAATTTCTTTTTACAAATACATCCTGTGAATTGTAATGTCAAAATATCTTGTAAATATAAGAACTCTCTCCTAAACAGTCTATGATAATAAGTATTAAAATATAACTTAAAGAGTTTAAATGCAGATCCTTTGTTTTTTTTAAAAAAAAAATAATTAAATCTAACATTACTAACATTAATTTGAATTTAATATTTATTGCAAAATGAGTTTTTTTTATACTTTATGCTAATGCTTGTAGATGTTTGCAATCTAAAAATGTTACAAGGAAATTTTCATTTTCAGAAGAGTATTAGTGGTTGAGGACCACACATTCCTGCTGCAGTAAAAATGATTATATTCTACTTATTTTTATTTTGATGCTACATATATTTATATTTTTATACCAAAAATATGAGCTTTAGTTCTTCTATGGTGCACCAGCCTGAGATTGGGTCATGTCCTGCCACAATGTTCACTGCTTCCTCTTACAACTTCATTCATAGAGGGCAGTATTGCAGGGCAGTATACCCTGCCACTCGCCTATCAATGAGCTTTCAAAATTGAAGGATGCCACATATCCATTGGGCAACTGCCCAATTATCCTCATGAGGCTGGGTGGACCTCATTCTAGACCTCCCTAACTTAGAAAAATTCTCAAGCAGTACTGGGAATTGAATCTGGATCCTCCTGGCCAAGAAAACAACAATGCTAACCACTAGAAACAAGACAGTTAATTATAGAGATTGCTCAGACTTGATAGCAGTGTTTACACCTATGATATAAGCTTATCTACTTAATAGTTTTTTTTCTTCTTTTCCTCATTCTCCCTATAATTAATGTTTCTGAGTTTAGAGTTCACAAAATGACCCCTTTTACTTTCTTCTGGTGTTTCTCTGCTTCCAGCACTTTTGCTGAATTTGTTCTCTTTTCTGTAATATTTCAACAGGCTGTTCTTTTGTGTTTAAACAAGAGAGTTCTTTCATTACATCCAAAACAAATACTGCCGAGTTAGATTCCATCATCTGCATGTAGTGTTCCAGCAAACTAGCAGCAACTTTAACCAAACTCTGTTTTCTGCTCAGATTAAAGTATCTCCCCCTGCTCCCCGCTAAAAAAACACTCCTATGTTCTCAATAAGATATTTTGTTTTATTTTGTGGCTAATGAAATATATAAATTATTAAATGATTGTACAAAATCATCTCAGTCTCATTGTACAATTTTATAACTTTAATGTAGTTTAAAATAAAATTCTTTAGAAAAATCTATGAATGTAAAAACATTTACAAATATTGCTTATGAAGTAGTTTGCATGCTCCCAAACAATTGCAATATGCAATGGCAGATTTCTTAAATAGATGACAAGGGCAAAATGCTTTGTTACACTTTTGTTGAACTCAAATAAGCAAAAGAAATAAATTTACTGAGTGATCATGTTTAATGATTAAAAAAAAAAATTCATACACATACATATATGTGTGTGTGTATTTTATATATTGTATGGTTTTTTTTTATGATAAACAATTAACATCCGTAAATGTAGTCATTATGTTATTGTCAAATTATAAATCTGACCCTAGAAGAATATTCATTTTTTTATTGATTTATTTATGGATGCTCTTTAACATCTCAGGTCATCAGTGTCCCATTTAACTCAGGGTGTGAAACAGCCGACAAATTTTGCTCAGCGGCTTCTTCTTTCAGGCGAAGAATATTAATACATTAATGGCATCCTACCATTATAAAAGTATACAAAGTATACTTAATTTTTTGGGAGGAAAAAAGGTTAATTCTTGCACCAATTTGTGTGCCAAATTCAGGCCTCTACACAGATTTTGTGTGTCTCTAGTTGGAACATTGTCTGTTACTTTTTATATTGTTACATTTTCTTCATATTATAAGATTTAAATTAGAAAACTCCTGAAATAGCTTAAATGTTCACATAAGTAATTCTTAACTTAATATATACAGGATGAAGGCGAAATAACCAGGTAAATACAAGGAAACAAAAGTTGAAAATTTATTACTCTGGCAACATTGGCTGCATCAAGATATATAATACTCATATCACATCAAAAATCAATAAATGGAAAACAAAAAGACTGACAGGATTCACATATCTCACTGGCTCTAATTGTAATACTTATACAAAGACATGAATGCAGGTGTTCCAATTCTCTCAGTGCCTCATTGCAAGCTTTTGGCATTTTATCCATACAGTAGCTTCAAATTTGCAATTTTATAAATTTCATTTACATTAAAACTATCCATTCTAGTGAAGAATGCCAAAGAAATAATAATTTTTAATTTAATAATATGGATAAAAATGAAGATTCTACTCTTAATGATTATCAAATTAGAAGGAGCTAAGCTTTTTGAAAAAAACATTTTTTCCCAGAAAAAACTTCCAATAAATATGCTATTAGACTTTTTATTATATACACATTAACTGTTAGTAGAGAAAATTTGCATGGTTGTTTCACTTCTCCGTATATGTGAGGAATTAGGTATATAACATTACATACACACACACAAAAAACTGTGAAAATACAGAAAGAAATATGCATCTTCCCAATCTTTTGGGATTCTCTTTTCTGAAACATACTGTTCCATCAACCACAGGAGGTAATTTAAGAGATTAAAACCAGTCAAAAGATTGTAGTTTGTCAACAGCTGATGATGGGAGTGATTGCTCCAGAAACATTTCCTTGTCTAAGTAAGTGGAATTAGTGTTATCATATTTAATAAATTTTTATAGGATATTTATATCTTTTGTTGAGAGCTTGAGGAACAACTCCCTAATACATAAATGCACCAGCCTGTGATTACCACTGCTCATGAATCAAACAAAGGTGCTATTGTACCAGTGTCAGTGCTATGGTGCAAGACATTTCTAAACTGTTCTGACTTCTGGAGAATTCAAGAAGGACTTTCTAGAATTTTGATTTATCATAACAGGCTTGCCTCATCCACAGACCCAATTTATGACTATTAATCAAATTTAGTGTCTGAAGCAGTCACAGTTTTTCCAAATTGTGTTTTTCTCATTCATTAACTTTGGTATATTATTTGTCTCAGTATCAAATAAGGACCAAATAACTAGTACTGTCATTCTGATGCTACAATATTCTTGAAAATGTAGAAGATAATATCTTTAAGCCAGCATAAAAAATGTAGCAACTGATGGTGATAAAGGAAAACATCTAGGATGTGCTGTAATGAATAGGAATGATGGCTCATTTTCCAAAACAGCAGAAACTATTCTATAAGTGATGCTGTTACAGTAACACAAAAATTTGTGGTTAAGGAATGTTCATTGACAAATAATGCTAAAACAGCTGTTCTGTGTGCTAATTTGTTGACATTGCTAAACTTTTGAAGTCTGTTTTCAATGGCCACCAAATCCTTTTACAGATCAACATTGTAAGACTGTCTTGACTAATGTTATGCCTGATGCATCCTTTGCTTTCCCAAACATTTTTAAAGAAAAGAAAATTGTTCGGACAGAGTGGATGACTTGACAATTTTTGTATGAAAACTAGGGCATACTGATAGAGAAAGATTCAGGGAACATATGACAGCTACATATTATCAGTTTTTGAAACTGTGAACAGATTTCTGAATTTTATGACATAAAAAATGGAGATGGATGGAACGGTACAAAATTGGATGGGTTTGAGGCTTATATCAAAAGTGTTGGTTACAGTGGTGAGTAAATGGTATGTATACTACCGGGTTTTCAGAATACGTCCTCACCGCTCGCAAGGGGTTTTGCATCTCGGCCAAGGCCGGCTTGCCCATTCACGGCCGCTTGCCTACCTGTCGTTTTTCCGAGCAGTCACCAACCTATATTCGTTTCAGAAGTTTGCAAGACAGCTGACTTTAGAGCAGCGTATTTTTGTGTAAATATTATAAACAGGGATCAACACAAGTACGCGAGAAATTCATTCAGAAGCTCCCTGGCCAGTTGCCTCCTTGCAGAATTCACAACCTTGTGAATAAATTTGATACTATTGGTTCAATGCAAAATAAGAAACACACACAAAGACAGTTTTAACAAGACAACTTAAATGAAATTCGCGCAACCCTTAACTTGATTGATTTGATTTATTTACGAACGCTCTTTAACACCTCAAGTCATCAGCGTCCCATTCTATTCAGGGCGTGAAACGACCGATGAAGTTTTCTCAGAGGTCTATTCTTTCAGGCTTGAGGTTCTTTTTCGTGCCGTAAATGTACGACACGAAACCATGGCTTTACTTCGCTTTCGAAGGCTTCTTCAGTGACTGAAGGGTTAATGGACCCTTCAGTACCCATGTTTTTTTCTTTCTTTCTTTCAGATCAGGGGATAGCTCCACCCAAATGGTCATGTGAACATTCGCTATTAGTGTTCTGAAAATCCAAATTGTGTACAAGAATTCCCTCTTTGTGAAAGGAAAACTTGAGTTTGGTATGCGATTAGCCTAAGACGCATAAGGCACGGCTGGCTATGGCATGTCGAGCTGCCCAGATGAAAAACCCATCTGAGAGTAAGAACGTATTCTGAAAAGACCTGTTGTCATATTATGTATACCTAAAACGAACATATGCTATATTTGGTCCTACTTGAATATTTTTCTAAGTCATTTGTATCAATTATGTTAAGATAAACTATTAATTCTAATTTCTTATGTGCTCTATAAAATTGAATTATTAATTTAATCACAACTATAAATGTTGTACCTGATCATTTTGACTTCTGCAATATATGCAGAGAACAGTTCCAAGCATAAATAAATTACTATAATTACTTTCGCCATGCTTACCATGAGGCTAATATGTTCTATCGTGTCTCATGTGCTATTATGTAACAGGGTTATATTGGGATTCCCAACTGAATTTTTGCGATTGATTGATTATGGTTGTCTACCGGAAGACAAATATCCTCCTAAGAAAATAATCATATTTGATTACACCGACTTTCAACAGATAAAGATTTATAGTTGGCAACACTCAGTGTAACTAAATAAGTACATTTGTCGTTACAAGCAGGGCCGAAAGTACTAGGAATCGTACGGAATCTTCTGCTGCAGCGGAATATGGAATTTCCGAGCGACAGCGGAGAAAGCCGAAGGTATATTACTTTCCAAGCAGTATAGCTCGAGCGGTTACAGCGTCATGTAAAGATTGTGGCATCAATTCATAGCATCCCAATGTTTTTTTTTATTTATTTTATACAGCTGGATAAAGGAAATTTCGCACAATTGCAATGATTTACTTAGTAACACAGTATCATGCACAGAATGGCATATAAATTAATGTGTTGACCATTTTTTTTTTTTTTTTTTTATTTCTGCTGCAATCAAAGGAGATTTGCCAGCATTACAGTGATTTGTCTGCCCCATCAATTTATATTTACGAAAAGGAGACAAGCGTAGGCCTTCAGTTGCGAATTGGAATAAGAATACATTTTTCACCGTTACAATATTTCACCCTCCTCTATCAATTTATATTTACGAAAAGGAGGCGTAGGCCGTCAAGCCTAATATTTTACCCGCGTACCATGCACTAACAATTCCTTTTTTACAGGGCAATACATATAAACAAAATAAAAAATAAAAAAATAAACATGAGACAAAGTGCGTGGAGTGAATTCCAGTCGCTCCGGACTGGCCAGCCGCTTAAAGATTCCATGATTCCACTACAGCAGGAGATGCTGTACGATTTTTAGTCATTCCACCCTTGCTTGTAACACCATGTGAAATTAATAGTAGTAACTGACTAATGCTGCGTTTCAATTATAATGCATACATGACATAGAAGAATTTGAGCTAATTTATACTGATGATACATTGCCCTTCACAAAGAAACAGTCGGAACTATCTATAACCTAAGAATTTCGGCTAATTTTGCGCAATTCTAAGCAAACCTTGTCACTATTGGGCGTAGTTTTGCAGCAATATTATGCAGGTCTTTCGCAGATTGTTTGGTTTAACCAAATGCAATGTTATAGGCATGGTGCATGTAGGTGCATTACCAGGTGATTTTTTTTACTTCCCCGTGTTACAAACTTACACTTTAATGTTATTGTAGAAATACCGCTATTCATTTCGATGGTTAATCAAGCACAGTGAATGGCGTGCTGTGTTGATTAACTAACATAATCAAGACCCCACATACACAAAAATATAGCCTAAATTAGCAAATAAGTACCTATTACCATTAAAAGGCTTCATAAACACAATACGTAAATAAATAATGCCCATATGTTATGGCAATAAAGATTGGATTTTTCTAACATGTGAAAGTATTTATGGGTACTCCAAAAGTAATAAACGTGGCTATTATTTCGGGGGAGAAGAAAGCATATGTTTTTTAAAAATATTTTCGAAAATAAGACCGGTAAACAACTGAATCTATTAAGTTCCTAATTTACAGCATGAAATGGAATACGTTATATACAAGTGGAAATTTTATTCCATGAATGTGGACTTAATTCCACATTATGTCCTTTAGGTAAATTGACAAATTGATGAATGACAGCAGTCTGAAAAGTTCTCAGTCTAACAATGAAGGAACAAAATGTGAGCATTATTTCTGATTTTAAGCATAATCTCCATTAAGGTGAATATATTTATTCCAACCTGTCTCTGATGTAGTTTTTTGGAAGGTCTGCAAAATATTGCTCTACAGCTGCAATCATCTCTTAATTTGATGAATAATGTTGATCCACATTTGAGGCATGAGCAGATGCTCTAACAATTCAGAATTTAATTTTCATTTATTGTTTTACCCTCAAGATAATTAATAAAATTCCTTTAGCATTCCAAAATACTGATGGTATAACCTTTCCTGTTGATAGAGCTGCTTGATTCTGAACAACTGACTGCCCACTGTTTTTACTGTTCTTTTGGTTCTGCTATGTGATGGACCCACATCTCATCCACAGTCATAAATCAACACAAAATCAGTTCTATTGTTTTCATGCAATACATTTTTATCTATTGCAATTTTTCATGTAAAATATAAGCTACACACTTTTCCAGTAACATAATACTGCATATGTATTTGTTCAATGCATTGTTGCACTTTTGCGACATCATTCAGTTTGGTCATATTTAAGGCAGCAGCCCACTTTTTAATTGATGAAAATGAAGGAGAGTATGAATGAATAGTGTTTAACGCCAGTTTTTGCTACAGAGGCACCACAGGCGATGGACACTGTTGATATATGAGATGAAATGATATATTGGGAAAGGATTTAGTTTTATGGAAGAAATCGTTCCAGGCCTAAGTTTAGGGTACCTCCCCGGCATTTGCCATTTATGAGGACTGAGGAAAACCTGGAAAAAACCTCAGTCAGGAAGGACGGTCCTGGCGGTATTCGAACCCAGACCTCCCGCTCACGAGTCCGAGACTTAACGACCTCAGCCACCCGTGGCGATCAATGAAGGAGTTCTCATAAATTTTTATAATATTGATATACATTTTCTTTGATGCTAAACCAATTTTAATAAAGAACTTTATTAGTACATGATACTCAATTTGATTATTTTATGGTATACCCATAAGTCTGCTTTAGAAAGTAGTGTTAAACTATTTGAAATAAGGATGTCATATTATAAATGAATGCTTAAGACAGATTTGGTAACAGAGAAATACAATTATCATGTCAATTGCATGGCCACCTATACTGACCTGCCTTATCCTTACAGGGTGGATGTTGGTTCTAAATACTTACAGAATATAAACAGTTTTTTTTTTTACAGTAATTGTGTACCACAATTTGCTCTCTAAAGTGCATAGACAATATGATCTTGGCTGTAGAAACATTCTTCAACATATCTTGCAAAATTGCAAGCAGTCTTCAGGGATATGGGAATCCTTTGTAATATGAGCAATAAGCTTGTCTCTAGTATGGATGATCCATAGCCAGAGGTCCGAACTGTTTTTAAGTCAGTTCTAAACAGCTGGTATTTTCAGAGTGAAATATAGTGTAATATAACAAATTATTTATGAGGAAATCATCAAATTTCACTAACTTTTTTCGAAGACTGTTGCCTTTATTAAAATTGAATATGTACTCTTGTACTCTTCAAAGGTTAACTGAAGCTTTGGATGTGTGAGTTTTGCACCATTGTGCATTAAGATTGCCTTGTTATGATTTGAGAAAAATCCTATCTGGAGAGCTTGTGCATATATTGGAAGAAACCTTTTAGTAATAAAAAAATCATTGGTGGTCATGTGGGATCTGTGTTTTAGAGATGCTATGATTCAGCATTATCATAATTCTTGCTTTGGGACATGGACAAGGAAGATGTTATATGACTCAATCCAATCCAATCCAATTATGTGGATGTGGACATTTTGCATTTTAGGCTTTGGGTAAACTCATGAGTAAAATATTACTCCTTTTTATTTTTACTTTTAGATGGGAATCACAAAATCTTCATTCCACACCCCTCTCTTGACAATCTACATATTCTTTTCCATAAGCAAAGATTTGGTAGGCTGACATAATGCTTCTCGAACGATTTCTTTCACTTAAAATATAGGTGTTCTATATTAGTTTTAAACATTTACTAAATGTTTAAATTCAAATCTGGAGTCTTGGTGCCTTTGTTGAAGCAATTTTTATTTTCCATGTAATTCTTGCATTAAAGAACAGTTAGGACTTGTTCAAATTATTACTAGTTACACAATAAAAGTAAAGGACAAAGTACAAACAAAAACTGGCACTGTGCACTACCCACACAATATACTGAAATCCATTAAATGAGCAATGCAGAAATACTATTAATGTTTCAGTCCTGATGTTCTATGCAAATAACTATATTTGCCTCATAGTCACAGTTTCAAACCTGACCAGGGTCAATGGATTTTTAGACTGTAAAAATCCTAAGTATGGCTTTTTTTTGGAAGGGAGTAAAGCAATGGGTTCAATGTTGTAGACTTACAGCACTTAAAAGAACTTCAAGACAGAAAGAAGAGGCCTCTGAGCAGAATTTATCAACCATATCATGCCCTGTTAATGGGTTGCTAATGACCAAGAATGTTATAGAGCAATATTGAATAAACCAAATAATAATTATATAATAATATCAGTTATCTAATTCAGCACTAATATTAAAATAATCAATAACAAATTTATAAACTTCTTATAATTCCATAACAATTTATTTAAAAACTAATCCCATTGTGCTCTTTTGTTGTATCCAACTATGAGAAAACCTAAGAAAGCAATAAATGTAAAATTTTGCATGAAGTCACCAATTACAAAAGTTGCAAAAATTATGGCAATATTTTGCAACTTAAGTATGTACTACGATAACCATACTTGCAAACAAGACCTGCAACTACAGAAGTCTGATCAAAGAATGTCAACCAAAGATATATGGTATTCAAACTGACAAAACATACTAAAAATCTTAGAGAGAGATAATGCTACCTGAACACTAACAGAAATATCTGACAGAACTGTAAACAAGAAACTCTGTTCATCCAAACATATATATATAAAAAGACTGTTGCCACATATGATTACAGAATGAAAAATAAGTGAAATTTGTATTGTAAGATCATTGTCTTCAACAATGCATATTTTCTCAGTAGTTATTCAGTCTGTTCTGCAATCTCGACTTTCACTTGAAGTGTTCTTAGCATTTTTTCTCTTCCAATTTTTTGGTTTGCTTTTTCCTTCTCCATGCCTTCTGCTTTTTTCTCAGCTGCTTGCACATGTAAAAGAGAGATAGTATTTATGTATCTTCTTGAATGCAAAAAATCCATATGCCGGAAATTAACACAGCATTTTTTGAGTGACATGTAACCATGAAATGATTTGTTTATTTGGTAAGTTGATATGTTTTTACTATATTATATTTATTTTCATTTTACATGATAATAGAATACTACCTCCTTTTGGACACCACCTTTTGTAGGGAAGAAATTACTTTCCTAAACAAAGGCCTCAAAACCTGCATGGACTTTTCAGAAAATGTATAGCAGACATTTATATTGCCATCTGCCACCTAAACAAAGCAGAAAAAATGTTGGTTAAAATGAAATGCAGCAAAATTTTAGATAACCTAAAAAATTGAAAGAAATTCACTAATTGCAAAAATACATTAATACAGCTGAAAGATAAACTGATGATATATATATTATAAAGGCAGATAAAGGAAATAAAATAGAAAATTTTTAGATAACCTACTGTTACCCACTGCTGAAAAAAGAGAATCACACAAAGCAATCCACTACTACCTAGACTTTATGCACTTCCTAAAATCCATAAAAATGACAACAGCATGAGATCAATAATTAGCAATATCAATTAACCCACATACAAAGTAGCAAAAAAGTTAATTGACATTTCAATTCTTTTAAAAGATTTCGAAGCTTGAGCATAAAAAATTCATTTTATTTTGTTGAAAAACTTCAAAATATTGGAATTGCAGCAGGAGTAATGGTGGCTTTTGTTGTAAAAGCCTTATTCCCAAGTATATCAATAGAGAAATCTTAAGCAAATGTTAAAGAAATGGTTAACCTCTTAAATTTACAGAAGAAATGGAAGATGTACTAAAACTTACCAACATATGCATTCAGCAAACATTCTTAAGGTCTAACCAAAAATTTTACCAACAAGTTTCTGGCTTAGCAATTGGAAACCCCTTGTATCCGTTTCTAGCAGATTTATTCATGAGTTTCTTTGAAATCCTTATCACCAAAGCCTTCCCATTAATTTTCAAGACGTAGTATGTGGATGACATATTTGCAATAATACCAAAAAACATTCAACAGATGCTCAGAAACTTCTTAATTTATAACATAAATCTATTCAGTTTACCAAGGAAGATGGGAAAACAATGGGTGGCTCTCATTCTTAGATTTAAAAATTATAAGTAATGAAGACAGAATGAGCTTTGGGATCAGAAAAGACATAAACAGAAAATTACATAAAAAAATAAGTTTTAACCACACT
This sequence comes from Metallyticus violacea, assembly GCA_030762175.1. Classification (NCBI taxonomy): domain Eukaryota; kingdom Metazoa; phylum Arthropoda; class Insecta; order Mantodea; family Metallyticidae; genus Metallyticus; species Metallyticus violacea. The sequence continues at coordinate 37,570,383 of CM060845.1, read as the reverse complement.
GCACATAAATATGCAGTGTTCTACAATTTGGCACATAGAATAATTAACATTCCATTCACAGAAACAGTACAAAATGGATACTAACAGATAATTAAACACAGCAATAATGAATAGTTTCAACAAAGACACAGTAATAAAAATTATCAATAAATTTAAAAGATGAACATTTATAAAACAGGCTTCCACACTGAAGAACATCAAGGAAAGATACAAATTAAAAAGTTTCGCATACCATCAACTACAACAAATTCAATAGGATATACAAAGAACATGGCATAAAGTTAGCTCCAAAGAACAAATATAATATCGAAAATTTATTAAGTTGCACAGTAAAAGACACCATACCAACACACTAAAAATCAGAAATTTACAAAATCAAATATGCAGATTGTAACCAAAGATACATCTGAAAAATGAAGAGAAATTTAGAAATTCAGAGAACGGAACACTTTAGGAATATTTGTTTTAAGCAAATTGATAAATCAGCAGTGGCAGCTCACTTTTGACCTGAAAAATCATGAAATTAAACCAGAGACTAAGCTGCTGAAAGAACTTTACAACCAAATAGAGCTATCTGCTTATGAAAAAATTTTCATTCTAAAAATAGAAAAATATAATGAATATTGATGTTCTGCCCATGGATGAACTCGGCAAATTCCTACTTCAACCATCAGGGACTGCCACAGAAACACTTTGGGATCCAGTCACCAAATTGAGTAGTTGAGTAACAGCTAATTAATGATGGGAGAAATTGACCCCAAAATATATCCTAATGTTGTATAATTAAATGAAGTTAGTGTGAACATACTTCTTTTGCTGTTATAGTGCTTCCAAACATTGTTACAAAGTTTATATGCAGATACATTTTTGATCTGCTGTTAGGAAGCATGGACTAATTTTGTGCAAAACTTTTTCACCTGCAATTATTCACATACAATAGAATCTATATATTCCTTTGAACTGCCTATTTCCTCAACAATTTCCTATACTTAAAATTGCAGGTCATTTAATAACATATCCTGTATATGTTCAATAAATTCTGCTAGTGTTGCTTTTTTTGACATCCTTCATGTGATATTCAAGGTTTGTAATGCCACATTTAAATACTGTTATAAATAATGTTATTCTTTTAATTTTTAAAAATGAAGAATCTGCATAAAATTTCGCACAACTTTTCTTTGGCAACAAACCATCTTTCAAGAGCTTTTATCAATGTATAATATTAAACGTTTATCAGTTTTATGGAATACCCACACAATGTTAGCTTTAGAAAGGTGTATCAAACAAACTATTTGCTTCAACTCATGTATACACATTCTTACACTAACTCCATTCACTTACTCTTAAGTAAGAATTTGCTTCTAGACTTGTTTGTCTTGTATATAAGTCTTGTACTTATATAAGTACAAGAAAAAAAAAAAAAAAACTATTTGCTATTTCAAATAAATATTTATGGTAGATGTACCATTATAAAAAATAATAATCCTGCCAGCTACATGGCCATCTATGGTTCAGGCAAAGAACTTTTCAGACTATCCTCATATTATATAAAAGGCCTGCTTACTTACCTGTACATGATTGCCATTTTCTGGATCTTTAGCAAAGCAGCTAAAGGAATTACTTTTTTGAGAAAATTCAGGGTCAACTTTTTAACCGTTTTGAAAGTTATAGTGCAATAATTGGTAAATGCCACAAAATATTTCTTTTCTTTTCCTTCATAAGTTAATGCTAAGCCAAATTTTGCTTTGATAATTCTTCACTTTGAAGTAAGTTTTAATTTTCTTTCTATTTCTTGATATAATTCTTAACCAACATGGTATAAAACTTTTCTTCCCAGCAATTCCTCATTTTTCTCCTTCTTTTGGTTTTGATTTAGTCACTTATTTCTCTTACTATTTAGAGTTACCATCTTTTGCATGCAACACTAATAGCTACTTGATGATAATAAAATATTTTAACAATAAAAAGAACAGAATGGACCTGATTTCCATTCTCAGGTAAAGCTTTTTAAATGTATTTTTAAATAACAGTGTTCAGAACAAAGCAGTCATTATAAGTATTACAATATATGACTGGTAGACATGGACAAAGCAAAATAACGTGTGAGTGAACACAAAACATGTGGCCAATTCTTGTTAATGAAACAGGCCTTCACTCCAATGTGCCATTCATTTGTATATTCAATCTGTTGTAGGTACTCCATATTATAAAGGATCAGTAGAAGAGCTAATTCAGAATGCTTGTAAAGATGCAGAAGTTTATGCCAAAAATGAAGTTGTAAGTATTCCAATTTACTGTATTCATAGTATGGAGCTACAGAAAAAATCTCGGTGTCTTATTATCCTATTTAATATTTAGTATGCAATTCAAATGTATTTTAACAATGCTGTTTACAAAAGTGTAAAGACTAATATACATAATAAAGATAAAACTGTAAGAATAGAGATTATTATTATTATTATTATTATTATTATTATTATTATTGTTCTGGGTGTGGTTGGTTTAGTTTGAGGCATCTAACATGTTCTTCCAGGATTCATTAATGGATCTGCCAGTTTTGCCACAATCCACATGCTAACTTGTAAACACCAGAATTATTAGGGGATTATGAACAGGAAGAGAAAGGATTATAATTTTCTGCCAAAGTATGAATTAACTATTCTGTTTGCAAATACTTTGAACATCTGGTAGTAAAGTAAGTTTCTATTGGTGATAGGGAGGTTTGTAGCTGTCGTTTTGTCTTTTGCTAGCAATATATTGAGCAATATAGGTAACAGTCAGTGTCAAACCATTTTTAACTGCTGTTTCTTCTATTTGTTTGTATTCTTTAAAATATTCTTCTTTGCTAATTTGTAGGTTAACTAGCCGGTGTGTTAAACTGTTAATTACTGCATGTTTGTGTGCTGTAGGGTTTAAACTGTCAGCTTTGATGTGATTATCTGCATGTGTATTCTTTCTGTATATTCCAAATTTAATTGGAATTTATCCAGGATATTAAAATAATGAAATGCCAAGAAAAACTTAAATTTGGAATATACCGAAAGAATACACATGCAGATAATCACATCAAAGCTGACAGTTTAAACCCTACAGCACACAAACATGCAGTAATTAACAGTTTAACACACCGGCTAGTTAACCTACAAATTAGCAAAGAAGAATATTTTAAAGAATACAAACAAATAGAAGAAACAGCAGTTAAAAATGGTTTTAAAAAAGAACTAGTACATAAAAAGGTGCAGAAATTCAAGAGACAAAAACATATCAAAGAAACCACAACACTTTCAGCAAAAAAAGATAAACTTATTTTTAAAAAATTCACATATCATCCATGGGCCACAAAAAAATTTCAGAATATTCTTAAAGATTTTAATATCAGGTTGGCACCGATTAATAGATTTAATGTTCAAAATTTGCTGATAGATAATGTTAATGACAGTATTCCACAAGAAGAAAAATCAGGTATTTACAAAATAAACTGTGCAGAATGTGAAAAAATCTACATAGGGAAAACAAAGAGAAACATTGGCACACGGTTAAAGGAACATTTCAGGAACATAAAGCACAAGCAAATAGAGAAATCAGCAGTAGCATATCATTTTTGGACACAAAATCACGACATAATAAATAAAACAAAATTATTAAAATCAGTACAAGGACCTACGGAATTAGCAACCTGGGAGAAAATCTACATCTACAAATACAAAAACAGCATAATGAACTTCGACATTGTCGGGGATGAAAACATAAACTACAAGTTTATCACACCACCACCAGAGCAGAATATACATTCCCACAGCTCAACGAATGATCCGACAGTTGAACCTTAGCATGGCTGAAGATGGGAACAAAATGTTCTTGAAACCGGTTCCATACATTTATGAAAAGTAAGTGAAGCTTTAAGAGTGTGTAGTTCAACTAATCATACAATGATATCCATTAATATGATTGGCTTCACTGTGTTAAGTTCCAATTTTACATTTAAGTAAACAATCATGAATGCTTGTCATATGGTTTTGAATGGCATGGAGATGAACATTAACAAAATCCCAAATGTGCCTAATGTATGGATGTGTTTTTTGAAGGCAATGAATATTTATAAAACATTTGTAAAGTAAACAGTTTCATGTAGCTTCAAAACCAAGAGAATGAACATCTTTCGAATCACAAAATAGATTATCTGGTATGTTAATAAAATGCATTTCCATTTCTGACAAAGCATTTCATGTTTCATATGCAATTTTGAATTAATAACCCTAAAGAAAAAAAATCTAATAATATAGGTGACGAACTAATATTACCAGATGCAAACAATTGTGAGCATGTTTGTTGATGCTGTGGAAAAGGAAATATATAAAATTCAGTTATCCAATTAACTGTAGCCACAGAATAAAATATATTGACATGAAAGTGAACAAATAATTGGTAGAGGTATTGTGTTTAACAGCCTCCTTGGCTAGTGGTTAATGTTGCTGACTGCTGGCCGAGAGATCCAAGAGGTTCAATCCCTGGTACCTACTTAGGAATTTTCTAAGCTAGAGAGGGTGGAAAGGGATTCACCTAGCCTCATAGGACAACTGGAAAGCTTGTTGTTACAGAAGTGGCATCCTTCAATCTCAAAATTTGCGTGATTGGAAACTGACAGGGTGCCCTAGCTTGCTGATCACTTGCTCGCCTGCAATACTGCTCTATATCAACAACGTTGCAAGATGGAAATAAGGAACACTGTGGTTACTGCAACAGACCAAGACCCAATATCAGGCTATCATGACATATAGGAGGGATGGATAGTGTTTGCTCTACAATTGGATAAAAGTACTGATATAAGTGGTAAAAGCTGATTGATAATTTTTATTAGGTTTGAATATAATTTACATATTATTGAATAATTTTATTTTACCATGAACTTAATTACTACTACTACTGGTAAAATATTCATGACTGTTAATAATTGCTTTGTTGAACATAACATTTCCTGGGAAAATTGCATCTCTCTTTGCACTGATAGAGCAGCAGCATTATTGGGGAAAATTAAAAGACATTATAAGTTTCATACGGCAAGTGTACCCAACTACAATGGAGGATAACAACTCATTATTTCTTGCAGAGATGTTAACTATGAAAAGTGTTGATGGATTATGACTGTTGAAATCATAAATTATCTAAAAATAGTACCAGTAAAGAACAGAATGAAAAAAAAGCCTTGCAAATCTATGGTCAAGCATGCCAAATTTATTGCAAAGTTCTGAAATGAGTTGGCTTTCTCGGGGTAAAGCAATGATGCAAATGATAGAGTTTCAAGATGAGTTCATTTTTTTGTGGATGAAAAGCCAGAGTGTGCAAGACTTTTGGAAGATAAATTTTGATGTACCAAACTAGCATATTTTGCCAAAATCTTTTAGAGGTTGAACTGTTTAAATACAAGCATGCAACACAAACAGAAAATATTATTTAAGCCATAAGCAAGCTTTAAGAATTTTGCAAAATCCTTAAATTTTCAGTTTTCAGTTAGAATGGATAAATGATTATACTTTCCTTTAGTATAAAATTTTTAAAAGCATCTTGCTCAAAATCAAAAGAATGATTGAAGAAGTTATTAACCGAGCACTTACATGCATTACAAACTTCAGTAAACTTGTCTATCATGCCCATTTCAGAGTTAGAATGGGTATATATCTTATGGTACACCTGATGAGATCAACTTTTAAAATACCACTAACCTGTCAATGAGAAAAATGACTTGTTAGACTTGTCATGCAATTCTATCATTAAAATAAAAATTTTAGACACTTGTGTGTATGTATGCACATTGTCAATATTCCACAAATGCATAGAGGGCCATTTTTTCTGCTATTTTCAATATCATACTTGTGTGAATCAGCATCTTTTTTTATGATACAAACTGAAGATGGTTTGCATCAACAAGGTCATTTGTTGACAAACTTTGTGGAATACACCAAGTGCAGACTTCACATTAATTTTAATAGGTGAGTTTTCAAAAAGAACAGTAAAAACCTTTTATCAGAATACAATGTAAACAGGTCGAGATTGCAGGTCTTTCTCTGATGACACTCAACATGCTGCTTGCATGTTAACATCAGTATATCTACACTGAATTACTGATACTACAGCAATGTTTATATCATTACAAAATTATAATTCAAGTATTTTAGTGATAATCAAATGGGATAGCTCAGGTAGTATTGAATGGGACTCACATTCCCAATTTCAAATTCTTTGTGCTGGCTTCTTGACCTTGGGTTTTTTTAATGGATTTCCTTGGTGAATGAGCTTTTCTTATCACAAATTTTCCACTCTTCCATTTCATATCCTTTCATTGTTACATGGTCAAAGTACTAGGTTGAAGTGGGCTGATGCAACATGAGAGTGGCTTGTGCTTTGAAAAGATTTCTGCACTGGCATCTAGTATGGAAGGATCTTCTGAGGGGCTTGAACTCCTTTGAGGGGGAGCTGGCATTGGGAAGTTCTATCTTCAAACAATGTTATGTTTGTGTCTCATTGCCATTAGATATCCTGGTTGTCCAGTGTCTCCTTTACCTCATCTCTTCCTCCTAGAGATGTACCCAGGGGACATAGGCACAAATGATCAGGCTTAAAATACTGAAATATCCTCCCCTGACCCTAACAATCCAATCTAATCTTAGTGATAACAATGCATATTTATTATTTATTATTATTGCTGTTGTCATCATCTTTGTGCATCCATCTATTCCAAAAACATGTGTTGATTTCTAATTTTGGAGAAAAGTGCTACAAAGTTCACACAGTATATTTTTCTTCAGAATCACTTTTGGTTTAATTTTGCAGGCACCAAAAGTGTGTAAATATGTTTTCATGAAATAAGGAAATGCATGTATGTCATGACATATGAATAACTTTAGGTAATGAAGGTAATGAACTATCTCTCCACACAAAATATTGCAGTGGCTGCATTGCTGGTTTATTATAAGAGAATGTATGTTTATGAAATATGTGTTTTGCTGTTAATTTATGGATGCTTGTGCCGTCTATGCTGTCAAATGTGAAAATTTTAACATGATAAATGAAATAAAATCATGTGTTGCAAATGAGTATAGAGTTTACATGCTAAGAATTTATCCACTTAGGATTGAGAAAAACTCTCAACAATATCCAGTTAATTTCTCATAATTTAAATTTGTTATTTAGTTTTTGCCTATTATTTTTTTGTACAAAACAATAAGTGTGTTGTGTTTCATATGTATTCAGCAAGCTGTATTGATGGAGAATATGCATGATATTCCATACGTGCTGCCAAAAAATATGGGACCAGAAATTACAGCAGTAATGACCAGAATTTGCACAGAAGTTCGACGTTTATTGCCAATGTCTATTCACTGTGGAGTACAGGTGAGTAGTTGGGTCTCATACACCCAAGGTTACGGGTTCAAATCTGGCTAGGACCGATGGGTACTTTAGGCCATAAAAACTCTAAATATGCTTTCCTTTGAAATGGAAGTAAAACTGTTGGTCCCAGATTGTAGATTTACAGAATGTAAAAGAGCCTCAGGCCTGAAATAAAAAGGCCCCTGAGGAAATTTTATTGGCTGTTTCATGAATTGAATGGAATGCTAATGCTAATGACCAAAAATGTTAAAAGAGCGTTCTTCAATAAACCTAATAATTATTTAAGTACTGTGCATTTTCATTATTTTTAATCTTGGCATAATAATGGAAGGAACTAAGAACTAATTTAATGGCAATAAAATGAAGGGCACTTAACTCTTTTCTATTTTGAACTTCTTTTAGTTGACTGATGTTTAAAGCAAATAACTAATTAAAATATAGGAATTTTATCACAGTATTAAAAGATGGTGACCTGTTCATGCACCTAATCAACAAGTAGCTGAAAAAATTTATTAAAAAGGAATTCTATAAAGCAATTTTTTATATTGAATTGTTACGTTTTTAGCATTTTTATGCCTATTCCAAGAGAGGCAAATTTTGGGAAGGGGCCTCAAATAAAGGTATGATAATCTGATTCTATTATCAACATATTTCAATTCAAATAGTTTGCTCATACATTACAACATTTTAAAAGTAGAAATAGATATAGACAAGCCATGAAAGGTTGCTATTTTGAAATCAGATGTTTTTTGGAATCACAGTAGTGTTGGTTATTCAAAACTAATGGAAACTAGCTATTGTTCAGATATTAAATTGTTTAAATAACTAAGCCTAAAATGAACAGAGTTCATAAAATTTAAAGGTTTCTGTAAGGTAATGTTACCATTAAAATGCATATTTCTTTTTTGCATATAGCACCACAATCCATTTCAAGCCTTGGCCTCTTCCCTAAGACAGAGGCTACAATACCAAGGAGAACAATTTAGCTATGCATAATTTCATATAGAGGGATAGGTGATCAGTCTATTACCTGCATCAGCATTTGGTGGGAAAATAAAGTATTACTTGCACGTGAAATAGGCAACAATTTTGCATCTTTAACTTAGGACCCACAGCTTAAAGTACCTCTTATAAGATTTCTGCTCTGAATGTTTACATCCTTTAAAATCCATCAATCTCAGCTGTGATCCTTAGGTCTCTAGCATTGCTCTCAGAAACAAAAAGGAAAATTAATGTTTATGAGGAATTCACTCAAATTTCACTAGTTTTGTTCCACTTACTTGGTGGACATGTACAGCCTTTGAAACATGTCCAAGTGGAAAAAAATAATGAAATTTGAGTGAATTCTTATAAATAAGCAGTTATATTGTACTATATTTCACTGTAAAAATCCCTGCTATTTAAAGCTGTATTAAAAAGGAAAATGCTTTTAGATTTTATCTGAATCAGAGATAGAGGATTTATGCATACCTTTTCTACATGGTTTATATTTTGATATTTTGTATTTATTGTTAACACATTATGATTTTAATTTATAACCCATGCTATATAGCATGATCTGTGAAGCAAATGCATTTTAGCACTGAACAGAAGACAACATGACATTTAACTAAGTTTATCAAACAATAAATTTATTCTTGTTTATTGAAGTCATAAGCTGGACAAAGAGCAGCTCATGATAAATGTAAGAAATGCAGTCACTTAAAATGAATAGTTTGCAGAAATGGCAGCTTACATCATCATTGCCATCCAAATGATAAGAGAGAGCTTAATATATAATGGTATTTAGTACTGATCAGGCTTACTGGAGTTAGGTGATACAATAACTAGGAACTTGTAATGTGCATAAGTTTATAAACAGTCTATCAGTCTGTTGAGTGTATTTGGATAATCGATATTCTACTGTACTCTACTCTCTGTACAGTTCAGAACTACACCAAATACTTTAATGACCTTAACCATGAATTTTGCATTGTTGTTTAGACACTATAGTTATTAAAATTTGAGAGGATATAATACAGAGTCTTTCAGAATTTTTATGAACCATTGGGTATTCTTCAATACATTTCACAGTATTTCATTAAAACCTCCTTGACTAAGTCAGTATAATAAAAGCTGAGATACATTATTAACAAAAGGCACATGGTTTTAGCCATAGCACAAATGATATTATTTCTTTTACTTTGTCAATAGTTAACAGAACTTCTGTTCACTTTTATCTATAAAATACAATATCAAGAGGTTTTAAGAAAAGCTTTATTTTATTTTAATTACACATGGAGATGGTGTAATGTTTATAAGTATGGCAATTGTGAAACCAATGTCACTATCTAGCAATAGTGTTTGTGCTTTCCATGAGGTGACCCTGGGTTTGATTTCTGGTTGGGCTTGTTTCCTAACAGGTTTTATTAGGGATTTTCCCCTCAATTCGTTAGGTGAATGCTTGGGAAACTTGGGCCACAAACTCCCATGAACTCATTCAGCCAAATTATCATGTCATCATAGATCCTAAGGTCACAGTGCCATGATCATTTAAAAAGGGCAATTGCAGGAGATGAGAGGCATTTGTTCCAGTGCACACCTACAGCAGGTTACATCTGAGCTTTCTCAACCCTATCCTACAGACAGTTGCATGAATTATGAACAATTAATAAGAATCAGCATTAACATACCATCCCTCATTCATCTATAAAACAGAGCAGCTACCAGTCAAGTTCTTTGCATGGGAAAACAATTTTCCTTTTTTCTTCATGTTTCTTCATGAATGGAAGGAAGATGTTTGTTAGTATCATTTCTTAGCTCTTGTTAGACAAACTTTAGTTCACTAGCAAGACTACAATCACCCCCCCCCCTCCCAAAAAGGATTTGAATTCAGCAGAGGATATGCTCAATTATTATAAAATTCAAAGAAGAGAACAATATGAAATTACCTTAAAAATATTGGGGTACATTTTATAATCAGGGTTGTGGCTGAGTAATTAGACTGCTTGTCTCCCACCCAGGTTGCCTGGATTCAATCCCAATGGCTGTAAATGGAATTTGTGGTGTATGAAGTGGTGCTTGGGTAGATTTTCTCCCGGTACTCTGGTTTTCCCTGCCTCTCTGTTATTGCTCCATCATCAATGTAGTTTGCTGAATCATCAATGTGAATGTTAGAAATGGACTATGCTACCGCCTTCAATGGCCCATGTACATAATTCCAGTGCTCTCACCGGAAAGTGAGTTGATATTAGCACACTCACATACCTTTGAAACTAAAAACTTAAGTAAACAACTGTGTCAAAAGTATAGGTGAAAGTTTGAAATACACATGAAACAATTTTGTGAGTTAATATTTCATAATTTACAGTGATGAAAACTGTTTCTTATATGAATAATTATTCTGGAAATAATTATTAAATATAAATAAATTTTAGAAAATATTTCTATGTATTTAGAAATCCCCAAGAATAAACTGTAAATAGAAAATCTCTATGAAATATCCCCCAAAATCTATTTTATGAAATAGAAACAGGATAATGATGTGGTATAAAAAGTAAAAACCTTGCAAAATCAAGACTTGTAGAGTGTATATGTGACTAAACATCATTTTTAAGCTCTGTCCTTTTGTTATTTAACAATTATATTTGAAAGAGTTTAAAAAAGAACGTTCAATATAGTTGATTATGGCTTCATGGGAGACTTGTCAAACTCCAAGCTTTCGGCCATCCTTACTCTGGAGCTTCGAGTTTGACAATGAGTTTTCTCACTTGGTCTCACATGAAGCCATAATCAACAATCAGCACCAAGAGAGCTTTAAATCTTTAATTTCATTGTAGTTGTTAACAAATTATTGGACTGCTTCTTGGCACCTCAGAAGATTTCTGCAATGTTTAAAAGTTCTAAAAACACATTCTGTTCTAGCATTTTGCATATAAGTCAAATATCTTGCCATAATCACTGAAAACCTTAAATATTATGAATTATGTTTTTAAGGTATTAGCAAGTGGAAACAAAGAGGCCATTGCAGTTGCTCAAGCAGCAGGTCTTCAATTTATTCGAGCAGAGGGCTTTATATTTGGTCATATTGCAGATGAAGGATATATAGATGCAACTGCTGGCACTTTGTTGAGATATCGTACCCTGATCAACAGTAATAACATATTAATTTTTACAGATGTGAAAAAAAAGCACAGGTGAGAAAACTAAATGCTGCAAGTTAAAAAATAATAAAGATAACTATTTCACAAATAATTTATAATACATGTTAACTCTTAAACAGATATCTTAGTATTATTTAAAAGATTTTGTAGTATCATTTATCATTATGTTTTACGTATATTTAAGATTTTCTTAGTTTCTTTAAAGCAAAGAACTTTAAAGTTGCAACTATAGATCTCTTTTGGAAAAAAGTATAATTTGTAAATTTACTGGAATGAATATCATTACATTAAAGAAGACTGTTAGCCATAAAAATGGAGTCCGTAAGTGATGAGACTCATTTTGCCATAGTAGTGTGATAGAGCCATAAGGTTTAGCAGAATATTGTGACATGCATCTTATTCTGGGTGAGAGCAACAATTGTCCCTAGTTGGCCAAAGAATTCCACATAGTAAGGCATCATTCAACTCACCATGTGTTTTAATGACAGGACAGATGCACAAGGGATATGGGTATGGCCACTGCCCCGCCATCAAATCATAGTCATCTAGTGGTTCGTTGCACATCTTAATTGGAAGAGAGGATGCTGGCAAATATTCTGCACCTATATAGATACATGATTGTTCATCAGCTTATTGAGGAAACAGTCTGTGTCCAATATAACATTGTAATTGTCTGTTAGAGATGCATGGCAGAGAATAGGAACCCCTACAGTATGTCATAACAATCATACGCAGGCCCACGTGAACTTGCATGCTGTAAAGGAAATGAATCACCAAATTTGCTGAAGGATAAATGATGAGCAGAGCTCCTAGACAATAACACCATAGACCCATACCTTCTATTTGAACATCAGAGTGATAGTTATGCCCATTCTCCTAGAAAACATTCCTTAAGCTGTATGAGGGAGTACTGGATCCAAGATGACAATGCACCACCTCACTAAAAATATCCTGCCAGGAGTTTTTTTTTTTGGAGTAGTGTTTAATGCCTGTTTTTACTACTGAGGCATCACAGGCGGTGGACACTGATGATACATTAAATGAAATGATATATTGCGAAAGGATATTTTTTAAGGAAGGAAGGGTTTTAGGCCTAAGTTTAGGGTACCTCCCCGGCATTTGCCATTTATGAGGACTGAGGAAAACCTGGAAAAAACCTCAGTCAGGAAGGACAGTCATGGCGGGATTTGAACCCCAGACCTCCCGCTCAAGAGTCTGCACCTTAACAACCTTGGCCACCCGTGGCAGTGCCAGGAGTTGAGTGGATATTATGTACCTATGGGATCCTCCAGGAGCTGATATATAGGATGGTTCTGAAAGACAAGAAAGACCTCATCACTTGCCTGCTTGCAGCTATTGTTACTATCAGAGAAGAGCAGGTGTGCAGGGCAACCATGGGTGTTATGCTTCAGGCAAAGAGATGCATGGTGGACATTTTGTGCTGCTGTAGGGGTGAATTCCAGATATCTATTGCCATACACATCATTATGTAACACAAAAGGTGTAACATTTTCAAATAAAATTAAGTTTCTTTATTAAGATCATTGTGTGATTGAGTCAAACTAACACTCTTTTCTCCACTTGTTTAAATATGTAGGACCGGTTTCACGAACTCTTCATCTGCATCGACTCTTTCAGACGACTAGAAATTGACGATGTGAACAAAGGATTTGTGAAACCAGTCCTACATATTTAAACAAGTGGAGCTTAAGAGTGTTAGTTTGACTTAATCACACAATGATCTTAATATATGATTAGCTTCACTGTGCAATGTTCCAATTAATAATTTTAGTTAAGCTTCTTTAGTTGATTATACAAATGAGTCAGTATTAGATGACACTAAAACTTCACTAACTGGTTAATTCTTCACCTAATACTGACTCATTTGTATATGTAACAACTTCACTGTTCCTAACTTCTTTTAAGATTACAAGTTCTTTAGTTGATTTCACTGATTTTGGTAATGTGTCTTATTTGACCTGACAGATTATGACTTGTGAAATGCTGCTTCCTTTACTTAAATTAATTGGTATAATGTCCTCTTATCTTACAGTGTAAGTATGCGGTTTTTGTAGAAATAAACAAAGAAACAAATTGATACAAAGCCTTGAGTAAACTAACTCATTCCAAGAATTCAAACATTCTTACACTACTGAGTTTTCATTCTAACCATGCAATTGCAGGTTAAAAAATTATCCCTAAACTGTTTTTCATTTCATTATTTTTATAGCAATCAATGACCTTTCCAATTCCTTAATTAGTGCAGTTTTTCCTTTTTTCCTACATAGATAAATCAACTATTATGTATCAGCATATTCTAATTCATACCTTAACTTGCAGGTGTATTTATCAGGCTGAAGCTAAGAAAATTATTATCAGAGAGGCCTCTACAGACCCATCTCTGGACTCTCCAATAATAGCATTAGCAGTTCTTGGACAAAGCTGTTGAACCCCTGTATATTAACCAAACTGTGTATCTGAGTTTCTTTCACTCTCAGCTCTCAAATGAGTACATACCATTATACCAAAAATTTCATGAATATTTGCAAAGGTGTAATTGCTGCTCTAGAAACAATGTTTAAATTCAAATGCACTACTTTTATATGGTTATGAAAATGCTTAATGTTTGTTCAAACATTTGTGACCTGTGCACTTACCTGCTGGCTGTACCACTGTCTCAGAGATGCAATAATTTCTTTTCTTGTTGGTAGCAGTTTTTTCTGGGCATTTAACTTGGCATAATACTTTCAGCAATTCATTTCAAATCCTATTTGAGCATTTTTTAAAATATCATTAATAAACCCAGCTCATAGGCCCTAAATTTCCTCCTCTTTTCATTCTATATTTCTTTTTCTTCTCCAGCATGCATATTTTATTTTCTTTGAATTTGTATGAAGCATTAAAAAAGAAAATCATTAGCACAAAATTTAGAAAGTTACATAAACATTCTAATTTACTCCCAGTTCACAAAACCACTTACAAATTTATTCTGCTTAACAATAAATTACTACTTTCTCTAAATATTATAAAGTTTTTTTAAATCTCAATATTAATTAAATTTGGAATCTCACACAATGAAGTCGCAATAATAATCTCTTCTGAGTTGAACTATTTAAACATACTCTTGCTCAACACTCATGATGCAACAGCTGTTTAACAGCTGAGGATGTGGACAAGGATTCAGAAACATGTCCTAAGTAAATCTCCAGTAAGTGATGCCAAAGAGTGTGTGTTTAAATAGTTCGAATCAGAGAGATTATACTTTATAATGTCCATTCTTTCTAGCCTTAGTGAATAATATAGTGTTAAAATAGCATGATTTAATAATCATGAAATTTGAGTAAATAAGGTAAATTATTTTTATGTCTCTAAAACCAATCTTTAAACCTGATTGAAGAATTTATTAATATTATAATGTAACAATTTTGGTGATGAAATTACCATTTTCAAGTGAAAATTCAGGCTCACTTTAAATAAAGCAAAATAAGTATACACTTCACAACTTTGAAATTTGTGGGCGGGTTTTTGTTTTTGTTTTTTGAACAGCATTTAGTGCCTGTTTTTACTACTGAGGCACCACAGGCGGATTTATGGCCTATGTTTCCCTAATACTATTTAATGTTGCATGCTTCAAAACATACATGACAAAAATGATCTTGAGAATATTGCATTTTTTTATTTACAGATTATATAAATATATTTTTTTTCCCCACAGCTCCCATGCAATCACATCTGATGTTACTCTGCGAGAAACAGCAAAGGCTGCTGAATTCTTTCATTCAGATGGGATAATACTATCAGGTTCTACTACTGGGGAACCTGTAGATATGTGTGAATTTCACGGTGAGTTTTGAGAATTACATATCAGTATATGCTTTTTTTGATATTAAAATTGGAGTATATAAAAAAACCACACTTTGTGAATAGATATACTGAATATCATAAGACAGTTTCAAAATGAAATAAAATAGAAAATCTACCTTCAATTTTCATTAATATTGTTTGCACCTCTGGTGCTGCTTTTAACTTTGCTTATTAAGCTTTATTTGCTTTTGTGTGTTTTGCTTTTGATTTCTTTACTATTTATCTATTATTCTTTTAATTTTATTTCTGTGTTTTCTAAAAGACTTTATTGTTTATTACATCTTATACCATGACACCTGTTCTAGCTTCTTGCCATTGAAGAACTCGCAGTAGTTCAAAATACAGCAATTTCAAGTGTGACTCTTTCTCAATGTTTTATCTTTATCTACTTTTATTATTAGTGTTAATTTATATATATATCAATATACATCAATAGGCAATATAATCTTTTTATAAGCAGTTTTGAATAGCTGGAATTTTCACAGTGAAATATAGTATAATATAACAAATTATTATTGAAGAAATCACTCAAATTTCACTAATTTTGTTTCACTTACTTGGACATGTTTCAAAGACACGTTTGAGTGATTTCCTCAATAATAATTTGTTATATTATAATATAATCTTATTTAAATACACAACTTTATCTCATTCATAATATAGGCTATGATTCTAAAATTTGCCACCTACCCCAGAAATCATGTAGACAAAGGATAACGAATTTAATATAGTGAGTCGAATTTGTAACACTTACATCACTTATTATTTAAGGAGGAAAACACAAGTTTCAAGAGCTAATTGCTCCCATCCTCAGTTCCAGGTAGAGACGGCATTTGACCTGGAATTGAGGATGGGAGCAATTAGCTCTTGAAACTTGTGTTTTCCTCCTTAAATAATAAGTGATGTAAGTGTTACAAAGTCGACTCAACTATATTAAATTTGTTAGTGCATTAACCATCAGTTACAAAAGTCCACCATACTTAAAATATGAAAAGGACGCTTGTGAAGCAGCTGGGGATTAAAATTAGACCAGTTAAAAAAAATTGTGTTTGCTCACCGAACCAGATAAATGAAAAGTGCTTTGTTACTCATTTCATGTCAACAAATTAAGGAAACTCTCACAGAATGTCATGTACTGACTTTATAATGATCATTGAGCTCGTGTACCATAATAATTTTGTACAGATAAAAGTTGATAGCAACTATCTCACAGTTGTGATGTTTTCAGGAGGTCTTACCCATTCATGGGTCCTGGTAGTTTCCCTTTAAAAGCAGAAGCAGTTTCTTGAAAGTTCCTTATCCACAATATGATTGTGTTTGGCTAGGAATAGGACCATGACATGAAATGTTGAAATGGTGATCCCTATGTAGTTAATCACAATTCAGTCACCATTCTTAAAAATTGTTTCCGCTAATGCCCAATGTGCATTATTTCACTACTTCATGTTACTTAAATAGCATTCATTATGCAAATGTACAGTGGGTCCATTTATCATCAAAATGTCAGTTTTACCAAACTACTGCACTTTAAAAATCCCATGGCCCACTCTGATGATCCCATGATTCCCATGGCCCACTCTGTACATGGTATAATGCCCTTTTAAGTTTGCAGTCTCACATAGAATGTAGTTTCACATTTACATAAAACAGTATATTCATACAAAAGAGAAATCTCCTTTAAAAAATTTGACCCATTTTATTCATTAGTTATTCAGGACGTGAAATGGCCTAAGAGGCATTCTTTCAGGCTTGAACCCATAACTTTGGGTCTACAAGGCAAGTATGGTTACTGACAGACCACCAGAACCAACTGTTATCACTTACTCAAGCATTGAGCAGGATATGTTTTGTGGATCTTTCTTCATATCCTCAATTTCAACCAAAGGTCCAACACTCAATAACAGCTGAGGATGTGGATAAAGGTCCATGAAATACATTTTGTTAAACCCTTGAGTAAGTGAAGCTAAAGTATTATTTCAAATAGTTTGACTCATGATAGATTATTAATTATATGTCTATAAAATATTGCACATGCCTACATTCATATTACCAGCATCAATGCAAAGGTTAGTGCATTACTTCACTCCTATTTTCTAAAGTTGAATGGCAAGAAACAAGACCAGCTGAAACATTTCAAAACAAAAATAAAGTATGCAGAGGTACTAAAAAGTACAGAAAGATGGAATGGCATAATTGATTACATTTTGTCTGCTTTAAATTATAATAATGAATACAATTAAATATAACAAAATCTATTGTGGCACTGAACAACAATGGCTTCATTTGATTGATTTTGTGCATATTTGAGCCCGAGAGGAAGAGTGTATACCTTACTACAGTTTTTCTAAGCTTGCTTTAATACTTTTCTGGAATTTTACTTTCATTTTATATATTATTCCTTTTTATTGTTTGGTAGCTGAAAATGTAATGAGTTTAACTTGCAGAAAAGATACTTAAAACTTCCATGCATTGTTTCACTTTGCAGATATCAAGGGCTCTATCAATATTCCTCTATTAATTGGATCAGGCGTGACATCTGAAAACATATGGAACTATGCAGAAGCTGATGCACTAATAATTGGTACATACTTCAAAATAGATGGAAGGTAATATAGTGATATATTAAGATTTTGTGATTAAAAGCCAGTTTAGAATGAAACAGTTTCAAAATAGAGTGAAAAAAAAAAAATTTCATTTCAGATGGCAGAACAATGTGGATTCTGAGAGAGTACAGGATGTTATGACAAAAGTTTCCAATATAAAAAATGGAGATTTCAACAATCGCTAATCATAAGATTATTAAAAATATCATATTTATATTTTAGACAGAAGTTTTAAGATACAGTTTCTGTAATGCCCTGAACAGAGCATGGCTTCTTTTAAAATAAGCATTGCCCTACTTATACCTATGTATAACAGAAACTTAAATAATGGATACCATAATAGGATAATATTTTATTTTATATTATAACATTTTTTATGTGATATAAAAGCTCATTATTACAATCAGGAATATATATTAATAGGTTTTGGTACACAATATAAGATGAAAGAACCGTCAATCTATATAACACAAAATCTTATAATATGAGTCTTGCAGTGAGAGCAATTTAAAAGTCCTGCAAGTTATACTAGACTTACCATCTTAAATAGCTGAACTCTTCCATGTGTTTTGCCATTCTCCCTTTAATTCAATTGTAAGTGAATTTTTACAGAGTTGAGCAACAATGGGATAGTCAATGCATTATTGTATATTCATCTTCAAGGCATACATCATGTACAAAAAGTCATGTGGCAGAACAACAGGCAATTTAGGCATAATTTTCCAAGTAGCACAATTCCAACATGAAAAACAATATTAAAAGTACAAAATTTTTATGAAACAGGTTCTGTGATCCCCCCCCCCCCCTTCCTTTGGGGAGGAAGAAGATTCCTCATCAACCCATGTTAAAATTGTGCCATATATTTGGTCCTAGAATTACTGTCCTTGGTTTATGGGCTCCTAGTTCCCCATATCTTACTGTTTGCGGTTTTTATCTTAAAGAGACATGGAAAAATAGAACATATTTAACTAACCCTCTCACACTGGAGGAACTTAAAAACAAACATTTGAAATGAAGTTAGGTTCATTAGCAATGGGGAACTGATGCATGTTGTGGTAATTTCCTAAAGTTTTTTTTGAGTAGAGTTTAATGCCCGTTTTTACTACTGAGGTACCACAGGCGGTAATTTCCTAAAGTGATGTGGACTATGTGTCAGGGAAAATGAGCAACATTTCCAGCACTTCCTTAGGAGGGTGATACTAAATTGTTATTTAATATATACTATGTAACTTTTAAAATTGTGAAGCACTTAAGTACCACAAGTTTATGCAAGAAAATGCATACAGTAATTGTGGGGTATAACCGTCAACCGGTTGTTTCAGAACTTCTAAATTGCTCTCACTGTATGATTTCTATAATTTTCCTGAATTCAGCTGAAAATAATCCTGTGGTTCAAGAGATGTCATGCTCATATAGCTAAAAGATTTAATGGTCATTTGGCCATGTTTTATTGTCATTTGATATTTAGCAGATAAAACTCTTCCTTTAAGTTACTCTTTTTTTATAAAGTTTTTTATAAATAGGATTTTCAGCTCAGATTACTTACAGGATAGGGAAATAAAATATGTGGAGCAAAATGTTTTAAGATGCACATATGTTTGAGTATAAATTTAGTGAATTATATTCTATCTTCAATTTCTGAAACGTGATGCAGTTATCTGAATGCAAAACATAACAGAGTTGCCAAACTTAATATGTATAGTTTTCTGTGTTCCTCAAGTGTTATTTAAATTGAGTCAACATTTATAGTTTGAAATATAGCATTAGAAACCTAAAAATAAACCTTCACTTTTGTTCATCTGTAATTTTCTATTGTATCTTGTTTAAACAGTCCATAAAATTGCCAAAACCCTATAGTAACCAATATTTATAATGCTTAGTACTTATCATTTGCTAAACATCATTTCAGGCAGAAAAAAAATATATGGTAATTCAAGTTTGTTTTATATGTAAGAAATCTAGCACATATTTGTTGGCAATAATGAAAATGTTATGAAATTTTAATAAATCATTCTTATGAATAGTGATCAACATTCTTAAAACATCTTTTCATCATTGCATTAACTGCTGTCGCTCTAGGCTTGTTTGACGAACACTCATAAATTAACATTATTAATTTAAAAGTGTTTCATAAGTTACACAAACAGACTTCTGCTATGACAGTGAGTGATGTGAATAATTTTAAAGCTTCAAAAATGAATCAGAAGCTTGACAAAGAAAATCTTTGATGAGGATGTAATGAAGTTGATGAAGTAGAGCTCCAAAAGCAAACATCTGTAACTGTAAATTTAAAATTAGCAAAAGCATATTTAGAAGAGATTACTAATCATAAAAAATAAGTTATTCCAAAAAATTGTATATTTATCCCCACATACAAGAAGACCTATTGGATTACAAATTAATGGTTCAGGAAGTGGTTTTATTAATATTGAAAAACTCAACTTAAATCCATAACCTTCTTACTTAGATAGTCACTGATTTACTGGTGGCACAATGCAAAGCAACATGGGAGTCGCTCTTCACATGCACATAGCATGTATATTTGATTTTTACTAGTTAATAATCTGTACGTTTCTTTTTTAAATGTGGAAATTATTATGCATGTCCACATATGAATCATAATTTTAACCTTGCCTTATAAAAAAATTGAAGTGTTGATCCTAGGACTGCTTAAATTATATATATCACTATCTATTAAGTCAGGGTTTAGAGTATAAAAGGACTAATTAGAATTATAATGCAAGTTTGCTAATTCTTGCTTTGGAATGCAACAAACCAAAGTAAGAAACAAACAGCTTTAAGTGAGTAACTTATCATTTTAATGATCATAAAAATTACCTTTAATGCTTTGTATTTAATGAATCTTCCATATGCACGAGAGCCAGATGGATAAACAGCAAGTACATAAAAGGGCTTAATTTTGACCTTTAAATCTCATTTGTTTTAATAGTTTATTAATTTTATATATGAGTAGCAGATTAGCATCATTGTCTTGGAATCTTCACATGTCTCTGAATAACCTCGGTAATATCTGTTACAAGACACCTAATTATCTGCATGAATCGCTGTCGCCAATTCCACTGTGGGATGTCTTTTTCGGGGCTTCTTATAAGGGAAGGATTTCTATGTGTATCATATGCAAAACTGAGATCTTTATTATCTGAAACTGATATTTTTTCAATGTTTGCTTGATCTGATTTATACTTTTTGCTCTCTCTCATTTGTGCATTGTTACTCTTTCTTTTTAAGGATCTTCTCAAGGGATACAAACTATCCTTCAGATCATTATCAGCTGTGTAAGATTCCTGAAATTCAAAACACACTTCATTAACAATCTATTTATGATAATATAAAATGAGCTGAGGCAAATGAAAAATATAATATCTTTCGTTAGCCATGAGGATGAGCAGTTTGTGAGTTTCCTGTGTGCAGTGGCAGGGCTGCATGGGCCATGACTCTGGGTGTCAGTATAACCACAGTAAACGTTAATCTAGACAATCATTATATGTTTAATCTTAGAATTATTACCTTGCAAAAATACAAATTTTTTGATGTTCAATAATAAGACACTTTGAACAGAGTAATATATATATATATATAAAACAAAGCATTTAATTTTACAATTATTACTAATAAGAATATTACTTGCTTTAGAATACATGTTTTTAATTGTTTTGGTAGAGAAATACATGATTTTCACATATGTTCATATGAACACTCTATAATGATATCAATTTTATTATCACTTAATGCATAATAGACATAAGAGTTTACTATAGTTGTGTTAAAGTTATCAAAAAGGTGGGTTTCTCATTTATATTGTTTAGTATTTAAAATATGATTTTCTGCAATGTAGCTCATTGGTTAAATATGCTAAGAAATAAAGTAAATACATTCTAATCCTTTCATCCTGCCCCTAATCCTAAAAATAATGTAATTGTGAGATGATAATAGAAAAAATCAAAGAGGCTTAACATAAATTAGCCAGTAACACTATTTGATACTGAAATGAAAACAACATTCTCTGCCTCTAGTACACGCAAAATATGCTAATTTACTTGCCTAGAGCTCAGTAAATATATTCCTCATCATGGGTAACTGCATAAAGGTCAATATTACAAAATTTTTCCCCAACTGTGCTATATATGCATAGACATGACTGTGGTACTTCAATATTGTAATACTTGACACACTTCAACTTGTTCACAGTCACAGTGCTTTCATTGCTCAGTGAACTATAATATGTTGTTTTGTAATGCTGTTAAAGTAATATTGTACATTTTCTTCAGGTTCCTGTTAATGACTATAAAAAATACAGCAGAGCAAGGTAAGCTTAACTTTAAATGAACAATTTATGAGAATACAGTCAAATACTGCAGATCTACATGTTAATAGGGCTAAGGGAATGTGTCATAACAGCTTCAAAATCATATAAAGATCAAAATGAAAGTCAGGAAAAAAGAGAGAAGCCTTGCAAGAGCTATAATTACATGAATGAATTAAATATAAATGGGAATTTTATCGCTTGTAAGCAAGACATGCCTTTGAGATGTTACATATGGAAATTTCAGAAATAAAACGATTCACCTCACACAGCTGTTTCATTTGTCAGTTGCATCATGTATGAGCAATGTATGAATATCATGGCAATACATTATTGTTTTGGCAAAGGAGGGTGTAACCAGCCAAAATTTTGCAAAGATTAAGGGTACAATTTGGGGGATAATATGTTCTCTAAGATGCAAGTGTATGAATGGCACAAAAGTTTCATAGGATGAGAAACTGTAAAATAAAAGTAATTAACTTTGACCTAAAACAAGCATAACAAAAGCAAAAAGTTGGTCTTTTTGGACCTTATCGAATGTGACCACCATATGATTTCTGAAATTGCTTTCAAAAGTGGGATAAATTATGGAAGTGTTCAATCCATCATTTCAGATGACTTGGATTCCGAAAAGTCTCAGCAAGGAGGGTTCCTTGACTTCTGAGAATCAAAAAAAGGCTGCACACGTGAGTGTGTGTCAGAGGCTTTTAGTTCAATACTGTAATCTCAGAGAAACATTTCTGCATTAAATCATAATGTGATGAAACAGTATACATCACTATACTCCTGAGTCAAAGCAAGCAAACATGGAATGGAACAAAAATGGGGAATCCACTCTTGTCAAAAACTCACCCATCAACTGGGAAGGTTCTTGTGACAATTTTCTGGAACTCCCAACGCATTTTCTTTATGATCATTGAACAGTCAATGCAGCTTATTACATCAAAATGTGCTTGTTGGAGAAAAATGTGCCAACAACCAATTCAAGAAGTTTTTCTCCTCCAAGACAACATCTACCTACATATTGCTGGCTGCTTTGACAATGGAAAAGCTTGAGGAAATTCACTGGAAAGCATTGGTGCATCCTCACCCTATAGTCCAAACTTATCACCTTGCAATAACTATAAGTTTGAACTTTTAAAAAAAAGCATTGGAAGGTTGGTGATTTGACAGCAATGAAGGTGTACACAACTCTTTTTTCAATAATGGGATTAAGAAGCTTCCTATCCACAAGTAACTTATGTTTCCAAATTGAGAAATTATGTAGAAAATGAGATGTATCCCATTTTTATTTAATTTGGTTTCCAAATATTACACATATAAATGAAACCACCCTTCCCTTTGATTCACCCTCCTATATCTTGAAGCAAAGCTGAGTTTTTGTTTGGTACTTATGGAGACCCAAGTTTATATCAGAAGCATGCTAGTTTATAAAAAAATCTGCATTTACTGTCTTCAAATGTGTAGTGATTGAATGAGTATCTCACCTACTGCCATAACTGATATAAGTTACAAAAAATGGTACATTATTCTTGAATTATGACTAATTTCTGGCACAAACTGTACTTACTTAACTCTGGAGGCTAAGAACATTTTTGGAGGGGAGAAGGCAGAAAAATTGTGAATGTGAGTGGTTTGATCCCAATGATACAGAAATCTGATCAGCACGAGAATTTAAGAATAATAATAATAATAAAAAAAAACGTTACTTACATAAAGAGGATTCTTTTTTTTCATTGCAGGAATCTCAAGAAGCTCATCTTGACTGGTATTGCAAATATATGGCCACTTTACAGGTTTTCGTGAACTACTGTCTTTACGTAAAGTTTGGCGGCATTCATAAAACTAAAATTTGCAAAATACATAAATTATTAAAGCTTATTTTAAAATATGCTATTGTGACAAACATTATTACATTGTGATAAATATTTAAAAAGCTACAGAAACTCCATCTCTAGAGAATCTGAATACACTATTTAGTAGCAAACTTTGGTAACATGAGTGCAATGCTCCAGATGTTTTGAATTCTCTTAAACTTACATTAAAACTAAGGAGATATGTGGTCTACTTAAAAAGCTTGGTGAATTTCATTAAAAATTTACTAAGTATTATCATTGTTAGCAATCATCTTTCTTGTTAGAGTCTGTGACAAAGATTCCACCAGGTGTGATGCATGGTTAACACTTGTTATAATCCTGTCAATGCTCATGTGGGCTACTATTGTAGTCCATAACAGTTTTGGTTAAATTTATATATTTAATAATAAAAAATAGAGAAAATACATTTATTTTTAATCAGTATGTTCTATTGTTCCATATTATAAAGTTAAAATGCTTTTGAATATCATTAGGCTACAGCATCTGACTGATTATAATAGCGGTTAAATATAAAAAGTTGCTAAAGTTAACAATGAAAATTCATAAAAAATACATTTCATTAATGATATTATTTGAAATTTGTTTTAAAGCTGAAATATAAATCATATTGGCTTTCCCATTTCAAATCCTTTCATCATCACTTCCCAAATTTTTTTTACTATCTTCAAGACAAATGTGCACATCTTTACAGATATCCAGAACATGTTTCATCGTTACATCTTGAGCTAGACTCTCCTATACTTTTGTCCTTTGATCTGCCATAAATAAAGCTTTTTTGACATTTTTCATTTTGGAGGTGTAACTGGCTTTTCTCCCCAGTAGAAAATGATCTTGCAGTTTGATTGCCTTAGAATTTAGTATGAATTTATTCTTTATAACATTGCAAGTCTCACAAGTTCATTGCCAACACTTTATTTACGCCTTTGAATATTTGATTCTGAGTTGTTGGCAATGCATATGTTGAGTGCGTTTATAGCATTAATATTCATTAAATCAAAGAATATGGCAAGAGCTCAACCTAGAAATTTCTAAAAATGTCATAATATGAACACTTTATCCAAAACTACTCCATGCTTAGTTCTTCTGTAAAATGTAATGCTTTTGTTTTTTTTTCTATTCTTTTGTTTCCATATCTACAACACTGTCATGATCTGCTATTGATACTGTAAAAACTATTTTATTCTTTTTCAGTACATATGATACCAGTGCACATTTTTTGGTTAGGCTCATCATGCTGCTACTTTCCTTATTCTTTGGATCTAAGAATTCATCATCAGTAAGGAGTGGCCAGAAGAACACTACAGAACCAACTGTGAGATTGCAATTAGTTCCTTTAATGGTCTAGTTCATTCTCATTAAGAGTGTTGAACAACTTATAGAACGCACCTGGCTGTTTACCTACATTTATTCCTAGACTGTGTTCTTTTCAGTCCACATTTAGCAGGCTTGTTAGATATGAACATCATTTTGCAATTATGCTCTGAAAGTCACAATTTGTTCATCTAATGTTAAGTATTTATTGGAAATAAAATGCTTTTGAAAATTCTGCAAACAATTCCCTAATGGCAGCAAATTTATTGATTCCCTTCTGCTGTTTGAAATCATTCATGTCAAATCTCCAACAACACAGCAAGAATCAAATCTGTGCTACTGTTTTAGCTACTATTCTTATTCCATTATTGTTCCATAAATCACAAACATTCAGTCAACCAGATTTTATAACACCTATTAGACAATTTCAGTTGTCAATTTGGTATCTGTGTCATGTCCAAAATTCCTTTTATTTGCTCAATTTTGATTTTTGTTGAAGTGATAATTATTCTTAAAATAGAATTGTTAACTATAATTACTCTTACAGTTGAATTGTTAAGGAATAAATTCAACATTCCATAAAATCTTTGCTGATTTTTCACTTTGTTTAGGTCCTGATAAATGCAAGATGATATGAGGTTGTGTTCTTGATTCCTGAAAGGAGGTTTTTTCCTCCACTTCATTCCATCTTTACCAACATAAAACCCATGATCAATTGATGCAATGTTTTGCTTTCCTCCTTCTTCATGCAATTTCATGTTCACTGTCTGTGTTATGGTTGCTTAGATGTATCATATCTTGTGTTTCTTAGTCAGTTTCTTAAAACATTTTATCTTCTTCAAACAAGGTCAGACACCATTGCAGTGTTGTTTTTGAGTCAAGCCTGTTGCTTTCATACTCACGATTAATAACAAAAAATTGCTGTGTGAATAAAAAATGGAAATTATAATAATTTGATTTGGTAAACTAAAGTTATATATTAATTAGATAGAGATCAGTGTTGTACAACATCAAATTTGTCTAATTAATATTGGATTGCTTCACTGTATATAACTTCTAATATTCTAATATTAAGTTTTATAATTACTTGTGTGGGTAAAATTGCAACCTATGAAATTATGTCACTCTTATTTTCAGCACTTCTCAAGATAGGAACTGTAACTACACTGACTCATTGTTACCAGTATGCAGGAACTATATACAAAAGGAAAATGCTTGCATGATTTAATAATGTCATATCATTAGCTTTGAAGATTATTTGTTTCTGGGTATATGAGTTTAAATGTAGCCAACTTGCACCAAATATGAAGCATGCTTCAGATGCCAATTGAATTCATCACAAACAATGTCACTGAAAAAACTATTGGTATTATAATGAAATAGAGCAAGTGAAAATGTGTGAGAAGTTGTTTAACTTTTCCTTAGTCTATTTTAGCAATTAAGCAATATGCATGCATTTTAGTGCTGTGGACAGTCGCTGAGCAAGACATTGAGAGTATTTATTATTCATGGGAACAGAGCATCAATCATCAAGAATCTATACATATGCCTTCTATGGTTTATAAGTTGGTCGAATGATCATGGCCACTGTCTAGTTGTATTACAAAGGTAGCTAAATGGGGATGGAATGAGCTTAACAATAATACTTATGCCATATTGTAAATTTAAAGGCCTTTTTTTACTTAAATGTAAATTGGAACTTGCACAGTGAAGCTAATCATATTAATTGATATCATTGTATGATTTAATTGAACTTTAGCCTGGTTGAAGATGGGAACTAAATGTTCTCGAAACCAGTTCCATACATTTATGAAAAGTAAGTGAAGCTTTAAGAGTGTGTAGTTCAACTGAATCATACAATGATATCAATTAAAGGCCTTTGTTAGTTTGGCTTCTTATGCCAAACTAATGCTATAGGCATGTTTATTGTTTAATGATACTTAAAGAGAATTTTAAGCATATCAAAGCAACTGAATGGAGAGATATATGAAGAAATTTTGAACCCATTATTAAGCTTTACATCATGACTACTAACAAAATATAAGGAAACATAATCTTATGTCAATAGTGGGTGCCTTGCTTTAGTTCACTAATAGCTTCATTCAAAACAGATGCTTACAATGACAGTAGTCAATCATTTTCTCTTATCTTACTTGGAATTGTCCTAAATGAAAATTATAAAATATGCAAAATTTTTAAACTATGATATAGTTTGCACAAAAATTGAGATCTCATAATTTTTCTTTTACTTAGTCATGTAGCATTAATTCAAATTAAAACAAGTGATATACCGTGTGTATGGAGTATATTATGTGTTTTAAAAATGTGTAATGGACTTCAACATTGGCATTATTGTTCCTCATGAAATATGGATCATTGCCAATAGTGAAATTTTCAAGACCTGTGGAATAAACATACAAAAGAAAATATCAGAAATATGCCTCATGGCAAGCTGATATATCCTACAATTAACAAGGTATCTTTAAACAAAGATGCTACTCTATTTCAGATGAAATGATTAAAAAGTTTGAGCAGTACTTAAGACATGTCAATAAAGCAGCAGCTTCTTATTGGAGATACAAGAGTCTCATGTTACGTGACCAATAGCAGTCATGAAATTCATGAAATTAAAGCCATTGCTGTGCAGCTTTATGCTTTTAAAAGTTTGTAACTTGAAAACTATTTATATTAGAGGTGTCATGTTTTACTATTGCACTTGTATTTATCTGCATCATTCTAAATGAAATTACTAAATAACACCCTTAGAATGATTTTTGAGTTCAGCATTATTTTTAGTCTCTTCTTCTTCTTCTTTCTTTTTTTTTTGATTGATTTATTTATGGACGCTCTTTAACATCTCGGGTCATCAGCGTCCCATTCAACTCTGGGCGTGAAATGGACGACAAATTTTGCTAATAGGCCTCTCTTTCAGGCTTGAGGTTCTTTTTCGTGCCGTAAATGTACGATACGGGATCCACGGCTTTACTTCCCTTCCGAAGGAAGCCATACTTAGGATTTTTACACCCAAAAAATCCATCGGTTCTGGCCGGGTTCGAACCCGCGATCTTGGTTATAGGAGGCAAGTATGGTAACCACTACACCGACATTTTTAGTCTCATTCTGTACTAAAAGAAAAAAGGGTTGTTTTGAAAAACACTGAGCTTGTTAGACCAGAAGGTGACTTAGTCTCCCAGATTCTAAGATTATAAAGAAATCACCAATACTCATTCATAATCATCATTCAAAGAATGTCTGAGATTCATCTTTTTAAAAATTGTAGTAATAAAACCTTTGTACCTATTATGTCTTAAGATTTTGATTTCATAATGGTATATTTAGATCCTTGCACTACAATGTAGTAAAGATGCACAGCAACCAAGAGTATGTATTCATTTCAGAAGAAACATTTATTAATTTTAGTTTTAAACACATTTTAGCACAGCTGACCTTGTTAAGTTTATTAGTTTGTTGCTTTTGCTATAAAAAATTAAGATTGCTATTAGCAAAGTGGTTACATATTTTAGGAATCAGAGCAAGTATAGTAAGATTTTTTCTTCATGGCCACCTCCCTGCAAAAGTTGAAACATAGTGGGTAGGAAAAGTTATAGTTATCTTGTTTGCTGCTATGAACAATAGGAGAAGAAGAAGTGAGAAAGAATCCACCCACACACACAAAAAAGAAAGAAAGAAAGAGAGAGAGAGAGAGAGAGAAAAGCCCCCACACACATATATCTGTTTTTAGCTGTTTGAATGAGATAGATTCATATAGATACTGACAGCATCCATGAAGAAGAAATTCAACTGCAGCAAAAAAACAAAGAATGGAATCAACCTATAAGCCAGAAAAAGAAGTGAAAATAGAGTCAAATTATTAAAAAAGCATTTACATTTATTTAACAAATGTTATAAGTATGAATGACTGCTTCCTTAGTCTAGTAGTTAGCATTGCTGACTGCCAGCCAAGAGATCCCAGGTTTGATTTCCAGTACAAGGCTTAGAACTTTTGTAAGTTCGGGGGTCTGGAAGGAGTTCACCCATTCTTGTGAGGACAATTGGAGAGCCACTTAATAGAGAGGTAGTGTCCTTCAATCTTGGAAGCTGTACAATTGGCAACCAGCAGGATGTCAGTGTCAATCACATGTTCTCTACCCTTGATGCCAAAGGATGAAGCAGCAGTTGCTTAGGTAGACCTAGGCCTGCAGAAGAGGATATGTGTGATTTACATGCAGGGAGATTCACTGTCAGAGCTCTGCACTAAGTGTCTGCATGCCATTTATGGTGGCCGGTACTATTTGAGAGGTTACAGGAAATAGAGCTAATAGAAATGCCTATATGCAATATTAATGGATTACTGCAAAGATAGAAGGGTTCATGTAAAAGGTAGTGAAGAAACAATTTAAGAGATATAACTAAGGGGTGTCCCCAAGGCTCGGTCCTAGGAACAATTTTTTGGGACATAGTTTTGGAGACTCTTTTAGATAAACTAAACAACGATGAAAATGTGGCAAAAACCATCGCGTATGCTGACGATGTTTTATTTCTAATAGAAGGAAACAATAGGGCAGATATAGAAAGAAGAGTGAATAAATTAACTCATAAATTAAGTAATTGGTCTAATAAAACTAAACTCCAAGTTGCTCTAACTAAATCAGGCTACATGCTTTTGAAAGGTAATCTCAAAAAAGATCCATGTATAAAATACAACAACCAAAATGTAAGACGATAAAAAGAAGCAAAATGTATGGGAATTTACTTAGATGAAAAATTAAACTTCAGGAAACATACTGAATACGTACGGAAAAAATCAAAAAATATTATGATGAAATTAGCAAGATTAGTTCAGTTGAATTTTAAAATTCCATTAAACGTCATTACAGCATATCACACGAGCATTTTTGCTTCAATAATGACACATGGTGCAGGGGTCTGGGCTCTAAGGATGAAAGATGTCCAAATAAAAACTCCATTAAAATCACAAAGGAAGGCGTTATTAAGATTTACAGGGGCATTAAGCACCTCACCCACTATGGCCCTTTTAGTAGTCACAGGAATATGGCCAATTGCCTTATTGATTAAATTAAGAGGTGCTGTTTATTGGTTGAAGAAAGGCAACTTGGAGAAAGTAAGTTCAATAATCGGCAGTCACTGCAACAACTTAAATGAAATAAAACATAAATTAAAAGAACAATGGCAGTACGAATGGGTAAATGCCGAGGCAGGCAGGAGAACTTTCGACTTATTTAACAACATTTTTGAGAGATTAAAACTAAAATTTATACAACTTACCAAAGGCATGATACATTACCTTATAGGACACAGGCCTTACAAAACTTATTGGAAAAAAATTAATAGAACACAGGACGATATGTGTACACTTTGCAAACACAGGATAACCCAGAGCACGTGTTATTTGAATGTACACACTATTTAGAACAAGTGAGAGAAGAAAGGGAAATTTTTAAGTGGCCATCAGGTGACACATATACTTAGAAATATGAGCCTATATAAATACCTCGAGCAGCCCACATTCAAAATAAGTAACTTAGCAAGTGAAGAGGTAATACCACAAGAACAGATAATAAGAAGTAATGAAATAGCTGAGGACGAGGTAAGAAGATCAGAACGCATACATATGCAAAGACAACCCCCAAACACAAATAACTTGACAAGAATAGAAAATATACAAGATAACCTTATTTAAATCAAAAGGAAGAGAATATTAGAAGGAGAAATCAAAGGTAAGGAAGAAGGGAATGATGGAAACAAAAATACCTAAATTTATAATAGACAGGGATAATTTTGATTTACAACCTGAAGTGGAAAATAGGGAAGAAGATGAAGGCTTTTACCTAATAGAGTTTTGGCACCGGGAATAAGGTGGAAGAAGGAAGATTACAGAAGGAGATGGAAGGGTGTTGGAGATACATGGGAATGAGCTGTGGGAGGAGATGGAGGATGGAGAAGCGGTGTCCAGAGAGGAGGAGCAGAGCGCGAGAAATGGTGCAACCAGGGGACCAGGAGGATCAAGCAAGATGGAAGACGGGATGGTTGGGAAGAAAAGATGGAGAATGATGGTGGAAGCAAGGTGATAGCGTTTAATGAGTTCAAATGTTGGGACAAATAAATGAAATGAGTAGGAAACATTAATAATGCTAAATGAACTTTAAGTGAAGTAAGTTATTAAAGAGAAAGACATTATTATGATTGTAATAAATTAAGGATATTTGAAACAATTAAGTATAATGTTTAATTTAAGAGAATTTCTGCCAAGTACTGGATACCAGTGCATACCGCTGGTAACCAGTGGTTGGTAGTAGTATAGTTGTATAGTAATAGAATAAATTTAAAGGATAGAATAGCTGGCTACCAGCATAACTCTTACTGGCTCCCAGTAATATTGTCAATTTGGTAGTTTTTGTAGATTTCGGAAGATTAATTTGGGAAGTAGTTAAGTAAATTTATATTTTGGTTTAATTTAATTACTTTCAGTTTTGTTTTTCTTACCGTTTATAATATTATTTTAATGTAGTTATTAGGAAAATCTGTAAAATAATGTATTAAAAGATCACTGAATTGTATTATAATAATAAATGGAAAATTTGATATACACGCCCTGGTTTAGGAAACCAGGTACCAGGGTAGCGTATACAGATTTTATTTATTTAATTGTCTGCATGCCAATGAAAGACCGAGATTAGATTCCTGGGCCTGGGTGAAATTTGTTCTAAAGTATTTCACTCTGACATACAAGTTCATGTTGATGAACTATATTCTAAAGTATTTCACCCTAACACTGATTATATAGTATAATTTACACCATCATTCATTATAAATGGGAACTAATATGCTAACAAAATGTATAAATATAGATAAAATGTTTCTAGTCTACTAAATAATGTAGAAGGAATGTAAACACTGGAATGTAAAGTAAATTATTGAGTCATTCAATTATTTGATAACTGCACCATCAGATAAGCTCATGGCAATTGGGCTGCACTAATTATGGTGGGTGGAGCAACACAATAGTTGGTGATAGAAACACTAGAATGGTAGTCTAATAAATTCTAATTCACTTGTAAAGTTATATACTCGCCCATATCATGCAATTGCTGAAACTATCTGCCTTCATTTTCCATACATTTCTGGATTTTGCCTATGCATTTACCCATTGTCCTTTTTAATTCTCTTTGAGAAATTAAATTGATCTCTAGACAAATGTTACCCATTAGTTTGTCTAAAATATGATCAAGTTGAAATTTAGCCTGGCTGAAGATGAGAACTAAATGTTCTGGAAACTGGTTCCATACATTATGACAAGTAAGTGAAGCATTAAGAGTGTGTAACTCAGCTGAATCATATAATGATATCAATACCTACTTTTTTAAATTGCTAATGAAAAGCTAGTCATTTCTTACCTGTTGAACGGCCTGCTTCAATGCAGTAACCCACAATTCTCCTTCCTCTGCTGTTGCTGAGCAGAATATAAGAGTGATATTCTGACATGATATTTTAAATAATCCTTTTCCCAGGATTTCAGTCACACAACATTTTGCAAGTGGCAAAATGCAGCAGCAGTATAATGAGTTAGCTTCTGAGGGAGATGAACCTTTTAATTTGCAATACATAAACACATCACTGAATAACATGCAGTAGCGTTTATGTGATTTATAGCCTTTTGGAGACACCTGTAAATAAATGTATTAAACAAAAATATTACATAAAATTGTTAAACAATTAGAGAAATATTTATACCTTATTTTATTTGTTTTTTTGGATGGTTCAGTGGCAACCCGTTGTTCTCATAAACTTGTGGGCATTCCTCACTGGCATGGTATTTCTGAGGCTGGGATGCCCATAAAGTGCTGCTACATTGTCCAAGTGGAGATGATGAACATGATATGGTTATGATGTACCAGGGAGATTCATAAACCTATGGGTACTTAATCATAGTCTGTGGGGATGAATGAAATGAATTAATAAGCTGCAAATGAGCAAAGAGTCTTTGGTACCTTAAAGTTATGCCATTCACCTTCTTAGAGCAAGGAGAAACTGAAAAAAAAGTAACTTTTACAGCTTTACCTAAGCGAAATTGAATCCAGGACCTCCGGATTAGCATTCATAAATGCTACCACTAGACTAGGAGATGGTTAAACTTTAATATTATAAGTACTAAAGGCAGCTACATGAAGTGTTTTGAATCCGTTTGAAAATACAAGTATTCTCAAATAATAAAAGATACAAATAGGAACAATAAAAAGATGAAAATCTAATTATTGTGTTAAATGTTTTGCAGATCAAAAATATAGGAAAAATTATACATTAATTAATTCAAGAAATTGCATTTCTTCTAATTTTTTTTAAGCTGCTAAATTAAGAGATACAATGTTTACAGTGCTTAAATATATGAATTCTGCAGTCCAGCATTTTTTTTGTACTGATCATACAATTCAAGTTGTTTACATAATGATGACTAAAATACATTCCCAAATATAACAGAATTTTCTGCAGTCTTTTAAATCTGGGTCCTCAAGATTAACTGTGAGACATGCTGAACACTAGACCAGGTGATAATGGAAGCTTACTGTGAATGTGCAACAAAAGAAGGTTTAAATTGTTTCAGTAACACGAGATATTTAGCACAAAAAGGAAATCATTTCTCATTTTTATTAACCTTCAGCAGAAGACCTTCTTTGAGCAGCTTTCGACCACGTGAAACAATTCTTGGTAAACCTCCACAGAAACATTTTTGCAATTGGATCATTCGGTTCATATTTTCATGTTCCCAAACCAGTCGATTTATGTGATCTGCAGTTCTTTCAACTGCCTGAAGAGAATCTGTTGGAAGAAAAGTAAAAATAATTAGAAAATATTTTCAATTATAGCTATACATTTAATGTTATAGTTATATATTTTATTTCCATTTGAAGTAATGTAAGCATGAAGTATTAGAAATATTAGATTATGTAATAGATTATTATTTACACTTACTCCATAATGGGTACTATTTGTTTTTACTCATTCAATATCATACTTATCAAGATCAATAGAAGTGCAAAAGACATTAGAGAACTATATTCCTGGATGGGTTACCTGTGGTGTCTCTGCAGTTCTAAATTGTTTATATGATAGCTGCTCTTTGGAATTATCAAATTGAACATAATACTATATGCCATATTATGTTACTAAGCACAATGAAACAATAGAGAGAGTCCCAGATGCTGAGTGTGTTTTCTGCATTATCAAACACTATTAAGCAGTAAAAACCCATTTTACTTTGTGCCATAGCTATATTCTGCAATGCAAATATGGTATTTTTAAGTATGTTTTGGTGTTTAGATGGCATTTTTCATTGCTCAGCAACTGCACTGCTCTTGACACAAATTTGCATTTTACATTTAAAGTGTGGAAGACAGATGCAAGTGGATGTTTTTAAGTAATTGGTTTCTACTCCCTATGCATTTTTTGCATATGCCACAAATGTCATATTGGAGTGGATGTTTATTCAAGTGTTTTAAACATGACCTGGTACTTAGTCATAAATAGGTCAAAAGTAAGAAAGAAAAAGGAATATATATGTCAGGAAAATAATAATTATTATCCTAACATAACATTTAAAAATGCTATTTTTAAAAAACAGTAATGTTATTTCTAACACTTTTGTCTTGTCAGAGACATTTGTTTTACACTTGGGTTTCCAAAATGAGGTAATACATCTCTTTTGATCTTTATGGTTGTCCCTGTATGGACATTATCTTCATAGTCACTGTTACTAGATAATGATGCACAGTTACAACACTTATCCTTAGATATGAATATATATATATATATATATATATATATATATATATTATGGTAATACAAGAAGAGAGGTTGGTTTACAGAAACCATTTGCATAGTAAGGAATTGTTTATGAGCTGGAGTGAGAGGTAAGGAGGAGGTGATTGGCGACAGTCTGTTGTGTGAAAGGAAGTTCTGTTTTGTTGAGAAGTAAATACTTATGCATCCGTGAGTCTCAAGGAAAGTTAGTCAGGGAAGTGAAGTGAGAGAGTCCTGGCCACAGCTACCCTCAGTGCATCTGTGTACAGCTAGGAGAATGTAAAAGGTATACTAGCCATGGGTAAAATAAAAATAATTAAATTGTTTTGGAATTATGAGGCTATCCTTGAGTACGCCCCTTCATCTTCCCAATCCCCAGGTCCCTTTTTGAGTTTTTAATTGATTTTTATAATGTGATGTCGCCTGGTAATAAACCAGGACCATTAGATGATGGGGGAGTTGCTGCGGCTCAAATCCTGGCCTGTCACACTTTGGTGGAAGTGCCTTGGGATTATGTAACATAAGTACAAAATTGTTCCTCTTTGAAATTTGGTATACTGATTTGTTTTGTCTACAGTGCTCTCCTCATGTATATTCTCCATGTTCCTGACTCACTTTCCTGTTTTCCTTCTGCTGTCTTTGTTCTTCCTCTCGCTCTCTTTTTTCCTTTCCTCTTTCTTCTTTCAATGCTTTCTCTTTCTCCTTTTGTAACCCTTTGCGAGATGAGCAACATGTTGCATTGTAGCACAGGGTTTTGAGTATGTCTGACATTTTCTGACTTGTAAAATTGTAGTTGATTCCGTATACATTCTGTCTTAAAGTACCCCCAGTACCATGCTTTGTCTTCTTCTGTTTTTCTTTAAAACACAAGATATTAATATTGTCTCGTTTAAGTCTACAGACTTTGGCTGCACAATGCAATCTGCACTCTTGTTTAGTCATCGTAATTCAGTTTCACTGCCATGGGGTGGTTAATTTTATATTTCAGGTCAGATTTAGCCGTTTGCTATCTACCTTTTAACTTTATACTTCCATATCATTTTATATTTCAGCGTAATGTATGATTTCCAGTGTACTGTATCATACATGCCTATGGGTTTTT
The DNA here is from genome assembly GCA_030762175.1 of Metallyticus violacea. NCBI lineage: Eukaryota > Metazoa > Arthropoda > Insecta > Mantodea > Metallyticidae > Metallyticus > Metallyticus violacea. The sequence goes on along the minus strand of CM060845.1, from coordinate 37,533,958 downwards.
GATAAACAGGATTTGTGCCTTCATTATATTAGGTATTTCTTTCGGTAATATGTAATTATGTAAGATGTTATCATAATGTTAGCACAGCATCTAACTGCTTTCTTTTTTGGTAGTGCAGTTTTCATTTATGCTTATGAGCTTATTGTTTTTCTTCTGCCTTTTACATTCTTCAATGGTTTTGCATCAGTTACTATGTTTCAGTGCTATTTTTTTCCCCCTGGTATTTTGTTGTAAGCTTTCATGTGTAATGGTTGATTTTCAGAAATTGAATGTTATAATTTTTGTGAGTTTGAAGTATGATGGTCAAGGTTGTTAACAGATGCAATAATTTAATGGAATTTTGGTATTGAAGTATACTTGTGGTAATTCTCGCTGTTATCAATCATGCATTTTGATATTATTTTCATTGGCAATTAGCCATTTTGATACATTTTACTTTTAATACTATTGTGTTTATGATTTCTTTAAGTATACTGCAATAGGCCTTTCATGTATAATGTTCAACAGATTTTTTATTTAACATTTGAAGATTTCACTATACGATTTGTATGCACCATTTTTGCTAATGCATCTAAGTAACATTTTTGTTGCATTGATTATGACAATTTGTAATACCCGATTTCTGACTTTACGTGGCTTCCCAAGCATTCTTGCAATTTACCAGTACATTCTTTTGCCACTAATTTTCCACAAGATAAATTTTGTGATGATACCTTTTTGGGCTTTTACTTTCAAGATTCCAGGATATGACTCTTTTTTTTATTTTGTTTTATTTTCCCAACAAGATTGTTTGTTTGATAATGCGCATTTGCATTTCATGTGCATGTTTTTGATATTGTGTTGTAGCTTTGGTTGCACAGTATGGGGCATATGATAGTGCAATTCTGCAGGTTGGTTGAGGAATACCTAGAGAATTTGTACAGAGGTGGGTTGCATGGAGGATGCAGTCAGGGCTGTCAAGAGGGCAGTCGTGGTAAAGCTTTATAGGTAGCCATTGCATATCTACGGAGAGGAGGATGTAACTATGGGGTCCCCATGACCATGTAGTTATGCCATTTCACCATTTATATGTATATTGAGTGGGTATGTTTACAATAGTGATGATTGTGCTTTTTTTAATGTTATGTTTGTATGTGTGTGTAGTTCTTCAGAGGGGTATATAGATCATTGGGGAGACTACATCATGTTGGACTGTTAAATAAAGTAGGATATGAAACTTCAAAGCACGGTTGCTACCTCTCTTTGAAGGGGGGACGATGTTGGGTCCTCACAATGCTGTCATGCCATTCCACAAATGTGTATGTTTTATGAAAATGTGATTGCTAATAATGATTTTCTGTGTTATTTCATTATGTAGTTTGTTTTGTTCTAGCTTCCCAGTAGTGAGTGAATTATGATTATGACTTACATCAGCATATTTTTGGTAATGACATTGCAGAATGGTCACCTTTTATGGTTCTTGTATCATAGAATTGTATTTATAACTCCCCCATTGTTGACTTTGTGGATGATATTTTGCATATTACTACTTATTTCTTTATTTTAGTTGTGATAATTGCTTTCTTTCTCAAGCACGAGTACTGATTTATTATAAATTTTGCATTTTTTATGTTACTGTTTGGGAATGGTTTTTTGAATTTTTTTTATGCTCAAATGTGAAGTTAATTTTTAAACACTCTGTCGATATGATGATTTACTGAGTTTTTAGTGTTTTATTTTAGCTCTTTAGTGTGACTGTAACGTCCCTGGAGATGCTATAGGTGCTGATGTTCTGCATAGTGATGCAGGGTTCATTTTTCATTGTAATTGTGACATCTTTGGAGAATGTGTTTATTTGCTGTTGCAGAGTACAATAGGTTTTTACTCAATAGTGTGGCCGAAAAGTCCCTGTTGGAGATGAAAAGGAGGATATTTTGAGTTACAAGTATAATCCAAATTTTAGGTATATGTCTGTTTTATTCAGTTGGATGAATAGCCAATTGTTTGAATTGTGTTGCTGATAATTAGCTTCACATCTGTGGAATGCTGATGATAATTTTAAACTCGATTGATGCCTTTTCTTTTACATTGTCATGTTCTTTAATCCTGCCTTATCCTTTTACAGATTAGGATTGTGTTTTGTAGTACTGGGCAGAAATACAACACAATACATTGCAGATGTGTGTGTGTGTGTGTGTGTGTGTGCGTGCGTGTGTATGAAAAGATAAAAGCACAATATTTTCAACATGCAGAAATAATGGGACAGATATTACCCAATTGCAGTGCAAGAATACGTTTTCAAATAAATCCATTCAACAATGAAACATGTGCACTCATCAGCTCATTATAAAGACCTGGCTTTATGTTTGTTTATAATATTTTCGTCTTGCTTGTACAATGTAGTTTTCCTTGGTGCAGGTGCTATTACATGGTGTAGTGCATGTATTTGTTGTAGTTGTATGTATATTATATATACATTTGCTGTTTGTATGTATGTGAGGCCTTATCTCCACATGTTTATGGTAGGATATATCCAAATGTTTTGAGAACAATTGTTTACCACACAATTTGATGTATTATTGTTGTGTATAGGATATACTTTCATTATAATTGATACTCTAGGTAATGATTGTTGTCATTATGTTATTATGTATTGGAGAACATAAAAAACCGAAAGAAATCAATAAACTACAGAACGACATTAAAACAACTAAAAGAAAAACCTGTGATATACATAAAAGCAGACAAAGGTAATAAAATATCCATTTTAGACGAAAAGGAATGCATAAAAAGAGTTGAAACTACTTTAAAAGGAAAAGACTACAAACCAATTGAAAAGAATCTGCTCAATAAATGCAATAAGATGTTAAACAAAACATTAAATGAAATCAAAACACTATCCACTGCTGAAAAACAGAATATCACACAGAGTAATCCAGTACTACCCAGGCTTTATGCACTATCTAAAATACATAAAAATTATAACAGCATGAGACCAATAATAAACAATATCAATTCACCTACATACCAGGTAGCAAAAAAATTGATCAAAGTTTTCAATTCTTTTAAGAGATTCCAAAGTTTGAGCTTTAAAAATTCAGTTGATCTGGTCAAAAAACTTAAAAAAAGCAGTTGCGGCTGGAGATGTAATGTTATCATTTGATGTAAAAGCCTTATTTCCAAGCATACCTACACAGAAACTTATGCTTATACTAAAGAAATGGTTAACATCAATAAATTTAAAAACAAAAGAAAAAGAAGACCTATTAAAACTTACTAATATTTGCATTAAACAAAATTACTTCAGCTTCAACAAAAAATATTACCAACACGTTTCACGCCTAACTATGGGAAACCCTTTGTCACCTTTTCTAGCAGAGCTCATTTGAAATACATATCACAAAAGCCTTCCCTTTAATTTTCAAGTCATGGTATAGGTATGTGGATGACATTTTTGCAATAATACCAAAGAAACACTCAATAGATGCCCTGAAACTTCTCAATTTGCAACATGACTCTATACAATTTACCATAGAAGAAGAAAGAAATGGGTGGCTACCATTTCTAGATTTAAAAATTATAAGAAATGGAGATTGTTTGAATTTTGGAATTTACAGAAAAGAAACACACACAAAAAACCACATAAAAATGAGAGTTATAACCCCATTCCACATAAATATGCAGTGTTTCACACTTTGGCAAGCGATTGATGAATATTTCACTCACAGCAAAATATAATACCAACATATAATAAAGACAGCTATAATCAATGGTTTCCACAAAGACACAGTGATAAAAATTATCAATAAATCTAAAAGACAAAAAGGGATAAGGGAAGTTTCCACACTGAAAAAACACAAAAGAAGAATATAAATTCAAAAGTTTCACCTACCATTCAATTTACCACAAGTTCAAGAAAATTTTCAAAGAACATGGGATAATGTTAGCCCCAAAGAATAGATACGTCGGTCCTGGTGGTGTAGTGGTTACCATACTTGCCTCCTACGCCCAAAATGCGGGTTCGAACCTAACCAGGATCGATGGATTTTTTTCGGGCGTAAAAATCCTAAGTATGGCTTCCTTCGGAAGGGAAGTAAAGCCGTGGGTCCCGTGTCGTACATTTGCGGCACGAAAAAGAACCTCAAGCCTGAAAGAGAGGCCTCTGAGCAAAATTTGTCGGCCGTTTCATGCCCTGAGTTGAATGGGACGTTGATGACCTGAGATGTTAAAGAGCGTCCATAAATAAATAAAAAAAAAAAAAAAAAAGATACAACATCAAGAATTTATTGGATTGCACAGTAAAAGACTCCATACCAACAGAACAGAAATCAGGAATTTATGAAATAAAATGTGCAGATTGTGAGCAGAGCTACATAGGCAAAACAAAGAGAAATTTAGAAATTCCAAGGAAAGAACATTTTAGGAATATTCAGGTTAAGCAGGTGGATAAATCAGCAGTAGCAGCTCACTTTTAGATCAAAAATCACAAAATAAAAATGGAAATTAAACTGCTGAAACATCTTCACAACCCATTGGAGTTATCCACTTGGGAAAAATTTTCATATTAAAAAATACAGAGAAAACCTAATGAACTTCGAGTTTCCTCCTATGGATGAATTCAGGAATTTCCTTCTTCAACCAACAGAGGTCACCGCAGGAACATCCCATTGTCTAGCCATCGTTTCGAGTAATGGCGATTCAGTGAGCAACTGAAGATGGAGAGATTCTCCCGAAACGCATCTTATTTTTATGTAAGTAAGCAGAGTTTAGGGTAAAAATGAATACCTAAGTTTAGAATGATTATGTCATTCGTGTATTAGTTTTGTTAGGGCACCCTAGGTTTCTCTTTGTATCATTTTGTAGTTAGAGTATTATAGTTTTTTTTGTCTGGTTTTTTGCCTATGAACCCATAAGTCTTCTATTATATGATTTCATTTTTTTATAGCTATAATGTCTTGTACGGGAAATGCGGATACTGTACACTGTGTACCCACTGTATACTGCAGAACGATGAGCAATGTACCCCATTCCTATCTGCACATTTATTTTGCCTGTTTATGGCGGCATTTCTTCTGTAGCTTGGTAGCCACCAGCAGAATTACTGATTGTCTCCCATGGTCATCCAATCCAGCGTAGCTCTACATCCACATTATACTTCAGTGACTGTCTGGGAAGGCCCATCCTGCAGTATCACTTCTTCAGAGATCAACCAACTTGTGCAGCATGTGCTGGGTGTGGGCTTCTACTAATATGTTACAACCTGGGTGTTACAATTTTTCGTTTCCTTTATTTTATAGTGCAGACACCAGTGTCATTTCTGCAAATGCATACACATGTGGCAGTGCAGTTATCAATGTGCTTTTGGTAAAGCATGAAGTATATTGAACTGGGTAGTGAATTTTTTTTAATTTAATTTTGTTTTATTTGTTTATTTTAATTTTTAATAGAGACTCAACCATGTCTCAAAATTAAACATTTATTTTTAATACAAAGTGCAAAGGTCTTATGGCAGCAATATATTTTTTAATGCTATAAGTATTAAACTTCCTCTTATATTTAAAAAGTAACTCGATACCGAGTTGCTAATCATGTAAACAATGAAAAAATTTAAAAGGTAGATATTGTGGGGATTGGGATTCATGTTTCTTTATATATATATATATAATCTATCAAGTAATGCCTTAAACTGCTTGGACACTTTTAAGTTGGAATGTCAAAGCTGTTCTTTTCAATATGCTTTTCATATTAGAAAACAGCTGCTGATTATATTTCATTTACCTACATGAAGAAATAAATGTTTCATTGAAGGTTGATTACGTCAATATTATTTGCCATTGTGTAATGTACTGTAATAACATCACTTGTAGGAGCCTGCCTGCAACTTTGGTTATGTTTAGAAGCACGAAGTAGTCTTTGTTTCTGACAAGTTGCCATTCATTATTTCAGTAAGTGTACTATACTTGCATTGTCATTTGTAAAGAACTTAAGGAATTGAACATATTTATTGATTGCAAAGAAACATTGAAAAATGGCAACCACTTCTGGCCCTGGCTAATTTCTCGGCTTAAGGAGTTAACATAAAATAAAAAATAATTAAGAACTTTGTTTTCTTTCTTATATGAAGAAAATATAGCATTAATTTTGTTATCAAAAAGATTATCAACTAAATTTATACTTTGTGAAATTTGCTGTCAAATCCAGCTACGACCATCTCTTTTGATGCAATACACCTTTTTAAAGAAGTATTCACAAGTTTATTTCAGGCATCTCTTAGATAATAGGCATTCTCAGACATGGCAAATAAAAGATTACAAGAAAAATAAAAGGTAAATTAACAGTATGTTGTGCCAAAGGCAATATGGTCATCATGTACGGGAGGGAAAAAAGAAACATGCTACAGAAGTCAGAAAATTTAATTTACCCAAAAGCATTTGATGATCTGCACAAGTTGATTTTGTGTGTGCAAGAACTTCCTTCAAAAGCAAACGATAGCGAGGAATGCGCTGGATTGGAGTGATTAAAAGAGATATCAATTTTATTCCAACCTCAGGGTGACTTTCTTGGTTTTTGATGAATCTCTCAAATGCTGGATTTTTTTTTTGCAAATCCTGTACAGGAATAAAGGACGATGTTAGAAATTAAATCCTGCCTAACATACATTTTATTTCATTTTAAAGCATTGATTGATCTTATATAAAATAAAGGATATTTCATATAAAAATTCAACAAATTTAATTGTTATATAATGCAAAAAACAGCACCATACCAATAATTCTTCACTATAATACAATACACTTATCTTACCATCAATATAAAAAAGCAATAACACACACACACAGATGCACGCACACACAATATTTACATGTAATACGAGTATATATAAAATATTTACACATGATAGAATAAAATGTAATTAAAAATTATTTTATACAATATCAGCTTAGATGAAACATAGTTAATTAATTTATTGCTGTCTCAAAAATTTCATCAGTGCTATTACCTTATTCTAACTGCCCTCTTTTGCAGTTTAAAGATCAATTTCATTTCTGTTGCATTTCCTCAAAATATTACACCATATATCTATGGCGAAAGGAAACATTTCAATAGAGAACACAAACTGTTTCCAGTGGTCACTTTTCTGATTTGTCTTATGCCTAAGCAAGCTTTAGCTTCAGTAATAATGGTTGTATATGGGTAAACTATTTTAAATGCTCATCTAATGTAATCTCTAAAAACTTTGTTGTCCCAGTATAATTAATAATTTTGTCTTTAATTTCTATTTTTGGATACATAGCATTTTTGTTTTGTCTATGGTGAAAAGCAATGGCTACTGTTTTATCCTTATTGACAATTAATCCGTTTGGAAAACCAGTCAAGGAACATGGGCTTTTGTGTTTTTATACATAGTTGAATATTTTGTATGTTTTGATCAATATTGTTATATGGGATATCATCTGCAAAAAGAGTTGGTTTTCCAGAACTATATACAATTTTACATCATTGATATACTAGTAAATCAGGATTAGCAGTGGTCAAAGCAGCAATCCTTGTGAAACTCCAAATTGAATGCCCCATTCATTTGATAAATAATTAATAATTTTGATTATTTAATTTTTGTTTGTAAGTGATCTCTACCACTTGTTTCCAGTTTCTAAAATATGAGTAAAATCAAATTATATGCCATTCCTCTTATTCCAATTGCAAGTAACTTTTTCAACAAAATACTGTGATGCACAATATTAAAAGCCTTTGAAAGGTCTTAAAACAAACCAACATTTATTTTATTGGTATCATTGTATGATTCAGTTGTACTACACACTCTTAAAGCTTCACTTACTTTTCATAAATGTATGGAACTGGTTTCATATGGAACATCAAAGAAACCACAATGCTTTCAGCAAGAAAAGATATGCTAATTTTTAAAAAGTTCACATATCATCCATGGGCTACAAAAAATTTTCAGAATATTCTTAAAGATTGTAATAGCAGATTGGCACCAATTAATAGATTTAAAGTTAAAAACATACTGATAGATAATGTAAATGACAGTATTCCACAAGAGGAAAAAGCAGGTATTTACAAAATAAACTGTGCAGAATGTGAAAAAATCTACATTGGAAATACAAAGAGAAACATAGGCACACGGTTAAAGGAACATTTCAGGAACATAAAGTACAAGCAAATAGAGAAATCAGCAGTAGCATATCATTTTTGGACACAAAATCACGACATAATAAATAAAGCAAAATTATTAAAATCAGCACAAGGACCTACGGAACTAGCAACCTGGGAGAAAATCTACATATACAAATACAAAGACAGCCTAATGAACTTCGACATTGCCGGAGATGAAAACATAAACTACAAGTTTATCATACTGCCACCAGAGCAGAATACACATTCCCACAGCTCAATGAATGATCTGACAGTTGAAGTTTAGCCTGGCTGAAGATGGGAACTAAATTTCTCGAAACTGGTTCCATACATTTATGAAAAGTAAGTGAAGCTTTAAGAGTGTGTAGTTCAACTGAATCATACAATGATATCAATTAATATGATTGGCTTCACTGTGCAAGTTCCAATTTACATCAGTGTAATCTGTCAATCTACCCAGTGTTCAGATTAGAGTGCAAGACATCACAATAATCAAAGTGAGGCATAACAAGAATGAGATTCTTTTTGAGATTCAGATGTATATATTTTGCCACATATTTTAATGTGTGGATCAAAGGGAATATTTTATTGCATGTGTTAGTTACCTGGTTGTGCCATTCTGGATCAGTCTCTTTATAAATACCTAGTTTTTTTTTTTTTTTTTTTTTTTTTTTTTTCCATGCTGGTACAACTAATAGTTGTTTATCATGATGGGCAGCACATTGTTTGAGTTTATTTTATTACTACACATTTATGTCTCTCACTATTGCCTGTGATTTATGTGGTCTCAATTTTATTCCAAATTTTTGAAGAGAGATGGAAGTTAGATCTCATTTACTACAGTAACAGTGTCATGGACAGAATGGGGGGCAGTGTGAAAGTAGAGTTGTAAATCATCAGTATATAAGGGGTAATTGGAGTGTTTTATCTCTTTAGCAATATTGTTGATGATTAACAGCATAAAAAGTAGTGGTCAGAGTATTGAACCTTAGGGAACTCCTGCTAAATGGGGTGCCAAGAGAAAAAACAACCATAGGTTAATACAAATTTCTGATGCTCACTATGGTAGGATTTAAACCAGGTAGTAACATTGTTGGAAAGGTTATAGTTTTTAGTTTGTACAGTAGGAGTTTATGGTCAATAGTGTCAGAAGCTTAAAGTGAAGTCTAGTAATACAATTATAGTTAGTTTTTGCTCATTGCAGGCTGCATGGGTGTCCTCTTTCTTTTCAGTAATGCCTGTGGTGTTATGTCCTGCTCAGAAACCAGATTGACCAGCTAGTTCAGCTTATATTAATGGTTTCCTTCAGGCAGTGATTCTCCAACTTTTAAGTCTGGTACCCACCTTGAAGGATATAAAATTTCACGAGACTCATAAGTTAGATAAGCATATTCTAACTCCCCCTCCCCAAAGGATAAATATGTTATTCTAAAAATGAAATTGCTCTGATTAAGCACATACATTATTAAAATGTTATCATTTCTGATGGACCCATAGGTTAAGAAATGTTAGTTTAGACCTATTACAGAAATAAGTCAATTGCATAGTAATTCACAAAACTGTTAGGGTAAGTTGAAAAAAACAATATAAATAAATAAATAAATGAGTTAATGTTGCAGAGCCTGTAATATTTAATGAAGAATTCAGTAATGTGACAAATATAGTATCCCACTTCCAGATATCAAGTCAATCCAGTTGCAATAACTTGAAAAATAGGAGAATTGATGTGGTTAAAGAGAGCACTCTAAGTTTAGATTAAGAAATCCATGTTACTGAAATGAAGAACTCATTCTTCCATTACAAATGAATCTTAAAATCCCCAGAAAATTGCTGATGTAAAACAACTCCTTGAAATCCAAGTTAGTGAGAACTGGCATCAGAATACAAAATTGGATTTTTAAAATCCACTAATTGATGTTTCTGCATCCTATTCATCTAACTAGGCAGAAAATAATGGCTGTGCACAATGGAAGAATCTCCAGCACTGTATATGTAGACAATTACTTAGATTCTTGGCAAGATGAGCAATAATATTTTAAAATGCTGAGTTTGTGGGACATCATTTTTTAATATGTTTTATTATGTTTAAAATAGTTCCTTGTAACTGAGATTTAAAAGTAATGCTTAGATATGATTTGCAAACTATGCTACAAACCTAGCAATCTTCCTCAACTTGGATGCAAAGACAGCAATTTCATATCTGAAATGCAAAAAAGGCAAGCTCAAAATAGAAAGTTTTGTATCTTGTTCTACAGTTGCTTTTAAGTAAAGAACTTATGTAAAATTGCTTTTCTGATATTAATTTAGATATGTAAATAGTATTCTATTGCAATAAGAGCACCTCAAAATCATTTTGCTTATACTGTAAAATGTTTCAAAGTGGAGATTGCCTACTTTGCTTCTCGGTATCTCAAATATATTTCTCTTTTTCCCAATTAATTATTGCCAAAACATAAAATATTAATGATATTTTCTCTGTACTTTATGTCTTATTAACTTTTCCCAGAAATACTTTGTTTTTTTTTTCTTTCTTCATACATTCTCTAAACCATTACTTTCTAGAATATTTCTATTTTTATTCATAATTTTCTAATCTCATTTCTTGATGTTCTAAACATTATCTTAATAAATTTTTATCATCCAAGATGAAAACCCTATGCCAACATTTCAGTTTTCTCAATAATTAGATCTTTACTTGCTACTCATCCCATATCCATTGAGGAATTTCTTTTACTAATATTATTAGCCAATTAAGAACTGCTCTATAAAATATCCTATGCAATAAATCCACAATTTCCCAGCCAGTATCAAGCCATATATTTGGTACATATAACTAGACATTGTACTTTTAGGAATTAAAAATGTCCATCCTAGTGGTGTAGTGGTAGCCATACTTGCCTCCTAAACACAAGATGGCGGGTTCGATCCTGGTCAGGAGCAATGGATTTTTTTGGGTGTAAAAATCCTAAAGTATGGCTTCCTTCGGAAGGGAAGTAAAGCCGTGGATCCCATGTCGTACATTTATGGCATGATAAAGAACCTCAAACCTAAAAAAAGAGGCCTCTGAGCAAAATTTGTCGGCAGTTTCACACCCTGATTTGAATGGGATGCTGATGACCTGAGATGTTGAAGAGCACCCGTAAATAAATCAAATAAAAAAAAAATTAAAAACAATGGTTTTCAGCACCTAAAATAAGCTGTAAAAAGTAAGAAATATGCAATATAAAACAAAATGACAGGGCAAATAAATTTTAAAATAAATGTCAACTTTCACCATTTAGTAGCGCATTAGATCATTAAATTTCACATATATAATCCTTATTTTATTAACATAGCATTTTATAGTAAAATATTTGTAACAGATTTTAAAGATGTATTACTTAAATACAAAAATATACAAACTAGAAAATTTCTCAATTTTGTTACAAAAAAGGAAATTAAAAAAATATTCATATGAAAACACTGTTTTCATCATAAAATGAGCCACAATCTCAGTGACACATTTTAGAGTTTGTTTCATTTTTCAAAATAAACTAAAAAAATAAATGTTCAAAATAAACGAGGACATGATCAGGTTAATATAATTGGGAAAAAGCAAAGCTGAAAGAGCTATATGTAAACCTGCAACCATTATTGCTGTCACTATTGAAGGAATGCAAGTATATTTAATTTTTTCTATCAACTAGACACAGTGCTAATCCTAGGACACAAAATATTTAAAAAAATTAACTTTAGAAGTTATCATGCTTATTTATTTAATTTCTGTTGCTTCCAAAAAAATCTTACCTTATTTTACTTCAGGCCTCAATTCTTACCTATCTCTCCCTCTCAAATTTATGAGATATGATCATCATAACAGATAACCACATTAAAATGTCTGCTCTTTGATTAATATGTTGGTAATTAAAATGTTTATGATGATTATTGCTTAAGGGCGCAAAACTGCTGTGGTCATTAGTGCCCAAAAATGTTTATGAATTTTCAAATTTATAAATACTGTTTTGAGTTCCACATGCTGCAAAGCAATAGATCAAGGACTTACACAACATTTGTTTAGCTGCAGTGTCTATGGAGTAGTACAGAACCACAACAATTTTAAAATATCCTATTTTTTTGGCTATAACCAATGTCTTACCCCAAGGACTAGTGAAAAGGAACAATTATTATTGTAACACTAATTTCAATAGATTGATGAAAATATTTAAAATGCTCTAGGGTATGCATCTATCATATATGTACATTTCAGGAGCTCCACCTGCACTGAATGTAAAAACAATACCATTTGAATTATTCCAATGAGCCATTCCATATGTGATGAACAGAAATGCACATGCTAAATATTAAATTCCTTCTAATAGTTAATGAAAAGTTGGTTGGCTGGTTGCTAGTGGTCATTGGGGATGCTTATATTTATACTTTTTTCCCTAGCTTCCCAATAAAGAGCTTCCAAATCATTTTTTATTGGTATGATGCAATCAAAGTTAATGAAAAGTTCATTGGTTGATTTTCACAGGCTAATGTTTTTAAGCTTCCATCTTGCTTAATGCTTATTTCATAATTTGCTGTTGGTAACAAAAATGTTAAGAGGCAAGAGCAACATCTTTCAAATGAAACATCAAATAAAAAAAAAATAAATAAATAAAATAAAAATAAAAAAAATTAAAAAACTTAATCTTAGCATTACCTGCAGGACAACTAATGGGCAATATACAAAGGGAACCCTAGAATGAAAAGGGAGTCGATGTTATTATGGAGCTCAGCATTTATAAACATTGTGGTGTTGTAATGTTCCTTTCTTGTCCACTCTACTCACCTCAAGTTGTACAGTTCTTTGGCTGCTGCTCCAGTAGTAGGCATTTTCTCTTTCAATTAAATATATTGTATTATAAACAATGTAATACAGTTTTTTTCACACTAACTCCATTCACTTACATAAAATTTGGACATATGTTTCGGGAGTGAAACATATGTCCAAATTTTATGTAAGTGAATGAAGTTAGTGTGAAAAAAACTGTATTACATTGTTTATATATATACCACTCCATTTTCAACAGCTTCGTTAGTACATTTAATTGAGTATATTGTGTTAATTAAAAACACTTTGAGAAGTAATTTATTTACATACCTGCAGAGTATCTATAGCATGCTTGTAATCACAAGCATACACAGAGTAGAGCTTGAAGAATGGTGCCAATTTTAAAAAAGAAGCTGCAAAATTTTCTGGATTGTTTTTCAGCTCATGAAGTAGTTCACCATTTACTTTATACAGAGTTTCAATGTTACTGAATAAGATAGTGAGAGTACCATCTGAAATAACTGCAGAATTTTTAAGTGGCTGCATAAAGAACTGCAAAAGAACAAAATAAGTACAGAGATAACTAAACAATCACATTATACATTTTGCTCATAGAAAATCTTAGTAAATGAATGAAAATAAGAAGGCACCTAAAGGATGTATACAAAATGCACCAGATAATTAAAAATAAATAAATAAAAGTATAATTTCAACAGACTGTTTTGACATTAATGAATATAATGGAGCAGGCATATTTTTTACCCTGTCAAAACTCAAGTTTAGCAAAGCCATGAAACCGTTTGTGGTTTCGAGATATTTATAGTCGTGGTGGACGATGACTGATGGGGCCGGATTCTGCTGTTTTGTGCCTTATCTTGCAAGGGAAAAGGGTTGGAGGGGGGTGGTCACCAGTCAATTAGAGATGATTTGTACATTTGTTAATATTTGTTTGGCTGATGCTCTTTGTGATGCTCCTCAATACATGTCTGCCTGGCGTTGCTGTGCATGAACTACATCTGAGACTTATGCAAAGCTGATTGCTGATACAATGTTTTAGCTGTGATGCGGACAAGTGTTCATGAAACTGCTTCTACATTCATAGACAAGTGGAGCAATAAGAGTGTTTAGTTTGACACAATCATAAAATGATTTCAATTATATGATTAGCTTCATTGCACAAGTTCCAATTAATATTTCTAGTTATTTACAGACAAGTGGAGCAATAAGAGTGTTAAGTTTGACTCAATCATAAAATGATTTCAATTATATGATTAGCTTCACTGCACAAGTTCCAATTAATATTTCTAGTTATTGTGATATTTTACCAAGAATGAAACATGAATATTGAAGTTCCCGTATTTTAAATGTTTGCAGAGTGATGAGTCATTGTCATCTTGTCTTGCTGTGTAACTACCATAGAACTTAACCTGCAGTAGAACTTGAAGTTGATGCGCCGAATGCAAATGTCAAACTCAATCTGACTGCCCCAAAACTCAAAGCCTGAATTGAATTGAACTGAATGTCGAACTGCGGATGGATGCTTGAATCTGAATGTCGAATGCTGACTGCCAAATGCGAATGTCAAACTTAATCTGATTGTCCTAAAATTCACAGCTTGAATCACCAACTGAAGCCAGAAGTCAGCACAGATCACCTGGGACTTTTCCCAGGTGGATGTCAATTGTCAGCAGTACCTAGCCGTTTGCTGCTTTACCTGTTCAAAAGACGTAGGTGATAATCACCAACTGTGGAGGATGTCTTCCTTTTATATTAGATTTTCATGTGTTGGCTTTGCTTTCGAAGCTCTTACCCAAACCTACAACAGCTGAGTTTTTGACATCTCCATTTCTAATTGGCAAGTTAAGTTCATGTTTCGGCACTTCTCTTAAACTCTCAAATTTAAGCTTGTTTTATTGGCTTTTAGAAAAATCATATGCTTAACTGAATGCTAAGTTCATCGCCTTCTTACGGTATTTGTAACGGAACTCTGCTTTGACAGGTCCACGCACAACTTGCAAATACAAAAGGCCTTTGTCCTACGGTAGTTGTCACCAGCCACATTGTTTCTAGTGTGAGCGACGGGCTTGGTCATCCCCAGGCTAGGCAGGTGTGTGGAGATGCACACCTTACAAATATCTTCTTCCTACTTACAAAACTGTTTCACAAATTATATTACATAGCATACAAGCGTTATTTACAATTAAACATTTATATAAAAGCATACATTTACGTAAAATAATGTATGTGTCCTTGAGAGGACAAGCAGGGTGCAAGAACTGCTGCAGTCACTGGCATAATTAATATACAGGCACAAGTATCTTGGCATAATCAACATGCTGCCAGAATATGTCTTCAACGGTAACACAGAGTTTTACAACTTGGCCAAAGCTGGCTCCTCTCCTCATGGTCTCCTGCCTGCCTGTCCTTGAACTTCTGAGTAGTCACCAGTCTACATTCATTCCTGAAGACTTTATAGCAAGGGGTTTTCGTGTGTTATTATAAATTTGAATCAGTTTGTTGCATTCATGAGAAATTTATTTTGAAGTTGCCTAAGCAATTGTATCCTTCTAGAACTGCAATCCCTTTTCATTGAAACTACTAATTATTTCTTGTTGTTCAATACCTTCCAAGATTTATTTCTTTCTAAAATCCTCTGTTTTGGTATTCCCTATTTATCCATACTTTTCCCAAACCTATCTGTTGAAAAATTTCCTGCACTTTGAAATACCATGATTCTTTCCACTTAAATTTCTCCTGTATTCTAAAACATTATTTAATAATATCACTCTCTTCTAATGTTGTAATTCTGAATAAATATTTCATAATTCTTATGATTATTTTTTTCTTAACAGGATATCCATCTAATTCTAGTTGTGCTATACCATTTGGGGATGAAGTTGGTAAACCTAAAATCAATTTAGAAAAACTTCTATTTATTTTATCAACATCTTTCCATGCATCCTCTACACCCAAAATTTCTGATCCAACATTTCAGCTTCTACTGTGGTTGTATATATTCTTTCCAGCCAATTCACCCTTATATCAGAAATTTTTCTTAAACATGCTCTTACAACACTCATAGCTGCTTTTCCTTTTGCTATTGCTAATTTTTTCTCCTCATTCCAACTTCCATTAGAGCTTAAACTGCAGGTAATTAATTTTCCTCACTATCTCTATTTCTCTCCCTTTAACTATCATTTTAACTTATAAAACCTCTTTTAAAAACCAAAATCTTCCATTTCTTTTCATTAATTTTCAAGCCCCATTGTTTACAAAAAATATTCACTACTTCAATTGCTCTTCTCAAAATCCTCCACTAGATATAGATGTGATTACTAAATCATCTGAAAAAAGCAATCCTGGTATTTTCTTATTATGTATTACTGGTAGATGTAACTTATCTCTTTTAATTAAAATGAAACCAATCATATAATTGATATTATTATATGATTTAATTGAACTACACACTCTTAATGCTTCACTTACTTGTCATAATATATAGGATTGGTTTCCAGAACATTTCGTTCTCATCATCAGCTAAAATAAATGTCAACTATTGGATAATTCATTAAGCTGTGGGACCGCCACAGGTGGCCGAGGTCGTTAAGGCATGGACTCGTGAGCGGGAGGTGTGCGGTTCGAATCCCGCCAGGACCGTCCTCCCTGACTGGGGTTTTTTCCAGGTTTTCCTCAGTCTTCATAACTGGCAAATGCCGGGGAGGTACCTAAACTTAGGCCTGGAACGCTTCCTTCCTTAAAAAAAAAAAATCCTTTCCCAATATACCATTTCATTTCATGTATCATCAGTGTCCACCGCCTGTGGTGCCTCAGTAGTAAAAACGGGCGTTAAACACTACTCCCATTAAGCTGTGGGAATGTGTATTCTGCTCTGGTGGCAGAGCAATAAACTTGAAGTTTATGTTATCATCCCCGGCAGTGTTGAAATTCATTAAACTGTCTTTGTATTTAGACATAGATTTTCTCCCAAGTTGCTGATTTGGTAGGTCCTTGTACTGATTTTAATAATTTTGCTTTATTCACCATGTTGTGATTTTCTGTCCAAAAATGATATGCTACTGCTGATTTTTCTATTTGCTTGGACCTTATGTTCCTGAAATGTTTCTTTAACTGTGTGCCTATGTTTCTCTTTGTTTTTCCAATGCAGATTTTTTCACATTCTTCACAGTTTATGTAAATACCTGCTTTTTTCTCTTGTGGAGTACTGTCATTAACATTGTCTATAAGTAGGTTTTTAACATTAAATCTGTTGACTGAGGCCAACTGATATTAAAATCTTTAAGAATATTCTGAATTTTTTTTTGTAACCCATGGATGATATGTGAATTTTTTAAAAATTAGCTTATCTTTTCTTGCTGAAAGTGTTGTGGTTTCAGCAGAGCCATTGTCATGCTGCACAATATGTCCTGTAGTAATGGATTTTTGAGAATGTTTATGTTGAAAAACAGTACTTTGTAATACCTATTTTATTGCTCCTTGCTAAGAACGCAGTGGCCACCATGTTTTCTCCACACTTGTCTCTCTTCACTGTTGTTGCTCTTTTGAGATAAACAAATTGAATATGGTGTTTAATTTCAGGATTAAATAGATAAATCAATGTCTCAGTTGTTACAGTAAAATCTAGTGAGTGTCCCAAATGCTAAATATTATCAGCATTCCCCTGTATTCTATCCTGATCTGCTTTTGCCCTTCAGAAAGATTGAACTACATATTCAAAAGAAATTTTCCTCACTCTTACAGATTCACATAGGATGGAGAAAACGCCTGGGAAAACTATAACATCCCAGCATCTTTGGATTCTCTTGTACCTTCATTTATCATTGTCTCCACCATAAAATAGTTTTATAAATTACCAACGTTGATGCTCCACTATGGTTTCTTTACCTTTAAGAAATGCATTTCTTCTTTTAAATTTGACAAACCTTGCAAAACTGAAACCCATGAAAGAGAAAGGTACCCAAATGTCTGTATCAATTGCTCTATATTAAAATTAAAACTACTTTGGGATCCTGATGTTTGCCAAGTCAAGAAAAGATGGGAAAAAATAGGGTGCAAGAAACAAGCAGAAAAGTGTGATGGCAAGGAATGAGGGTAGGTTCATAAGTTTTCGGCCTCCCTGATAAGAATTATCACCTTCACAAACCCCTTATCTGGTGTCATACCTTATCTATTAAATAAATAATTGCAGCTGTAACATCTGCTCTGCTGCATTCAGTTGTTCAGATATAGTTGCATAAAGAAGGCGATGTGTAGAAGATTGTGACATGTTCTAAATGGAGTATCGAGCTGTTATTAAGTTCTTCATAAAAGAAGGACTTACTCCAAATGAAATTAAACAGTGACTGGACGGTGTAAATGGAGAAGCATCCCCCTCGTATTCTAAAAAAGGAACAGGCCAAACTTTTTTGAATGGGTTGAGAAAGCATTGAAGATGAAGAGCATGCAGGTCAGCCTTTGGAGGTGGTCACAACATCGCTCTTGTGGAAAAAGAAATTACGGAAGAACAGCAGCTCAAAATTACAGAAATAGCAGCAAGGTTGGGCCTTTCTAAAACAACAGTCCTTGGAATTATTCATTAACATTTAAACATGAATAACTTAGTGCAAGATGGGTGCCTAGACTTCTTTCCTCAGTTCAAAAGCAGCAACAAGTCATCTATTATCATGCAATTTTGGAGCTCTGCCGTGGCAAGAAGAGAAATTCTGCAAACCATTGTTACAGGAGATGAAACTAAGATCCTCTACTATGATCCCTTGTCCAAAAGAAAACCATTGGAGTGGCATAAACGTGGCGAAGCACTGCTTCTACAGACCAAGGCCACTCAATCAACAAGAAGATCATGGCCACAATTTTTTGGGACTGTCAAGGAATACTCTTCCCTGACTTCAAGTAGAGGAACACTGCAGTAAATGAGGAGTACTATGCTGGCCTGCTGCACAGACTACATGCTTCCATGTGCGCCTTCTTCAGAACAATGCACCTGTGCACAGTTCTTGTTGCAAAGGAAGATGTGAAGAAATGTGGCTTCAAGGAGATCAACATCCTTCTCCCAGTGACTATTTCCTCTTCTCAGAACTCAAGAAGGACCTTCAAGGAAGGAAATTTAAGTGTGACGAAGAAGTGATGGATGTTGTTTATGCGCATTTTGTAGACAAAACTTCTAGCTATTGGGGGGGGGGGGGGGACTGAAGTGTTAATTCAAAGATGTGAGAAGTGTATTGCAAATAAAGGGTAGCTATACTGAAAAGTGAAATATAGTTTTTGTCTTTATCATGCATAGAAAATGGTTAGGCCGGAAAATTATGGACCTACCCTTGTATATAAAGAGCTGTATCAGGCAGCTGATGGTTGATAATTTTAACATAACTGGCATTGTTTTTAAACAGAAGTATACTACAAGCTCTCGTACCTGGCATTCAAATAACTAGCAATACCAAAACAACTTTTTCAAAAATAAATAAATTATAAAAAAGGGAAAAATTTCTAATATAATCACATGAAACGTTTTTCATTATCCTCTAATAGTGTTGCAGATGCAGCATGGTTTCACAATAGCAAGTGTGGTAATGCCAACATGGCATGACTTCACAGTATTACAGTAGCAAACATGATATTGGAGCATCACACACCTCGACACTTGTGGATAGTAATTAAAATTAATTAACCTGCTGCTGCCCGATGGATTCAGCAAAGTGCAAGTGATAAAAGTGGAACTGTTGGATAAATTGGTAACAGGGCACGGTTGATGGAAGACTCATACCTCACTACAACTTTGTCTTCAGGACTGCAATCAAGTGTGATATTGGCTTTCCTGATCTTTAAATGACATGACCACAAATTGTCATTAGGTACAGAAATTTTAGTATGTTTTTACTATGTATGTACAGTGTTAAGTATCAAAAATAAATTAATTGATATCATAGTATGATTCAGTTGAACTACACACTCTTAAAGCTTCACTTACTTTTCATAAATGTATGGAACCGGTTTCGAGAAATTTAGTTCCCATCTTCAGCCAGGCTAAACTTCAACTGTCAGATCATTCATTGAGCTGTGGGAATGTGTATTCTGCTCTGGTGGCAGTATGATAAACTTGTAGTTTATGTTTTCATCTCCGGCAATGTCGAAGTTCATTAGGCTGTCTTTGTATTTGTATATGTAGATTTTCTCCCAGGTTGCTAGTTCTGTAGGTCCTTGTGCTGATTTTAATAATTTTGCTTTATTTATTATGTCGTGATTTTGTGTCCAAAAATGATATGCTACTGCTGATTTCTCTATTTGCTTGTGCTTTATGTTCCTGAAATGTTCCTTTAACTGTGTGCCTATGTTTCTCTTTGTTTTTCCAATGTAGATTTTTTCACATTCTGCACAGTTTATTTTGTAAATACCTGATTTTTCTTCTTGTGGAATCCTGTCATTAACATTATCTATCAGTAAATTTTTAACATTAAATCTATTAATCAGTGCCAACCTGATATTAAAATCTTTAAGAATATTCTGAAATTTTTTGTGGCCCATGGATGATATGTGAATTTTTTAAAAATTAGTTTTATCTTTTGTTGCTGAAAGTGTTGTGGTTTCTTTGATATGTTTTTGTCTCTTGAATTTCTGCACCTTTTTATGTACTAGTTCTTTTTTAAAACCATTTTTAACTGCTGTTTCTTCTATTTGTTTGTATTCTTTAAAATATTCTTCTTTGCTAATTTGTAGGTTAACTAGCCGGTGTGTTAAACTGTTAATTACTGCATGTTTGTGTGCTGTGGGGTTAAAACTGTCAGCTTTGATGTGATTATCTGCATGTGTATTCTTTCTGTATATTCCAAATTTAAGTTTTTCTTGGCTTTTCATTATTTTAATATCCAAGAATGGCAGCATGTTATCTGTTTCTATTTCGTATGTAAATGATATGTTTTTATCTTGAATGATCCGACAGTTGAACTTTAGCCTGGCTGAAGATGGGAACTAAATGTTCTGGAAATCGGTTCCATACATTTATGAAAAGTAAGTGAAGCTTTAAGAGTGTGTAGTTCAACTGAATCATACTATGATATCAATTAATATGATTGGCTTCATTGTGCAAGTTCCAATTTACATTTAAGTAAAATCAAAAATAAAGTTTGTATTTAAAAATTTTGTTTTTAAAAATCCACATGAAAAAAGGTTTATTTCTGGATGGAAAAATATGTTCATGTACATGTTTTAAAATTACCTATATAAATATTTTCCAGTTATCTAAAAAAATTGGTTATTCAGCACCGATATTGTCCCAGTTGCCAAAATGAGAGAGTCCTGTATACGATCATGCTGCTAAAAAGTACAAATAATTACATAAGTTTATGATAATAGGCAGGTAACTCCCAGGGAGGATTCACTATCAAGTTTCATTTTTAAATATCAAATTGAAAGATATTATCATTTCTTTCACACAAACTTCCTAAATGCTGTCTTTCAGTCATTGTTCTTTGTAATGTTTTTTATAATGGATATAATATTATTGCATTTCATTTCATGACATGCTCAATTTCTTTTTTGGTAAAACTCTCTTCCTCAACAACGTGGCTTTCTGCTACCCCAGGCCATGCATCACTTTATTTGGTACCACCATGGGTGGCTGAGGTGTTAAGGCATGGACTTGTGAGTGGAGGTCTGGGGTTCAAATACCACCAGGACCATCCTCCCTGACTGAGGTTTTTTCCCAGTTTTCCTCAGTCCTCATAAATGGCAAATGCTGGGGAGGTACCCTAAACTTAGGCCTTAAACATTTCTTTCCTTAAGGGGGGGAAGGAAAAAAAAACCAACAAGAACCTTGCACCCATACATTTTCAATTGTATTCAAATAAGCAATGGGATAGTCTACTAACCAAATTTAAATCAGCATATCTCTAAATGGCATGCTATTTGTTCCTGCAAGTCAACATTACAATGTTAAAAGTTTCATTAGCAATAATTAATGAAAAACCTCATAATAATGCACATATTTTACATATATGGAAAATTTTGTCTCTCTAGTTTCCCCACCCTCCAACTCTAAGCCTGAAGAGCATCTTTGTTTCAAAATGGGCAAAAGCAAATACTTTTATACATAACCATAGTCGGTCCTGGTGGTGTAGTGGTTACCATACTTGCCTCATACACCTAAGATCGCAGGTTCGAACCCGGCCAGGACCGATGGATTTTTTTTGGGTGTAAATATCCTAAGTATGGCTTCCTTCGGAAGGAAGTAAAGCCGTGGGTCCCGTGTCGTACATTTATGGCACGAAAAAGAACCTAAGCCTGAAAGAGAGGCCTCTGAGCAAAATTTGTCAGCCGTTTCACGCCCTGAGTTGAATGGGACGCTGATGACCTGAGATGTTAAAGAGCGTCCATAAATAAATCAATCAAAAAAAAAACATAACCATATCAATATACAACAAATATGCATAAAATAATTCTTAGAAAAATCATGCGTAAAAGAGTGCATTTTTCAAATGCACATTTAGTAAATAAACAATGGCCAGTGTATTTTTCATATATCAGAAAATCTACTGAACTGGAGGCTGATATAAGAATTATCTGAATGTTTTTAGATAAACTATTCCACATATTGATAAAATTAATATATTACTTTCAGATCACTTCAAAATACAAACCGTCATTATTGTTTCCAACTGATGCAAATAGGAAGCTTCTGATGTTAATATTTCTTGAATTGCTTTTGATCTTAATGACGCTTCTTTTTCCTCAGCTAATTCCTTAGAAGCATTTTCAAGAGCTGAAAGGACTGAAAAAATTTACCAATAATAATGTAGATACAAAAAATATATACATACATGATGGGAAATAAAAAGTAAAACATTCAAAAATATATATAAGAGCACAAAACTGGGGGGTTAATATTAAGAGTTTGGTGGTTAAAATGACAAAGAAAGGCAACAGGTGAATGAAAGGAGTAAAGATTTGCGAGAGATTTGCACAGCAAGTTTAAGTTCTCGCAATATCTGAAGTTCCATATTCTATTTTCCCCCCTCTCTTCTGATTTAGCAGTTTATGAAGCAAAATAACCTTTTACAGTCATGCAAGCTCCCAATGGTTAGGAATATCTTGAATACTTTTCTGATAATCTGGCATATTGTCTTAAATATTTATCCAATGTTATATTAATTCTAAAATTTGATTTAGAATGAACATTAGATCCATCAATATTATATCATACCTTTTCATTTGTGCTTCAGAATGTGGACATAAATTGTGCCATTCAATGATGAATATGGGTTCAGTCTGAGATAAAGTAAAAGAGGTGTGAAGAAGGCAGCAGAACAATTTGCACCATATGTTTTCAGACAACAGAAATTTTGTAATGGAAGGCTCAGGGACACCCTGAAGCACATAATTAGATTGTCTTTATGCCTAAACATATTAATTTGCTAAGCTGCTCAGTAGTCTATTTGTGCATTTAGCCCCATTTACTCAAGAACACTTCATATTTATACATGTCCAATTGGTTCACAGGGTTTATCTTGGTATATTAAAGAATGATGGATACACTGTATTAGGTATAATTGCCAAGTTTACTGTGTATCCAACTGGCTTACTTTGAGTAGGTAACAATGGCTTGTAATTAGTTACCAGGTTTTTTTTCAAAGTCTTTATGGAGAATGAGATTTTCTGTCTTTCGGATCAATAATATTTTAGCTTCAGTCAATAGCAGTCTTGGATTTAACAACAGACAAACTCCATGTGCAGTGACGTTGAATGGCAGCCCATAGTCAACATGTTTTCCTCAGAGCCTTTGAGATCAACTATTTACATATATATATTTAAATATTACAATTAGGAACAGTGCCTTTGGCAATTCTAGAAGGCACTGAATCCATTCAAAATTTATTCCAATTTGATTGGCTCAGCTCCCCAGTCCCCAGTTCATCATCAGTTACCTACTGGAATATCCAGGGGACCAGGTTTCGTTCCATCCAAAAACAAAACACAACATTAAAAGTAATTTATATATTCAATACAATATTAGGTTATATTTCTTACAATACTAAACCTTTCTTTTTCTTTTTTAATTAAACCCATTTAGCCAAATTTATGTCCATTAGAGTTGCTCATTCCTTTGGGCCTTATACACACTAACACCTGGTTATTGGGTATAAGGATCCTGTATAACTAATATGAGAAAACTAGCCCCATACCCTCCCTTACTCATTCCATCCTCCTTTCACTATCAGACAATTTTATTCTCAGGCACATTTCAAGTATTTTATACCCATAACCATTTTTGTCTTACCTTGCCTATGTATTTTCCTAGTTCCTTAATGTTTTCATCTGATTAAATTTAAAATTCTTCTACCTCTTATTTCATCTGGTAGGTTTTCCCATTTTCTTAATATGAACTGTTCCCTCCAAAACTTAGTTTGCTTACATTCTAGTATACAATGCCAAGTACTATCTGGTTCTGCACACATAGGACACTTCCCCTTAGTGTGTTCATTTTTTAATCCACTTAAATATTTTACTCCTGTTCTAAACCATGCCAACCCTTCCCTTCCTACCTTATCACAAATTTCAACATACCTTTCTCTTCCCCACACATTTTTTAGTGTACTATATAATTTCAGGGATTTTTTGGTGTTAAGATTTGCTCATATTTCCTGTTTTTCTATATCCTCAATTCTTATTGTTATCTCTTTCCAAAATCCTTTGCCCAACCTTTCTCCCTCGTACCATACTAGTCCCATGCCCACTTCTTGTACGATATTTTGGATTTTAAATAACCAAATTTCTCTCCCCTTGATTTTACCTTGTGCTACCAGACACTGATTAATAATATTCTCGTCCTCTAGTCTCCCTATTCTATACCAATATTTCAATAAACTTTCCATGACCTTGCTTTTATAGCCCAATCTTCCTAGTTCCATTAGGGCAACCTCATTAGGTGAAGATCTAGGTAAGCCCAGAACAATTCTACAAAATAATCTATTTATCCCTTTCCATCCTTCGTCTGGCCCCCAATTTTCTATTCCATACATCATTCTGCTCTCCACTATTGAGCCATACATTCTCTCTAACCATTTTACTTGCATATTTGGTTGTTTACACAAGATCTGATAACACTCATGGCTACTTTTCCTTCTGCTACTGCTTTCCTTTTTTGATTGTTCCATTTCCCATTGCTAGACAATCTAACACCTAAATAATAAATTTTCTTGACCGTTTCAATTTCTGTGCCCTCCCACCACCATTTTTCCTGCTTTTTTTATTTGAAACCTTTTTTCATCACCATAATCTTAGATTTGTTTTTATTTATCTTAAGCCCCCATTCTCTACAAAAAGTGTCTATAGTTTCTAATGATCATTTTAATCCTATACTTGTTAGAGAACCTGTTACCAAATCATTGGTAAAGAGCAGATCCGGTATCTCTATATTATTTACAGTTGGCAAATGTACATTACCGTTGCTAATTTCTTCTAAAACATCGATAAACAGATTGAAGAGAACTGAGCTTAATTTACATCCTTGTCTTTGACCTACATTGTTTGATATTTTTTCTGTAACTCTATCGCTCTCATATTTAACATAACATTTGTTTTCCTTATAAATATTCTGAATTACCTTTATAAAATTCTGGCTTACCCCTTTCTTTCTCAGTTTAACCCAAAGTACTTCTCTAGAAATTGTGTCAAAAGCTTTTTCCAAGTTCAGAAACAACAAATAAATTTCCACCTCTTTTGTTACTAACATATTTTTCAACTAATGTTCTAATTATAAAAATATTGTCAACTGTTCTTTTACCTTTCCTGAAGCCTGATTGAAATTCTGAAATTTTCTTTTCTTTCTCTGCCCATTCTTGTATCTTTTTGCTAACACTCCAGTGAAAACTTTCCCAATTGAAAATAAACTAATTCCTCTATAATTTGCTGGGTTCCTAATATCACCTTTACCTTTATAAATTGGTGTTACAATTCCCACTCTCCAATTTTTTGGTATTTTTCCTTCTTCAAAGATTATGTTCAGTAATCGCCCCAGTATGTTTAATCTGTTAAGGTCTTCTACCCGAGCTTTCCAATATTCCCCTGGTATATTCCATCTATTCCACATGCTTTGTTAGGTCTTAACTTTTTAATTTGAAACAAAACTTCACTTGAAGTTATTTTGCTATCTAACAAGTCTATTTTCCATAAATGATCAATATTCAAATTATCCTGAATAACCAACATTTTTACTCCCTATTTAGTGATAAGAGTTTCCCTGTATTTCATCCAATAACAGCTAGGATTTTAACTAGTGCGACATGCACTATTACTGCCATAAGTTTTGTGAGCAGTGAAGGTATGAAACCTTACTGAAATCCCTCGGCGTATTAAGGTCCAATATGGTGATGCATATTAATCACTGTAGCAAGTGTAAAAATGGAGTAATAAAGTTAAAAAATGGCACAACTTCTGTGGCAGATGCTCCCCACCTAGGTCAAGCATGCCATGTTGTGATGCCAGAGTCTATTGCAGCATGAAGTCATTGTGATGGAAAATCGCTGTGTGATGTGGATAAAATAACTGCATATCTAAACATTAATCATGCTGAACCATGATTAATGTTTATTCATGATGTGCTTAAGTTTTGCAAAGTGTTTGTAAGGTGGGTGTTATGGCAGTTCGCCCCAGTATTGAAAGAGCAACATGTTGAGGCCTATGAAGAAATTTTGCGGTGCTTTGAATGAATGAATAGTGTTTAACGCCCGTTTTTGCTATAGAGGCACCACAGGCGATGGACACTGATGATACACGAGATGAAATTATATATTAGGAAAGGATTTTTATTTTTAAGGAAGGAATCATTCCAGGCCTAAGTTTAGGGTACCTCGCCAGCATTTGGCATTTATGAGGACTGAGGAAAACCTGGAAAAAACCTCAGTCAGGGAGAACGGTCCTGGTGGTATTCGAATCCAGACCTCCCACTCACAAGCCCGTGGCTTAACGACCTCGGCCAGCTGTGGCGATTCGGTGCTTTGAAGTAGAAGGGATGGCTTCATTGTGAGAATCGTTACAGGAGATGAAACCTAGGTACGCTACCACTAACCTGAAACAAAGAGTGCAAGCAAGGAATGGCGCCATTGCTCATCACCAAAACCTAAGCAGTTCCAGATGCAGCCATCTGCAGGGAAAGTTATGCTGACTCTCTTTAGGGATGGATGAGGCATTATTAGAACACTACATGCCTAGGGGAAATGCCATCACCATATTCCAATATGTTGAAAAATCATTTTCGGCCTGCAATCAGATCAAAGCAATGTGGACGTCTCACTGTTGGTGTAATTTTGCAACATGACAATGCTCAGCCTCATGCTGCTCATGCAACAGTTGTAACCATTACTGACCTTTTATTTTGATACTCTTCCCCATCTGCCATACTCACCAGACCTCATCCAGCGATAACCACATGTTTGGGCCACTCAAAGAGGTGATAGGAGGAAAGAAATTTTGTTCGGATGAAAAGGTGCACCAGGGAAAGCACAAGTGGCTGTGCACATAATCACAAGATTTTTTCCCAGAGGAACGTGCACTTTCTACATGCTGGAGGACATTGGTTGAACATCATGGAGACTATGTCAAAAAAATGATACACTTGTGTTCCACTTTTTTCCTACAAATTAAATTAAAAAATATATTTAAGGTTTTCATTTGACTTCCCTTCGTATTTACTACTTCACTATTAATAGCTTCAAGAGTATAAATTCATAACATGTTATAATGCAGTTAGCATCTATTGATGAAATTGGATCACAGCAAAGTACCGTAGGCCTTGTAAATACTACTATTGTTGTGTAACCATAAATATTGAAAATAGCTTGTCTTATACTTCTGAGATGACATGTAAATGCATCA
This sequence comes from Metallyticus violacea, assembly GCA_030762175.1. Classification (NCBI taxonomy): domain Eukaryota; kingdom Metazoa; phylum Arthropoda; class Insecta; order Mantodea; family Metallyticidae; genus Metallyticus; species Metallyticus violacea. The sequence continues at coordinate 37,506,150 of CM060845.1, read as the reverse complement.
TAGGAAGCAGATGATGTATACAGTCAGTGGTATGTGATTTATGTTATGATATTCAGCTGTTTTCTTAAGTCCTCCAGAAATGATATAATATAATTTTTGCTATACTAATGAATGGCAGTGTACAACATTATAAATACCATAAATGAGCATAATGCAGCAGAAACTCATAGCACAAGTAGAGCTATGGCACAAGCCTAACCCCTGGAAGATCATATAGGAATCCATAAAATTTTAAAATGCAACTTTGGTTGGCACCCATTAACTTACCAATCAGAGAATGGTGCCTCATGACCCTATGCATCAGGTCACATTTTGCAAGTATCTTTTAGAATAGAAACAAGGTTTATTCTTAAAGATTTTATTATAAATGGTGTAATGCAAACATTTATTATTTATTAGTTCCTTTTTTCTTTGTCCCTCTGAATTTTATTTGTATGTATTTTAAAGTGTCAACTCATTTCAAGTGCTTGTAGTGTGAATAAGATTATGTATCATGCACTAGAACAGTACTCAACTCTAGTTTTTCATTCTGCAAGGATGATTATCAGACTCTCAAGGAGGATTATAAACTGAAGTGACTTTGAAAAGGATGTATGAAGGACTGTCTTTCACTTCTATGATCAGGATAAATTTCCAACATAATACAAAAATTACTGAAGTTTTAAAAGCAGAAATTATTTTTATCTCATTTGTCCAATTACAGAATAATATGAAATTTACAAACAATGGATGCAAATTTTAATGGAAGGAAGTGACATTGTGATCACATGGTTAAAATTTCTAAACCCAATCCACCAAATTAGGACGTTTGATGACACAAGAACAGTATATTACCCAGTTGAGACCTGGGTAAATAAAACCATACTTCGCAAAAAAACAATGGACTTGATACCTGTGGAGCAAAGAACATGAAAATAGGTTTTATACCAGAGAACAATTGGATATTTAAGTATAAAAAATAAGTAAATAACCATGAGGAAATGACAGCTGCTACATTTAAGGATTGGTTTTGTTAACTTTTTTCTAAATTATTTTGAAGGAAGCATAATAATGTGCCATATCACATCTATCATTTTAAGACTATTTGAACACATTTTGGGAAGAAGAAGAAGAAGAAGAAGGAGAAGGAGGAGGAGGAGGAGGAGGAGGAGGAGGAGAAGGAAGTGAAATTATTGAATGGGTACAACAAAACGGAATAGAATTTTTGGCAAATACATATATCTGTTCAAAACCAATCCAATATTAATGAGTTCAATCTTCTTGCCTCTTAAACAATGTTATTACAATCCAATAGAACTTGCCTGGTATCAGATAAAGCAGGGTATTGCAAATAGAAATAATACTTTTAAATGGAAGAACATGGAAACGCTCTTTAACAAAGAAATAAACAGATGACACACACAAACTGGGAATTCAGCAAAAAGCATGCAGAAAAACTGCATTATGATGACTTCAAGGAAGAAAATATTGCAAAATTTTAGAATAATTGTAAATTTGCAAGATTCTGATAACAGCAATGAACAGTATGTGAACATTGATTCTGATGACAATAATAAGTTCTTATACTAGTACTGGATTAAAGTAAGTAATTACCTTAATTAGTGTTTAAATATAATTATTTATTTCCATTTTGAGCATAGTAAAATACTTATTATAGTTTTGTTTGGGCTTATGATTACAATTACAATAAGTTTTATTAATTACAGTGCAATGGTTAGAGAGTACATATACTGCAATGTGCAAATGAGATATAACAATAAGCAGAGTAAGGGGCTGGGAGGGATGAGAAATCTCGCAACACCTTGCTACTACTTGCATCTCATTTGCTATGAACCCAGTTGCTTCCCGTTTGAAAAACAATGTAGTTGAATAGGTGTCCATAGTTATTTTCATAAGTGGCAACTAATATCTCCCTCATACCCGTGGATATATTTTGTTTTTGAGTCATATGTGCATTCTGATTTACCAAATCTATTTGAACATGGGATGTCCTTGTCAGAATAATGAGAGCAGTAAGTAAAAGTGTCATGATCTTCATGTTGTTGAGAGTGCAAGGAAGCTTAATGTGCAGAGCAGCAGTGTAACAATTTTCATAAAAAAATTTGTGCACAAAGTGTAAAAAGTAATCATTTTTGCGGTATTTTTTACCAAAGAAGACCACATGATACTTATAAATCACTTGGGTAGGCCATTTCAGTGCATAGAATATCTGGAACAGTCTGTTTTGTATGTAAGAATCTGCAATTATGATGAACACAGAGTATAGCATTTAATCTCTACTTTCAAACAATATTACATGTGAAATATAACAAATTTGTCAACATTTATATTGAATCATAATTTTAAAAAGCATATTTTAAGACTTACTATAATTTTATTTTAGGCAAAGAAAAGCCTTAAATCTACTACCTTTCATTCTTGATCTGGTTGTTAGGAAGTTTCTTTCATTTATAACATCACGAAGTTCAGCACTAAGTGTAAGCTGTTTTTGAGGTGTGCTAAAGAATGTCATGTCTTACTCTGGAAAAATAAAATAAAAATATATATAATTATTATTTTTTTGTTAAGAAAAAAAAAAGTGATGAAGATGCATGATGGTGAGGGTGATACTGACAATATCAGGGAATACTGGGCAGACAAAAACAACAAATAAAGTCCCCAGTTAGAGGTCAGTGTCAATCTTTCTTAAAATCAAGCATCACACAGACACATTGATGGCATGAACAATAAGTGTATATCATTGTCAGAATTAGGTATTGGAATTTTTAAGCATTTAACATTAAGTTAGGCATATTCAAGCACAGGCTGAGTCAGTCTGGCAGATAAATAGAACTGATAAGTTACAGGTGTAAGGAGAGAGGATGGTTTATAGCTCATGTTCTATTGTATCTCCATCCTACCTGCTGTCTACAGCCCAATACCAACATAATTTCATCATGCTTTTAGTGCTTAGAACTTTTAATGCTTTAGTCATACTATTACAAAAGAGGATAAAGAAATAGTATTAAAAATTATGTTGAATAAAAGAGAAGATATAGCTATTAAGAAACTAAGAAGAGTCTTTGGGAAAAGTGAGAGAAAGATGATTAAGAGAAATAAGGATGGAGGTAGAAAATCTTTTCCAAGGAAAAAACCAAGATTACGGTTGTAAACATGTTCTAATACATCTACCAACCTTGATGTTAAGGTGTAATAGGATTGGATAGAAAAAAGTAACTCTTAAGAATAATGGAGTTGTATATAGGTTAAGAAAAAACCTTATGATTGGGAAGGGAATATGAGAATAGAGAGTAGGAGGGGGCGGACCCTGTCCTTAGGAATCCGTAACTTTATAAGAATGAACCTATTGCCTTCTGGAAGCACCAAAGGCTCTGGATCCACCAATTTTAGTAGATTTATGCATAGATTAATTATTTACATTAATGATATGATTTTAATTTCATGAAATTGGATGCTTGTACATATCACATATATTTATCTTTTGTCATGTTCCTTATGTATGTATACCAAAAATTTGTAGCTGTGATTAAAATTGTGTGTAATAATTGTTTGAAAATAAATTCATTCATACAAAAGAGGATAGTCCATATAAGATATGAACCAATAAAAAGTTCAGTTACACCTTCAAATACAGCTTTCTGCAGAACTCAATAGGGTTGAACTTTGGCTTAGCTTCAGCTAAAGAGCTAAACAACAACAGAGAGATATACTACATTAATGTGTTCAGTTGTTTACACTAACTCCACTTACTTATTTAATTTAATATTTAGTGAAAACAACTTAACACATTAATGTAGTATATATTACCACTCCATTGTCTACAGCTTCGTAAGTACAATTTTTACTTAACAACAGAGAGAGTTTAAAAAAATTCTATCAATACCAGCATCATCCCACATTTATCCTTGACAGTAGCAATTCAGTGAACTTGTAGAGAACAGCATATGACGAACCTATTTACTTCAAACCTAGCATAAGTTTATGCCATCATCAATTTCCCAGAACAGATCTCCAATGAAATAAGACTGAACACACATAAGATTCTTAGAAAGGTCAAATCTCCCCAAAAACAATTATCAACTATTCAAAAAGTCAAGCACATAGAATCATAGAAAATACTATTTTGCCACCAAAGGCAAAGCAATGTTGATCATGAATACCAAGGATGTGACAGAAAAATGCATGCTGGAAGGCTCTATACCTAAACAGAGATAACAAAAAAGTTTACTACAGTTACAAAAGAAAACCTTATTATTGATGATCAAAGACTCATTTATCTTCTTGGAACATCACCATATCCTGATACCATATGACTCAGACACTATAAATATACTGGGTGTCCCAGAATTCAACCACACATATTGCAAGGATTGTGGAGGAATCTTAGATAAGCATTTTGATAAAGGGAACTTATGGTCTGTGGTTCTAAATTTCATGCAATTGCATAAAATCTGTTAATGGTCAACATGCCACTGATTAAACCTCCACAGGAGGTTGGGAAAAAGACAGTAATTTCACTTACTCCAGGTACTGTTCCTGAATAGGCCATAGTCAAAGGCCACGCTATGTATAGTGACATTAGATATTGTGATGGCATAGGAGGTTCAAACTTCCATTGCTGCATTTTTTTATCATTTTTTTCATGTTGTAGTTACCTCATTTGTTTTGTTGTTCGAACTGCTCATTCACTCTAACGAATTAAGCAAAATAAATTACAATGTGTTTAACAAATAACATAGTAACTCTAAACTTGCAAAGGTAAAGCCATTATCTAAATGTTATCACCTTAGCTTATGACGTACATGTAATATTGTACATGCAGGCACATTTCAAAATTTATAAGATCTTTCCTCCGCTCTAGCCAATGATGATAGACATAGTAAGTACTTAAAAGGAAAAATAAATGCCTTTCTCCATAGTAAAGGAAAAATGTACCTCAATAAAATCAAATACCTAAGAAAAATTAAGTAAACTGCATTCTGGCTTTCCACCCTGCATGAAAACCAAATAAAGGATTAAGGGAAAAATAAATAAATAAATAAAACACAGATCACCAGAGATATTGTTCGGTATGTTGGCCTGCAACATTCTTGCATGCTAAGTAATGATCCTCACATCCTCTCAAAAAGGTCTGGAGTGTTATGAACCTCATCACAAGCAACCAACCCCCATGCTAGTAACTGCTCATCAGCTTCAACTAATGATGCGTGCACAAGACTCTATAGATGTCCCCATAAAAACAAATCTAGGGGATTGAGGTCCGGAGAATGCAGTAGCATATATACAGGACCACCTCTTCCAACCCAGTGCCCAGGAAGCACACCATTAAGATAATCTCTTACTTCCACACTGAAATGGGGAGGAGCACCAAATCTGACATTGGATGTTCAGAGGGACGTCTTCTCAAAAACACAGGCAAAACATGGGTGAGGACCTGAAGATAAGCATGCCCATTTAACTGTATAAAAGTAGATACGGTCCAATTATTTGATTGGACATGATGCCTGCCCACACAATTTTGAATCTGTTCTGATAACTAGCCTCTACAACTGCATGCACTTCTCATACTCCCATACATGACTGTTCCCATGGTTCAGAATTAGCCCACCTAATGTGAGCATGGCCCAGTTGGTGAAGAGAACTGAAGAGAAGAAGCCATGCTGTTCATTCTGCCACTGCAAGGCCCAGCTGCAGAACTCTAGTCTGGGACTGAAGTCTGCTGGCCCCAATGCCTGCACCTTAAGCAGATGATGGGAAAATAGTTGTTCTTCATGCAGGACCCAATACACGCTGGACTTGTTCATTTTCATAGCCCTAGCTATTGCTCGGGTGTTGATGGAAGATTCTGCCCAAACCCTGGTAAGTACCTCCTTTTCAAAGGCCGGAGTGCAATGCATTCGATTTGCATCAGGTCTATTAAAGATGCAATTTCCTGCAAATGCCAATGGACATTTTGGAAGGTCGAGCAATAAGGGAGGTCTGTCTGGAAACCTATCCCAGTACAGCTACAGATGCATGGCCTCTTGCTTCCCCATTATTCAAATGCGTATCAGCAAGCTTGGCAAATGAAAATTTGTTAGCCATATTTTGAAATAACTGTAAGCAGCATGTTGTATTTGATACACAAAGCAGAAAATGGCCCATTTAACCTCTCAAATGACTTTACCTTATGTGGCTGCAATTCAGAATGGTAAAGAGGAAAGTTGACTGGTTATGATTCCAGTAGTAGGGATTACTCTAGGCCGATAATTTCCTGGATTAGTATGTAGACCTGTTAGCTCAGTTGGTTCGTGTCATGGTAATAATGTGAAAGCCATGTAACCTTTTTTCCCCCTCACTTGTGATTTTTTTAATAGAAAAAAATTGTAATCTTTCATAGGCTATGTTAGGTTAGGTTTAACAAAAAAAAAAGTTTGGATATAATAATAATAATAATAATAATAATAATAATAATAATAATAATAATAGAAGAACTCGACATTAACACTCTCTTACTCATCTGCTGTTTAGGCAGAATTTGGCTTTCTCCCTACCTGTCGGAATTTGGCCGCAAGACAGGGTCGGTTTATAACGTCAAGTCTCAGGTACAATATGCTAGGTACTTTGCACATGCACAATTAACTTCATAGCACACTGAACTGTTATCACTGGTGTGCATACCCTCACAGGATTAACAATTTTACCGAGATAGCAAAGGCAATAATTTTCAACTTCCATTGTACTGTGAATTAATAGTACCTTTTCACGACTACTTAGGCAAGACGTAAGCATCCTGAATGAAAATCTAATTCACACACTTACATTATATTGACTTATCAGCTCGAATATCCAATTTTGAAAACGTGTCATAACTTTGAAAGTTTACAAAAGGGATCATGAGTCCCCTATCTCAAAATGTTTATCTAGGACTCCTTCACAATTCTTGCAATTTGTATGGTTGAATTCTGGGACATGTTGTGTAAATTTCCAAATAGGAAGTGTCACTAAAGCTAATCATTAACATCAAGATTTCCTACATATTCATTTGACCAATTTTTGGCCAAAGAATTACAACTGTAGTTGAAAATGCTCCTTCATTCATCTATGAATCTGGTGGAAATACTAAGGAACATCAAAATGGAATCACACAATTTTGGTATTCAAACAATTTTTACTAAGATTCTTATCAATGACAATGTCAAAATAATCCAGGAGAAAATCAAAGCTTATGAACTAACTGAAGCCTGGATATATATGTTTGCTCACTTTTTGTCTCCTAATTCTTTTACCTACAGCTTACAAACAAATAGAAAGGGCAACAATGTTTCCTCTCTCTCACCAGTAATTTTGCTTCAGATGATAAAAATTAAGTTCATAATACATACCATATAAAACCAGTCTTATGGCTCAGATATTTGACAATACACATGTAATATGGTCACATGAAAGTGCCACAACATCTGATTTCCTCAATATCTGAATAGTTTATATCCTAACATCCAATTTATTATGGAATTAGAAAACAATGGCAATCCTCATTTCCATTCAAAGAAAGTTTATTGACAGTATTCTACATTGCTCAGTATACTTCAAACTCGTGCATATAAATAGATACAATGTTCTCAGTTATATAAATAGATATTTAGATGCCCACATCACACCTTCCATTCTTCATAAAATACCCATACAATGTACTTAAAGTCAATGGGTACTCTTAATGCAACATCAACAGAATTCAAGAAGATACAGACATCCCTGCCACCAGCAAAACAAGGCTTGCTTTATTGTATATGTTCAAGATATCAACAGAGAGCAAAAATTATGGACAGGCTAAATATTATACAAACTGAGGCTTCCAGGCTGTGGTCTTATGGGATTCTTCTCTTTCAAGTTCCCAAAAGTTTCATCCATGACTGTGGTGGACATCATCAGTGGTGTGCTGGAAGTAATCTTCTTGAAGATGAGGCAATGACTGGCTCATTAGTGGAAATTGTGCCAGTATACATAGTGGGGTGCCTGTGAAACTGAGCTCTGATTGTTTGCTTGACTGAGAGGGTTGGATCTAAGCTGGAGCTTGTGGGTGTTTCTAGTGGGAAGTTGTTTATTGATTAGTTTGTGTAATTTCTTCATCTTGGTATTTTGTAAAGCCAAATACTATGCTGAGTGTATTTTCTAAGTTTCTTCTTTACTGCTAAAGTTGTTACTATGCCTGTTAATTTCAATTGCTTCTTGATATATGCAAGGATGATAATGAGATGTTGAGGGGAGTATGTCAGTATCTTGAAAATCAATTACATGCTCTCCATCAGCTAAGAAGGCATGCTCAGCAACGGCTGATTCTCCTAGATCGAGTCTCCCAGATCTGTGAACCAAAGCTTCTGGGTATGGAGCCAAGGAAGCGAGAAGTGCCTTACATCCTAGAAAAAACATGAAACAGATTGACACACTGTCCACAAAGAAGTCACAGCCTTTCTTCTATTTCTGAAAAACGTCACTGACCGCATCTCCAAGTTACTTAGATGACACAACATAGAGGCAGTTTTTAAACTTACAAAACAGTTTATAAATACATTCTGCTCCACAAACAACAAAAGGAAACCATTTTCCTCAGTTGATGTATATAGAATACTATGCTCATGTGGTGTGGTTTACATTGGTACCACACAGTGCAGCATTAATACACATCTTTCAGAATTTAAGAAATACTGCTGCCTAGATTAGATGGATAAATCAGTCATTGCTGAGCATGCCCTCTTAGCTGACAGAGAACATGTAATTGACTTTCAAGATATTCACATATTAGCCGCAATATTCATTATCATTCTTGCTTATGTTGGGACTTAGAATGGTATCCAGCTTTATAAAATACCAAGATAAGAAATTACAGCTAAACTAAAAATAAATCTGTATCAGTTACTATTAGTTACACTAAATACACTATTATTTAAGTTGCTCATACCAAATTCTTGGGGCTAATGAAGAGGTAAATTGGATAAACATACAGAAACTACAGTTCCAAAGCTTAGCTCTGCATACTTTGCTTTGAAAAACTTGGTTAATCCTATTAACCAAAATGCATTAAGATTAATGTATTATGCATAGTTTCATTCCATTATGAGACAGAATAGTTTTCTGGGATAATTCTGTTCATAGTAAGAGAGTTTTCATCTTGTAAAAAAGATCAATCAGAATCCTCTGTGGTCTTGGTATTCAATAATCATGTAGATCATTATTTAAAAAGTTTATTTTAGTTTAGTTTAGCTGAAAATTCTTACTCTTAACTGGAAAATACAAGACTGTTGCTTATAGTAGATAATAAGTTCTGTTTTCCATAACGGTACTTTATATCCTCAAAACATATATTCTCACATGAGCTTTGTGGTTAACAAATGTGATAACTTTAAACTGAACTAATTTGTATATAATCACAACACTAGACATGCTGGTGACTTGAATAGACCAATAAATTCATTAATACTTTTCCACACTGTTCTATGTTTGTAGGTCTCTGTAACTGCAACTGCTTTGCGAACTCACAGAATGCCCAGGAACTAAACTAAACCAGGACAGCTATGATTGCTGTGCAGGTATAGGTCTTCCAGTTCACTATTGTAATTGACAGAAGTGCAAATTTTTCAATAATATATTATCTCTCATGAACTTTTATATAAGAAATAAAGAAAAATTTGTTCAAAATCAAAATATACATGACAAGAATACTAGATAAAAAGCAAATGCACATAGACTGGCTTCAACACTTTCCTGCCATCAAAAAGGAGTTTAATAGGAATGTATTTTAGTACAAAATGCTCTTCTCTCTAGCTTAAAAGCCTTAATAAACATTTTTTTAATAGTGTTTAACTCCCGTTTTTACTGCTTTACACAGGCAGTGGACACTGAAATGATATATTGGAAAAGGATTATTTTTATTTTAAGGAAGGAAACATTCGAGGCCTAAGTTTAGGGTAACTCCCTGGCATTTGTCATTTATTAGGACTGAGGAAAACCTGGAATTAATAAACAATGATAAATCCTTTAAATCTGCTATTAGAAAATAACTATGTAAAAAGGTTTATTATTCTGTAAGGGAATACATGAGTGAAATACTATCCTGAGTTAAAAACACTGCAATATTTTATATCAATGCATACGTAAACATGTATATAGTAAAATTTGTGACTTGATTGATTTGTCTGTTTCTGCTACTGTGGTTTCTGTTGTTTTGATTGAGTTGTTCTGTGTGTTGCTTTTTCATTTTTATTGTAATTATTTATGCAGATAATCATGATATTTTGTGTAAATGTAGATTGTGTGTTACTGTGATAATTGTAAATGATAAGATCTATGTTTGTAGATCCATATTACTACTTTGCAAACTCACTTAATGCTCCAGGAACTGAACAAAACTAAGAAATTAAAAGAATTTTTAAATGCTCATGTCTCATATAATACGAACAAATATTTTAATTTTGGTCTAGCATAATTAATAAATTTATCAGATTATTTCATCAAGTTAGCTTTGTCATACGGTGGTTGGTCTTTTACGGAAATGCAAACGTTTATAGTAAAATTAAAGGAATTTTTAAATATGCCGGTAGCCTTCTACAATAGAGACAAATGCCTTAGTTTATGAATAGCATAATTAACAAATTTACTATGTTATTGCACTAAGTTAGTGTTATTTAATATTTGGTGGGTTTTTATTCCTATTGGTTATAAAGTTGCATGGTATACTTATTATTTATAAATGGCGTTGGTTAAACTATTCTTAAGTTGAATGCTTTATGACGTGTTTCACATCCTTGATCTTGTTCTCCAGAGAACCCAAAGAACAAGAACATCTATATAGTAATGCTATGCCACACAGCATACAACATACAACTGCGAGAAACAATAATCATAATGGGTTATTCCTTCCTTAAACGACCCGCCTTTGCAACTTATATTCCATGCACTTAGTGTTGCCACTCGCAAAATATAATTGTATAATATAAATATATAATACGATGTTTGTGTTAAAAATAGAAATAAGAAACTCTGCATACTTCTGTTTATCCTTATCGCTTAACTGTTACTTATTACACCTCTTCTTTTTTGAACTTGAGATCCGCTGCAATGTACACCTATGGTTAAATATGCCTCTCAGCAATATCGCCAACACGTAACATGCAAAATCCTCCATATGTGAATAAATAATATTTAAATAAAAGATCAAAGAAAGGAGAGAACAAAATGTAGGAACTTAATATTTTAAAAAATTTAATAAAAATAACTTCTATGTGTTAACGTTTCCATAAATATAAACCTAAAAAAGTAAAACTCAGGGTTATACATTTACTTAGTTTAGTTTAATTCAGTTTCTTGAACATTAAAAATTAGTTCATAAACGGGGGGCCAATGGAAAGAGCAAAGTAGCAATCCCCCCCCCCCAAATTAAAGAAGTTTAAATTTACTAGAAATAAATGCACCGTTAAAAATGCAAAATTGCTTAGGGTTTAAAAAAAGGGGGGTTTAATGCATTAACATTTTTATTCTATGGCAAACACAAACAAGCTGGCAACTCAAGCACAGTGAAAGCACGATGAAAGGCTAACTTATTTAAAGTTGGCAACACTTCGCAGATATCAGTTTGAATTTCGGAAGGATGATTAAAGGATTTTTCCAATTAATGTTAAGTAAATTGCTTAAAGTGAATGAGACACGAGTACATGCACAGTACTAACAGATATTTAAGTGATGAAACATATAACACATAATAAGAAAACACAAATTCGGGCAAAAAATCTGATTTAGTGGAAAATAGACTATGTTGGCTATTCTACGTACATGGCATTTTGCACCTCTGCTGTTCGTCATTCAACCAGCTGACCAATAACAGTATAATTGTTCACACAGCATTAACCAATAGGCATTGAGTGCTTCCCGTATCTGTCCATTTAAATTTTTGCTCACATTTGGAAAGAGGTGGCGGAAACAACGGTCATTCATTATTTGTTTAAAGGTAAATAATTCATGATAAGTAAATTAATAATAAAATTATATATCCGTAGGCTTTTATATGACATAGTATTCTCTACAAACATTTACATGGTTGTCTAAAACTGCTTTGAAAATTTACTTAACTTGTAATGATCAGCTGAGGTATATTTAATTATCTTGTTAGTGTATCAATGGGGCGAAGATACTGAATTAAAGGTTAAAGTTTTTTTTTATTTAGTTTAAAGCTAAAAACAAGCACGTATAGAATGAATTTTATTAATTATACTAGTTGAATTGAAAGAAATTTCACAATAAGGAAAGGTCCTTACACCAATTGACGAAGGATTAAATTGAAAGAAACATAATAGAGACTATAATTCTAAATCTCAGTTCTGCCTGTTTTGTTCTGAAAAGCATGGAATGGCTTGTGAACCAACATGCAATAAGATAGTGTATTATGCATGTTTTCATTCTAGTTTAGTTCCTGGAGCATCCAGTGAGTTCATAAAGCATTCTCTTATGAGCATTATTATTGACCTGTAGAATGGTACATTAGGACTTTTAAACTATATGTAGGTAGGTTTATTTTAAAATTGTCAACCTACATTCTATTATGAACTTTGGTGTTGATAGCTTCAAAATGAACCTGTCTGTACATAGTTGAAAAGTTGTAGTAAACCATCCCAAAGGTTAACAAGGAAAGATTAAGCAAACTTATTAACTCCCTGTGCAAAGAAATAGAAGATAATGTAATGAATAGAACAGAGATACGTTTCAAGCTATAAAATAAAAAAGGTATTGAAAAATTTACACCAAAGACAGGAGCATTTAAAAATGCAGGAGAATTACTGACAAACAACAAATAATACCAATAATAAGGAATATGTTGCACAACTATATTTAAAAACTCTTCCAGAGACAGACACAAATCTGGTCAAGGGCATACAAAAAATAACTGCCTGTTCTAGAAAGTGAAGTTAGATGGGCCTTTAAAAAAATTCGAAACAAAAGTCACAGGATATGCGATAACATTCTCATAGAAATAAAGCAACTCAAGAACTGACAACAGGCATCACAAAACCTTTGAATATGATTTGGGAAAATGAATGCCCACAGACTGAAAAATATCCATGTTCATCATTCTGTCAAAGAAAGGAGATGCCATAGTTTGTTCTAAAAGAATAATAGCACTGATCTCTCATACTATAGCAAATTACTAATAAAGATAATTCAGAAAATAATAGAGAAGTACATGGATGGAGAAATAGCCATTAAACAAGCAGGGTTCAGAAAAAATAGGGGAAGATGAGATCAAATTGCAAATCTTAAATGGATCATAGAAAGTAGCTTTGAATTTCAGAGGAAACTGTTCCTATAATTCATTGATTACTCCATATTTCACTGTGTGGACTACAGGCACCTGTGGGATATAAGGAGATTAACTGGTATACCAAACACTTCATTTCTCTGCTTGAAAAGTTGTTGTTTAGTCTAGTTCCTGGAGCATTCGGTGAGCTTGCAAAGCAGTCACAGAGACTTATGACCATAGAACTTGTCATTTACATTTACCAGAGTAGCACACAATCTACATTACAAAAAATATTGTGTAAATCTGTTACAATAAAATTAAAAAGCTACACCTAAAACAACTCAAACAAAAACCAGAGAAGCAGAAACAGACAAATCACTCAATCACACAAATTTTACCTTGTACATGTTTAAATATAAAATTATTGCAGTGTTTTTAACTCGGTATAATATATTGTCACTCATATATTTCTTTACAGAATAATAGGCTTTTTACATAGGTATTTTCTAAGAGCGCATCTAGGAATTATAATTGTTTATTAAGGCTTAAGCCAGAGGGAAGAGCATTTTGTACTAAAATGCATTCATAATAAACACCTTTTTGATGGCAGAAAAGTGTCAAAGCTGGTCTATGTAGATTTGGTTTTTTATCTAGTATTCTAATGTATATTTTGATTTTGAACAGATTTTTCTTTATTTTGTATATAAAAGTTCATGAGGGATAATATATATTCACATGGAAGAGTTAAAATTTCAAATTGCCCAAAGAGGTTTCTGCATGCATGTCTGCTATGTGTACCAGCGATTATTCATATTGCTTTTTTCTGTAATAGGAAGACATGCTTTCTTTTAACTGAATTTCCCCAAAATATAAGACCATATTTCATTATTGATTTAAAATAATCATAATAAACTAGTTTTAACATCATAATTGACTCTGTTACTAATGCAAATATTGCATAGCATGCACTGCTAAGTTTAGGTGTAATAAGATCAATGTGATCTTTCAATTCAGACAGTTATCAATTATTAAACCAAGGAATTTAATATATTTGGTTTGTCGAAATACACTTATAATATCCTGTCTATAATTGTGGATCTGGAAATCTGTGTGTGATGAATTTCATAACATTTGTTTTATCTAGATTTAGAGACAATTTGTTTGCTTTGACCATACACACAAAGAACTTAGAACTAGATCTAGTTAAATGGCACAATCATTAAGGCTATTTCCATTTATCTACATGCTGTATCATCGCAAATAGAACAATATTTCATACATCTTGGATAGATAAGGTGAGATGATTTATATTTATCAGATAAAGAAGAGGACCCAGAACAGATACTTGAGGCACTCCATGGTTAATCATACCCACTCTGATGCATTGTTTTTATTTTTAAAGAGACAATTTATTACAATGTTTTGTTTCCTCTTGTCAAGGTAGGATATAAACCATTTTAAAACTGTTTTTTTATTCGTAGAAATTAATTTTTCTATCAGAATTCCATGATTGACACAATCAAACGCCTTTGCAAAATCACAAAATGTTCCTCCTTTGTGTACTCTTTCATTAAATGCAGTTAAAATTTCATTAATGAGTTTATGGATTTGCATTTCCTGTTGAAATTCCTTTTCTAAAGCCAAACTGATCATGAACTATAATATTGTTACTTTCAAGGTAATAATGAAGCCTTTATACATTACTTTCTCAAGCACCTTAGAATATGTACATGAAATAGCTTTAGGTCTATAATAAGAGACATTTATTTTTTTCTCCCTTTTTGAACAGAGGCTTCAATATTGAATATATTAGCCTTTCAGGAAATACACCCAATGTTAAAGATTCATTATATAAATGACTAAGGGGGGTTGGGTCTAATTTCCTGTGCCTTTATGACTGCTGTTAGTCTCATCATAGCCAGAAGAGTTTTTGGTTTTACTTTTCTATTGGTATTACTAATTTCTAATGGAGTAGTGATACTTGGTTTGAATTTATTATTTTGGCTGGAATTTGATGATTGTAAAATCCTTAATGCATCTCTTTTATCACCAGAGTTTAAATTTAAATTTTTTGTTACAATAAGAAAGTAATCAAACAAATTTGGTACATCCTGCAGGGTGTTGTGTCTCTTATTGTTAATGCTTAATATAATAGTATCTTATTGCAAATTTTTGCCTGTTTCTTGTTTTGTTATATTCCAAGTAGTCCTTATTTTGTGTTTTGACTGACTGATAAGCATTTGATAATGGAGGTTTTTTGCTGCTTTTATGATTTTCCAAAGTATTGTACAATACTTTTTAAAATTTATTTATTTGTAATTTTTAATTTAGGGTTTTTATCGAGCATTAGCTCATTATATAATTGTCTTTGATAATTTTTTTAATTTCTTGGGTTAAACTAATTTTTAGTGGGAAATGTGCTTCAAAATGTAATTGAAAAATGTGTAAAAAATATTGTTGAATTTACTGTTTACATTATTTGCACTGTAATCACTATTTCACGATTCTTGTGTCAGTTCTGGTGGTGTAGTGGTAACCATACTTGCTTTCTAAATCCAAGATCACTGGTTCAAATTCGGCCAGGATCGATGGATTTTTTTTCAGGTGTAAAAATCCTAAGTATGGCTTCCTTTGGAAGGGAAGTAAAGCTGTGGGTCCCATGTATATTTACGGCACGAAAAAGAACCTCAAGCATGAAAGAAGCGGCCCCTGAAAAAAATTTGTCGGGCATTTCACGCCCTGAATTGAATGGAATGCTGATGACCTGAGATGTTAAAGAGCATCCATAAATAATCCATAATTCTTTGTGTCCCTGAGTCTCTCTTAATAAATCCACCTTCACAATCTCATGGTTTTTAGTCCAGAAATGATATGCCACAGCTGATCTATCTATCCATCCATCCATTTCTGTCCATCCATTTCCGCCCATCCATCCATGCATGTTTTAACTTTCAAGCTGCATTTTAGCAAGTGCCAGCTCCTCTCACAGTTGAAGAATAGTTTCCTCATTCTTTATAACTAGAACTTTATACTTACAAAGTTCACAAAACTATTGATCAAAGGTTAATTCACAAATATGTCTTAATGTAATGAAAATATATTGAATGTAATATACTCTGTAATAGAATAATATACTGTTACTTTTAATTACAAAAACTATAAACTATGTCTTATCTTTTCCTTCATCTTATAAAACTACCATTAAACTTCACATTAAGCTTGAAATCTAATCCAATGAAGCACATGCATTTATAATTCCTTGTTAATCAAACTATTTAAAAAAAAAAACATTGTTCCTAGCTGCACTTGAGATTTAGTCTAGGATATGTTTTGTGGACATTTGAACACATTCTCAGCTATTACTATATGACCACCATACCATTTAATGTTTGTGATTATTTTGCATTTGGAGAGGTGGTGTTTTTTTTCTTTGTGTAGTTTATGTATATTTGATTTGTTTGTTAAAAATAATAAACTGGAGGGGGGCAGCTGGTTGTGCAGCGGCAGTGATAGCAAATGAATGGCATGTAACAGAACTTAGTCCATGAAAGGAAACATTTTTGTACAACATGGTTTGATTAATTGTACATATCTAGCATATATACATACATATTTGACTTGATTCAACATTTTATTTATTTATATTTTTAATTCATTTTTTGCAGGATACTCATCAAATAAAATGGACAAAGAGAACAAAATTATACCCAGGCCCAGAAGTATTGCCTTAAATAAAGTACAGGCAAATGCTGGTATAATTGTCAAAGGTTCTGAAATGCAGCCAACAAGAATACAGAAAAGCAGTACAGCACAGTCTCAACCACAGAAGCAAAATGTTGTGTTAGTATAATAATAATAATAATAATAATAATAATAATAATAATAATAATAATAATAATAATAATAATAATAGGAATTAAATGGTCAGGCACCTCTACCTGCAAATCTATTGTGCTAAATGAATGATAGATGATAAATTGGCCGAATGAGTTTAGGGGACTCTGTGGCCTAAGGAACTGGTCTTGTAAAAAAAAAAAAAAAAAAAATTAATTAGGAAACTAATCCAAATGGAAATCAAACCCAGGTCCATCAAGTGGAAGGTGCAAATGTTACCACTATACTACGGCAGTGGTCAACGATTGTCTCACTTTTCTTTTTGTCTTTCCTTCTTATAATACAAATAATGTGGCCATAAATATGTTACATTTTTATACTTGTGAAATATGAAATTATATATATTATGAAGAGAACACGGCTATTATATCCAGCTATAGTATTTTTATACTATTATCTTATTTAAATAGTTTCAATCTTAGTACACATTACATATATCAACATACTCTATGAGTACATACCTGAATAACCCTTAAATCCTATTAAAATGTTTTATAAATAATCCATTTATAGCAGTAAATATGCATAAATAAAGTTTGTATATGTAAGTTTAGAATAACTGAGTCGACTTTGTGTTTTTGTGTGTATATGTAATGTACTTTTGGGCTAGTAACACCATACTTTGTATATTTTATATAACATGTTTCAAGAGCCATTAATCCCATCATTTTTTAAAATATACAAAACTTGAAAAATAATATTTAATCCATTGTGTAAGCTGAACTGCATACATTTACCTTCAGTATGGGTAATTTACAAAGGAAATTAATATACTACATTTTTATAAGCATGTCCATTTTCATATGGAATTGCGAACATTGAAGACATTCTTACTCCCTGGAATGCTACATGTAGCCTTTCGAAGTTCTGTAACCTCTTAATCTGATCTTCATGTTTAATTAGCTTGAATTTGCTGAAGTCCTATAACAACGTGTTGAATGTATGGCTTATGGAAGTTAGACTGTAGATAACTGTTTTTGTCTAAAGACCTCCAGATAGGTAAATATGAAGGGCTTTAAGTTTCAACATTATAGGGGAAAGATTATGGTATTTTAATCCATTATTGTTTGGACACTTATATAGTTGGATGACACAATTATAATATAGGATGACTTCATGAAGTATAGGAGTTTCTAATAGGATGCATTTAAAATGCATATTGCATAGTTGCCACATTGTCATAAAGTAGTGTTATACTCGTGTGTGTGTGTGTGTGTGTGTGTATATATATATATATATATATATATATATATATATATAAAAGTAGATAAAGATAAAACACAGAGAAAGAGTCACACTTGAAACTGCTATATTTCGAACTACTGCGAGTTCTTCAATGGCAAGAAGCTAGACAAGTGAAGGTGATAAAAGTAAATATTGAGTATCGAAGGTAACGTTATGCATGGAAACAGATGAAACTAGAAATGAGAGTGTGGGAGGAAAAAAACTAATATGTAAGATTTAAACCAGGTGGTATACGCGCTTTATGTAAAAATTTAGCTGCCATTTCTCTATCTCTGAGTAAACTTTCAGAGCATTGTGTAGGTAAAGCATCAATAAGAGTTAGACTAAAAGCATCATCAAAATCCTTACAGTGAGATAAGGCATGTTGGGCAACCGGCAAGGGAGACTTTGTTTTAACAGAACGTCTATGATTGTTCATGCGTAGCGAAACAACAGTAGAAGTTAAACCAATATAAAATGCTTTACAAAGCTTACAAGATAACATATATACGACGTTCTTGGAAGAACAGGTAGCAAATGAAGAAATGTTGAATTCCTTGGATAAATTAGGGCTATGGAATGATTTGCACGGCATAATTAGTGCACAGGTTTTACATTTAGGACGTTGGCAAGGATACGAGCCAGCAAAGGGACGTGGTAAATTCGGAGAGGATAGGTTATGGCGAAATATACTTTTAAGGTTAGGGGGTGTTCTGAAAGTAAGGCGGGGTACAATTTTAGAAAAATCATTTAAAGATGGATACATTAACAAAGTATCGTGACATTCTTTCAAAATAGGTCTGATGCTTTCAATTCCAGGCACGTAAGTAGTAACTAGGTTGATGAAGTTCTTGTTAGAGGTTTTAGGTTTGCATTGGAAAGTTTTGTGTGAAGGGATTATACGGGATTTTAAAAGAGCGGAAGGATAATTTTGGTTTTGGAACTTTTGAGTAAGGTTTTTAATATACTTGTCAAGAGATGAAAAGTTGTTACAAAGACGATGACCACGGATTGAAAGAGAAAAAGGAATAGATCTTTTGATATGCAATGGATGACAACTATCAAAATGAAGATACTGTTGTAAATTGGTAGGCTTAATGTGCACAGACGTAAGGAAAGAGCCATTGCATAAAGAAATATCAATATCTAGGAAAGTAGCAGCATTGGGAGAGACAGAAGAAGTGAACTTAACTGAAAACTTGGAGTTAAGATTAGTAAGGAACTGCTCGAGAGATTCTGAGCCATGAGTCCAAAGCACAAATATATCATCAATATATCTCAGCCATAATAATGGTGCCAAAGGTTCTGACTTAAGAAATTCCTCCTCTAAGCGAGCCATAAAAAGATTGGCATAAGAAGGTGCCATTCTGGTGCCCATTGCAGTACCTTTAATTTGTAGATAATGTTTATTATCAAAACTAAACGCATTGCGAGTGAGGACCAGATAAGCAAGATGGCAAATGAAATCTGTAGAACTCTCGAGCACCTCCTCATATCCCATCCACAGATATTTACTTTTATCACCTTCACTTGTCTAGCTTCTTGCCATTAAAGAACTCGCAGTAGTTCGAAATATAGCAGTTTCAAGTGTGACTCTTTCTCTGTGTTTTATCTTTATCTACTTTTATTATTAGTGTTAATTTGTTACATTGTTAATAGTGTTTATTTTTATGTTTCATTAATATATATATATATATATATATATTTATTATTATTATTATTATTATATTTTTTTGTTCTCACCAAAAGCTAAACAATTTTGCTCCTATTCCTTCACCTTTCCATCTAAGGTAGCTGTTCTCTTGAAGGATATTTTAAATTAAGAGTCTCTAATATACATCATTTCATTGATTGTGTCATATTTTCATCTAATGTGAAGTCCTAGAGCATTCTGGGGTTTGTGAAAGTCATAAAGCCTTATAAAATACACAGAATTTGACAGTTACAATGTTTACAATATATGTATTCTAAATATATAAGGAAAAATACATATCTGTATACATTTTACATATACATCAATATAAAAACAATACATTGTTTTAGATTCAGTATAATGTATTGTCATTCATATCCTTCTTTACAGAATAGCAGGCCTTTTTACACAGGTATTTTTAAGTGCAGATTTGAAAGATTTACCATTATTTATTAAGGCTTTTAGATTAGGGGAGAGAGTATTTTGTATTAAAATGCTTTTGTAATAAATTCCTTTTTGATGGAAAGAAAGTATTGTAACTGGTTTACGTAGATTTGCTTTTTGTCTAGTATTCTTGACATGAATATTTTGGTTTTGCATAAATTTTTCTTTATTCCTTATATAAAACTTCAGAGGGATAATATATATTCACATGGAAGAGTTAGAATTTTAAATGGTCTAAAGAGGTTTCTGGATGGATGTTTGCTATGTGTCCCAGAAAGAATTCTTATGACTTTTCTGTAATAGAAAGTCACGCTTACTTTCAACTGAGTTTACCCAAAATATGAAACCATATTGAGTTGAAATAGGCATAATAAATTAATTTTAAAGTCTTAATTGAATCCAAAGATAATTATGTGCATGTTGCATAGCATGATTATAAGATTAGGTATGATAGGACCGCTGTGGTCTTTCCAATTCAGATGGTTATCAATTCTTATACCAAGGAAATTAATATCTTGTTTGTAAAAGTACACTGTTACAATTTCCTATCCATCAGGAAATTTGGAGATCTGTGAGTGATGAATTTTATAACATTTGTTTTATCTAGATATTGAGACAATTTGTTTGCTTTGAACCATACACACAAGGAACTCGGAACTAGATTTAATTTAATAGCACAATCATTAAAGCTATTTCCATATATCAATATGCTTGTCTTAGTGCTACAGCCCAGGATGAGTCTTGGCCTGCTGCAGTGACCTGTTTCCTCTACCTTATGACTTCATTGATAGAGGGCAGTATTGCAAGGGAGACATGATCTGCATGCCTGCACCCTGCCAGGTAGCTTCCCAGTTGTCCTCATGAGGCTGGATGGACTACGTTTCAGACCTCCCTAACTTAAAAATTTCTAAGCAGGTACCGTGAATCGAACCTGGGCCTCCCATCCAGCAATCAGCAATGCTAACCACTAGACCAAGGAAGTGGTCATCAATATGCTTGTATCATTTGCAAATAGAACAGTAGAACAGTATTACCAACATCTATGATAGATAAAGGGAATTCATTTATAACATCAGAATTTGAAGAAGGCACAGAACAGATCCTTGAGGCACTCCATGGTTAATCATTCACCACTCTGATGTATTGTTTTTATTTTTAAAAGGACAAATTATTACTACTACTTGTTTCCTTTTATCAAGGTAGGATATAAGCCATTTTAAATATTGTTTTTCTATTCCATACAAAGCTAATTTATTTATCAGAATTTCGTGATTGACACAATCAAATGCCTTAGCCAAATCACATAATATTCCTCTTACATGTACTCTTTCATTGAATGCAGTTAAAATTTAAAATATTGTTACTTTCAAGATAATGGTAAAGCCTATTATGCTTTACTTTCTCAAACACCTTAGAAAATGTAGGTGAAATAGCTATAGGTCTATAAATACATTTACCTTTTCTCCTTTTCTGATCAGAGGCTTCACCACTGAATATAGTAGCCTTTCAGGAAATACACTGGATGTTAAAGACTCATTACACAAATGACTAAAGCGAGTACTAATTTCCTTTGCACAGGCTTTTATGACTTTGCTGTTAATCTCATCATAGCTGAAAGAGCATTTTGATTTTTGTTTTCTAGTGATATCACTGATTTCTAGTGGAGTGCTGGTACTTGGTTTGAATTCATTATTTTCATTGTAAAATGGCAAATGTTTTTTGTTACATTAAGAAAATAATCATTAAACACATTTGCTACGTCTGCAAGGTGTTACATTTCTTGATTATTAATGCCTAAGATTATTGTATCTTGTTGTAACTTTTTAATTGTTTCTTGTTTCATTGTGTTTCTAGTGATCTATTATGTCTTTTGAGTGTGTCAATTTTTGGTAATGGAGGTCTTTCACTGTTTTTATTACTTAAGTATCTTACAGTACTTTCTAAAAGGTATTTTTAATTTAGATTGTTCACTGAACTTTTAGCTCTTCATATAATTGTCTTTTATGTTAACAAAATTTGTAAATTCCTTGGGTTAACCATTCCCTACTCATATTATAGCTTCTCATTTTAATTTTTAGAGGAGTATATGCTTCAAATGCAATTTAGATGTGTGTAAGAATTGTTGAATTTACTGTTAACATCATGTGCACTGTAGATATTATTCCATTATTCTCATTTAAGTCCATTTTATTGGGGTTTACATCATTAATATCTCTATATTTTATATGAATGAATGAGTTTTATTTCATCAAACAACATTACAATTACATTATACATCATTCTTGAGTGCTTGTTATTTAGGATCTATGCATTTAACTCACTGGTTGTATGTACTATGGATCCTACTTCCTACTCATTATTCCTTCCATTGTTCTGACATATATGTCCTCTCTAGTTACTTTTTCTGGACATGCTTCATCAATCTTACCATTTAACTATTTAAAATTACCAATAATCCCCTTCTAAACACTTTTTTGCTATTTCTTTCAAATTAAACGCTCAAATTTCGCTTTTGCTCTTGTGACTATATTTTAGCACCTATTTCCATCAAACTCCCTCCAGGCGATGCCACAATACTCAAACCTCTTGACCATACACTATATGATTCCCCTCCCCACCACTTCTCTCCACCATATCATTTACCCCACTCAGCGGAATTGCATTTGGTGAATTCCCCGTCACTCTCACTACTAAACATTCCTCCCTTCTGTGCCAGCTGCAGATTGTTTCCCCTTGTTCCCTCCTCTTCTCCTCCCCATCATTTCTCATTTCTTGACCTTGATACAGCATCAGAAAGTTTCTGTCTCTGCTTCTCCTCTTTTCTTCTGCAACCATAGTTTCTTGACCTTGTTGCTGCATTGACAAATTATTGTCTATCTATAAATGAAACCACGCAAAACTGCTCTTCCTTCATTTTTTTTTATAAAATTTTATCTTATTTCTCGTTCCTTTTTTCCAAAGTTTTTTCCAATCAAAATTCCTAAGCCTTTTAATTTTCCAGTTTGATCTAATACTTTTATATTTTATGTATCTATGGTATTCTTTGAGTTTTATTTTAGAGTCCTCCTTAGTTATTACTTGAGCATCATAGTCAGAGACCATTGGATTAATAAGGACAAAGAATGTGATGAACTTTATCTGATTTTACAAAGGTATATTGCTGTGCTAGAGCTTTTATCAATATTGTTGATCCTGGTGGTTTAACTTTTATTTCACTTGTAATTTTTTTGCACATTTCAAAGTCCCATGTTACATAAGCTGTCTTCTGAAGTGTGGTAACATCACACCACATAATGGCATATTTGCCTGTGTAATACTTGTTACTTTTCTTCCCTGTGTCCATCTATAAGTCTTATACACATTAATATTTCCAAATTTGCAATTAATCCTTTAATAAGCACAGGAGATGCAATTACAAATTGTGCTACTGGTGTAATTGGGAAAAGAGTCTACAACCACAGGAGTTTACTACGCATGCTTTCCAAAATCACCTTCCTATTTGATGATGAAACTTGGGGCATTAAATACAGAAAAAATGCTTACAAATAAAGCTTCATCTCATATTTTGACATACAGAAATGGGAACAAATACAAAATTTTGAAGTATACTACAAAGAAATAGTTTCATATATAAATGTTGCAAAAAATATAGCTTCAAAATTATTCTGTATTGAAACTTTTAAGAACTGCTATGTGTTACTGAAATGAATTTTCATAAAGTGTTAATGTATTGATTTTGTATACTGGTTAAATTTCTGTGAAGTAAACATTGAAATCTGAGCTGCTGTTAACTAATCATACACACATAAAAGTAGCTTCTGCGCATTCATTAATGTCAAGATGAACTTTATTTGGAAATTGTGACAAATATAAAGCACTGTTGCACAATAATATTTCTAAGAAATTGAATTAAAATAACTAAATTGTATTCTATTAGATTATTAGGCAATGTGATTTTTTGCGTGTAACCATTTAGATCTGTTCTATTTTGTGGTAGTATTTTGGGACATCTATTTCAAATGAAGAATTTATGGTTAAAAATAAGTGGATGTGGATTGTTAACAAATGAGTGTTTGGTTGTTTGTAAAGTTATTAATTTTAAAATTGTTGACCATCATATAATAGGCTTAGAGTCATAAAATTAATCAGAAAATGCTGTTTTGAATTGAAGTAGAGTGGAATATGTAAAGCTTATTTGTCAGTTAGTGATTGATGAACTCAAGAAGAATTGGAACAGATAGGGGCTTAAAAGAGAGCTATAATGAGGAAAATAAATAAGGAAAGGAATAGAAAGAGAACCATCTTATGTGATAAAATTACCTGAAATGATGACTGAACCTCTGTCGTCTGGAATTGCAATAGGAGACTACTGATGGACCAGAGGCAGAGTTTAGATGTTACACAGGGGGTACTGTTATGTTATTTCATGTTTTAATAATTGAAATAAGAATTGTGTTTAATTTAAAATTAAAAGAAACTTATTGTAACACAATTGCATTCATGGGGGCTACAGCTAAGAATGGCCAGTGTCAAATAGGTGAGGACCCCTTGTATTTATTTTGTCTTAGCATTTCTATAAATAAATATATTTCAAACAATATTTTTTTTTTTTTTCAGTCTGAAATCAAAAACAAACTTAACTACTCAGGGAAAGGAAAGTGAAAGAGTTGTAAAGAAACCATTAAAAGTAAGCTGTGATAGTGTGAAAAAAGTAACAGCTGTTGTGCAGTCATCCAATTCTGCAAAATCTTCTGGAGGTAAAACACTTTGTGCAGAAGAAGATACCATAAAGGACCAAAGAACATCCGGTGAACAATCAGTTGGTACTAAGTACATTACAAGAGAAAGTGAAAGAGTAGACTTATTAAAGAGCATGTCTGGTGAGAAAAATCATAAGACTGATGTGAAAGCTGCAGATTCTTCAAAAGAAATTATGGTGAATAAGCACAATGAAGGGTAAGTTTGAAAAAACTAAATCAGAATTTAAGAAACATAAGCTTACATGTCCAGATTAATTCAATAACATTTTTGCTTTTGTTCTGATAGGCCATGTCTATTAAGCATCATGTGATGTTGGCCTATGGCTCCATTGGGTGGGCATTTTTAGAGGTTGAATTACTGTTTCTGTGACCACAACAAGAGTGCTAATAGGCACTACATTGGTTGTCTTTATGCTAAAAATAGCGCCTTCCTCTCACTGTGTTGGGGATTGTCATTTATTGTTCTGCTGTGGCTAGCAGCTTTACTTTTGTATTTTTTAAGAGTGGCATTTATATTTTATGGATCTTTACTATTTCCTCCTTTTTTATTACAATAATTAAATACTTCACTGATTTCTTAATGCAACTAGATATGATAATGAATTGTGCCGCTAAGAATTATAAAGTCTTAGAAACAAATATCTTGGCACTTTTTAAAACTTGTTTTTGCTTGCGTGTTTTTTCTGTCTGTCCTAATGTGCATTAATTTTGTTTTTCCATTATTCTTATGATTCTGCTGCATTGCGTGGTAACAATATATATTATAATAATAAAGGGCATCAATATTGGGTAGCACAATACATCATTTATTTTAATTTCAGAACATGGTTCAGCTCGCTCCTATCCTCAGCTGGCAACTGACTAATGATGATGTGATTTGTAGAAACTTCTGGTGATTCCAATATGCTGCAATGCAAATTGTTCATTGCTCAGATATCATAGTTCATCACCCAATTATACACATAAAGAAGTCTGTATAAAATTACACTATACTTTATTAAGTGATTAAATTGTCAGAACAGGTTTCAAGAGCTTTTGCTCTCATCTTCAACTGGGGACCAGCTGAAACTGACATGTAATGATGTGACCTCTGGTGGTTCCAATATACAGCAAAACCGAAAGTCCTTTGGTAGGATTTCAAAATTCATAACAAGATGTTTATTCTTTATAATTGTAATCTTTTCCTATATTGTTAATTCCCCGGGATTATTGATAGCCTTAAACAGTTTGATTTTTTTGCGATGTCATGATTGTAAATCCAAAAATCATCTGCAACTACTGATTTATCCACCTATTTATAGCTTATGTTTATAAAATGTTCTTTCGTCCTTGTCTCCAAATTTCTAATTGTTCTGTCTATAAATCTGATCACAATCCAAACAATCTGTCCAATATATTCCTGCATTTTTGTTGGATGGAGTAACATCCTTTATGCTTCTGTTCAAAAGGTTTCTGGTATTAAATTTATTTTGTGCAGCCAACACATTATCAAATTTTTAAAAAAATTCATTAATGCTCTGTTTATCTATGGATGGTATGTAAATTTTTTAAAGCTTATAATATTCTTCTTTATCTTGGAGACAGAGATGGTATTTTTAATATGTTTAAGTCTTTTGAAATGTCTGATCATATTTACTAACAAATGGTTGAATCCATTGTTGAGGACATTCTTGATGATGTGCTAGTATTCTGCTGTGTATTCTTCCTAATCATGTGGGGTAATTACTAATCTATGAGAAGGTTATTTATAATTACATGTTGGTGTGGTCTAGGGTTGAAGCTATTTTTGTTTGTGATTATCTGCATGTGTGGGTTTCCTATATATGTCAAATGAAATTATGTATTTTCTTCTGTAGATATAAAGTTCCTAAAAGGGCAAGCATCCTTCTTCAATTTCTATAGTGAACTTAATGCTTTGCTCTTGCCGATTTAGTAATTTGAAGACATCCTTTGTTTATTTTTTGGTACTATTGCAAATATGGCATCCATAAAGCAAAACCATGTTTTAAAAATGAATGGAAATACCTTGGTAATGTGTGCTTCTAATGTGCTGATTAATAAATTTGCCAGACGATTACCAATAGCCAAGCCAGAGTTTTATTGGTAATTTTTCTGTTGAACATAAGTTTTGGTCTATGCTGCATAGGCTAGCAACACTTTTGTAAGATTGATATAATCCTCAATTTCATCCACTGATAAGTTCATGCTTTTAGGCCATTTTTATAGTTAGGGAACAGTCTTTGTTTTGGAATACTAGTGAACAAAAATACAACATCAAAAAAGACAAGGGAATCATCCGACAAAATGAATGCATTGTTAATTTTTACACCAATTGTTAGGAATTGATGATGCATTACGTTCCCACAGAAGCATCTGGGTATCCAGTCACCATTTCGCGTAACAGTAGAACTTAAGATGGGAGTGATTACTCCCAAAACGTGTCTTATTTTTATGTAAGTGTAGTTTAGTGTAAGCAAGTTGAATACATAATTGTAGGATATATTACCACTCCATTGTCTACAGCTTCATAAGTACAATTTATTTAAAGGATATAAGTTTTAAAAACGTGGGCAAACAGTGCATTCATGAAATTTTTAAAAAAAATTGATAAATTTTTTCAAAAATAAATTTAACTTCAGGAACCTTTTGAACAGAACCACAAAGAAAGTTATTCCATCCAACAAATAAACAGGAGCGTATCGGATAGATTGTTTGGCCTGTAATCAGATTTATATAGTCAAAACAATAAGGAATTTGGGCACAAGGATGAAAGAACACTTTAAAAATGTAAGATATAAACAGGTGGATAAATCAGCAGTTGCAGATAAATTTTGGACTTACAGTAATGACATCACAAAAGAATAATAGCTCTAACCCTAAACTACACCAACATGCCATTATAAATAAGTATTGAAAACTTACAACAATCCCAGAGAGTTAGCAATATGGGATAATATTATAATTTTAAAAATTAAACCCTTTTTTTTAATTTTATTTAATTATTTTTATTAAATATATTTTGGAAACAACACAATGAAAACCTGTATAAGATCTCCAGTAGATCATATATTTTAAAATATTAAAAACATTTCTGTGGCTTCACTTGGAATGAACATGATCAGGCATTTAACTGTTGACAATGTGAGCAAAGGTCTTGTGAAACATGTCCCGAATTTTTTAATTTTGAGAGTGAAATGTTAAGAGTGTTTCATCATTGTATCGATATTTTAAATGTTTAACTCAGACTGCTTCTGTGTTCATTGGAAGTGAAACCACAGTATCTAATAAGCACTGTGTTTTGAATTTTGACATTCTGCCAATGGACTTTCTGTTTTGCTGTATACTGGAATCACCTGCCAGTGTTATTAAGTTCCTAGCTGAAGATGGGAGCAAAAGCTCTTGGAACATGTTCTGATAAAGTAATCAGTGAATGAAGTATAGTGTCACCTAATACCAACTTTTTGGTTTGTATAATCAATCAACTTTCACTGTTTCTAACTTCTATTAAGTTTACAATCATCACCCAATGTTTATTTTTGGGAGGGGGGATAAAGATCTCCCATATTGCTAACTCCATGAGATTATCACATGGTACAATGCAGCTGACACTGAAGAAATGCACATTCACAGTACCTTCCTCATGAACAGAGTGACACACAGTAACACCATGAGCCAAAAGGATCATGAGTTTTGTGGGGGAGAGGTTTTTTAAAATCTTGTGACATATGATGAACCAACATGATACCATTAATATGACTGCTGCTAGAGTTCATGTTCATATGTACTTTCCTAACTTTCCTATATTGCAATTCAATTTAGCAAGCCATTCATTCACCTCTCGAGATTGATGCTCCTGATGGATGCAACATGTTTCATAGCTAGTCCAGTTTAATTTATTAGCACTCATTTGTCAGCAATTTTGCACATTTTGAATGTGTTGTAAAATGTAAACTACCATGAAGGTAGAAATTCAGTTACATATGTTTAATTCCTATTCACTTCAGCACCTATCTTCATTTAAGCACTCTCTGATAAGTATTGCTGAGATGGCTTTCTGAACAGATGCGCGAGTCCATATGCAGCAGATCCAAGTTGAAATGCTGAAACCCACTTCCCCACTATTTATTACAATAAAGTAATAGGATCTAATGCTTCTCACAACTCTGCTTGACACACTAATGCATTTTCATATGGAGAACTGCAATTTTCACGTTCTATCTCTGCTCCACTTCTGACTTCCAAACATTGCCATAACATAATGGGTGGTATGCATAGTAAGGTGCAAGCATTGCCCCATCATTGACATGGGCAATTGAGGTCTCTAAGGCAGAGACTCTGAATGGGAGATCTGTGTTCTTTCTAAGCATTCTTCCAGGTTTTATTCAGTCCTCATTAATGACAAATGCTGGGGTACCAGAAACATGGCCTGGAACACTTCTTTCCCCCCAAAATAAATTCTCACCCAATCATTTCATCTGATGTATTGTCATTGTCCACACCTGTGATGTTTCAATAATGAAAATCGGCATTAAGAGTATTAAAAGCAATTCCTCTTTGTTAGTGACAGAAGCACAATTTCAAATGCATAACCTAAAATTGTAGTGTTGCTGCATGTTACTTAGGATTTTTAGGCCTGAAAAAATCCATTCATTCTTGTCTGAATCGAACCCTGAATCTTGTGTTTAGGAAGCAAGTATGGTTACCACTGCACCACCAGGACTGACATGATGACTTTACAATGTATTCAAGTACTAGCTGATATGGTATTTATTGACAGTATATAATACAGCAAGTAGATTTTGAAACTAGAATGAATCAGTTCATAAATTATAAGTGAACAAATGATTAATCCAGAAAGTTGATTCGGAGGGAGTGGTAATTCCAAATGTTTTCTTTTCATTCATTAATCTTTCTAATAGTTTATCATGTAACTGTTCTTCTCACTTCTAATGCCTAAGCACTTCAGTAGAATGGATCATGTTCCTAATGGCGAACTGTACAGCTGTGTGCTGTACTTTGTAATTAATGCACATATCATATGCACAGCTGCCCAACCTACATTATACTAGGTGTTTTCATTATGTTTATATAGGAGGAGGCTGTTGTTTGCTAAAGTTTTGGTTTGGCAAATATGAAAATGCAAAATGATTTGCTTTCTCATTTTTTAAAATTGCTTCATATGTTGGTGGCTAATTGAAGTGTAGAATTCTTCTGGATCCTTCATAATATGTTTGCATTGTATTTAATCTTCAGTTCTGGGCTGCTCAACATGCCCTCTCCCACTGAAAGATTTTTGATATGTTTAATAGAACACTTGCTCATGTCCCTAAAGCTGCGTTAGAAATAGAGTGATAGCAGCAATTTTGTAAATGTATAAGGCACATACACCATCAGGTTTAAATCTTGTTTGTTAATGCCCCTTTTTCCTCTTCCCTGTTAAGTCGGTTCTGGTAGTGTAGTGGTAACTATACTTGCCTCCTAAACCCAAGATTATGAGTTCAGTCCCAACCAGGATCAATGGATTTTTTTGGGCGTAAAAAGCCTAAGTATGGCTTCCTTTGGAAGAAAAGCAAAGCTGTGGATCCCATGTTGTAGATTTATAAGATTTCAATATTTACTTTTACTAACTTCACTTGTCCTATACCTTTGAAGAAAAACACAATCTGTTTGAATTATTGTGCTATTTGTGTGATTGTTTCAGTGTTTTATTCATTTCTGCTTCTGTAGTTCTTATTATTTTTAGCTGTATTATTTTTTATGAGTTACTTTATTTTTAATTTTTAGTATATGTAAAGCTACAATAGTAAGATCAAGAGGTGCGTAAATAAATAACCAACTGAAACAAATAGTGTAATATGAGGATATATATATTCCCTGTACTTTAACATGTTTAGTGCTACAATTTTATGTATGACAGTTTAATTTTCATTATTATTCTGAACTTTAGTAAAATGCTATTTTTAACTGCTTTAGTATTCTACTAGCAACTTGGCTCACATTGTAATTTATTAGTAATATATCTACTTCCCTACCAGTGGTCTTCCTCCATTCAATCCTGTTCTGTGTTGTTAGATCTGCATTTCCTGCAGGATAGTAACTCATAAATTGTTCTTATGAGGTGTAGACAATAGAGTGGTAATATATCCTACACTAATGTATTCAACATGTTCACACTAACTCCACCTACTTACATAACACTAAGACATGTTTCTGAAGCACACAGACTACTCAGTCAACAGTTGATAATGAGAATAAATGCTTCAGAAACATGCCCTAGTGTTATGTAAATGGAGTTAGTTGAATACATTAGTGTGAGATATCTTGATTTATTGTTTATTTAGTTTGTTTGGGGTCTCTGAAAAGAGTGGTTTGAGTGTGTTGTTTCATTTTGGAACATTGTTTGCCAGTATTGTTAGTCATTTAGCATCATCTAGGGAAAATGTGCTGCTTAAGAATTGCTGTGGATACAGTAACACGAGTCTTCTGCCTCTATGTATACTATTTGATAAAGTCTACAATCTGTTATAATGTTTATATAAGAGGATGCTGCTGTTGGCTAAAGCTTCCGTTTAATAAATGCAATATTTTTGCTAAACCAATGAGTTGCTGTTTTATATTTTGAAATTCACTTTATATGTAAGCAATTATCTTATTTTTCAGGAAAAAATGGACATTAGCAGATTTTGATATAGGAAGAGCACTTGGAAAAGGAAAATTTGGTAATGTTTATCTAGCCAGAGAAAAGAATTCAAAGTTTATAGTAGCTCTGAAAGTGTTGTTCAAATCTCAGATACAGAAAGCAAATGTTCAGCATCAACTGAAGCGAGAAATTGAAATTCAAACCCATCTCAGGTATTCTAGTATACTCTTAGAAATAAGTTTGTGTGTCTCATGGGCCACCTGAGCACTACTGCTTAGCTCCACAGCCACAAAAGGGTGATAGAGCTACCACGCATAAAGATAGCATATTTATTTTAATATTTATACTTTTACTTAAAGCATAAAATGGTACTGTATTTAAAACTTAAATTAATAAGCACTAACATATGTTATAAGAGATGTTTAAAATGCTGCTACTAAGCAGAAATATACTGCTGTCATCTCTAGGAAATTCCTATATTTCATCTAATTTTTCTTCCGTAATGTGTGGTTCATAATGCATTTCTTGTCATTCAGAGATCCTGTCTCTTGTAACTTTTTATGAAATTGGAAACAGTTTCTCTTCCTGGAATATGACATTTTCTAGGACATTTTCTTGCAAACCTCTTTTTATCAAATTGGAAACAGTTTCTCTTCCTGGAATATGACATTTTCTAGGACATTTTCTTGCAAACCTCTTTTTATCAAATTGGAAACAGTTTCTCTTCCTGGAATATGACATTTTCTAGGACATTTTCTTGCAAACCTTACTACTTCTCTACTAGAATCTGTTTTCTCACACACACACATGCACGCACGCATTCTTCAAGACTATATTTATGTAGTGGCATAACTAATAAACAATTAGCACAATTACAAACAGTTAAAGCACTGAATAATAAACGAATGCACAAATCCTCCCTCAAACTAATTATAAGCTTAAATGTAAATTGGAACTTGCACAGTGAAGCCAATCATATTAATGGATATCATTGTATGATTCAGTTGAACTACACACTCTTAAAGCTTCACTTACTTTTCATAAATGTATGGAACCGGTTTCGAGAACATTTATGAAAAGTAAGTGAAGCTTTAAGAGTGTGTAGTTCAACTGAATCATACAATGATATCCATTAATAATTATAAGCTGTTACCTACATATGCATATACATCCTTGATGACTGGCTTCTTCCAGTACACAGCTGTACTCAGCCCATAACTTTAATAACCTTGCTGTGCATCATCCTAAAACTATTTGTATCAGTATAATTATTAAGCTGTCATAATTTATCTACTGACGTAGTTTACATAGGGACTTAGAGTGTCATAGTTTAACTGTTTGCCAATTTCTGAAGGTTCTTGGTCTATTTCATATGAGTTCATACTTGTTTGTGGGCCAAATCCCTTCTTTCTTTAGCACACTCTTTCATTGTTCAATACATAATTTATACACCCATGATAGATGATCTACTTTTGTCTGTTTCTCTGGCACAAGCATTTGGGAACATCTATGATGCTACTAAATTTATGAAGGTATGCACCCATTTCCTCTGCATCTCTGTCAGATAATGGCTTATAGATAATTGACAATGTTGAAACATGAATAATTATACTTTCTAGATACCTGTTTGTATATGCATATGTGTGCACATAATATTTAAATATTTTTAATGTAAATTGCAGACATCCAAATATCTTAAGAATGTATGGCTACTTTCATGATGATACAAGAGTATATATGATCTTGGAATTTGCACCAAAAGGAGAACTATTTAAAGAACTTCAAAGTCAACCATACAAGAGATTTGATGAGAAAAGGTTTGTGCTTTTTAATTATTGTCAATAAAATTTTGCCATACAATTGAAATTTTGTAAAAAGAAAAAATGGTACTGTTTACCCTAGCAGAAATTTTGACTGCAGTTAAGTATAAAAGCTAATTTTCTGCCTGCAATATAAAATATGCAGGGAATATTGGAAGAAATCTTGGTGCAAACAATAATATTGTTTAATTAAATTATTGTGTGGCTTGAGTCGAACTGTACACTATTTTGACTTCACTTGTTTATATCTAGATCATGTTTTATTTTGCAGACCTGCTTCATAGGCTAATTTTGACTGCTGGATGATACACAGTATTTCTTTCGGAATTCATATTCAGCTCTGATGGAGATATAATTAACTTAAAGTTGGTGTTTTCATCCCCGAAAGTATCGAAATTCATAAATCTGTCCCTGTGTTTATAGTGTGTAAATTTTCTCTTACATTGCTAGCTCTAAGGGTCCTGACTTTAATATTTTTGTTTTTTTCACTATCATGGTTCTCTATCTGGAAATGTGATGCCACAGTTACTTTCTTAATTTGTTTGTATTTAATATTCCTGAAGTGTTCTTTTAAATGTGTGTCTATATTTCTTTTTGTTTTTCTGATATAGATTTTTTTTGCATTGTATGAGGTTTATTTTTTATATACCTGCTATTTTTTCAGGTGGTGGAATACTTTCATGCTGTTCAGGAGATTTTTAATACTAAAACTTTTAGTATATTTTGAAATGTGTGCTTAGCCTATGGGTGATGTGCATTTTTAAAAAATTATTTTATCTTTTTCTGCTGAAAGTTTTGAGGTTTTCAATAATAAGTTTTTGTCTGTTAAACCTTTTTTTTTTTTTTTTTTGATGGCTGATATAATTTCAATATTATTTGATTTCATTTTTAATTGTTGTTCTTTCTGTTTGCTTGTATTCTTTGGAGTATTCTTTCTTGTTGGTGGGTAGGTTAATGAGTCTATTATTTCATACAGAAATACAATAAAATTGTTACATGAAAAAGATGTAATTTATACAATGCCGATAAAGAGAATAGAATAGTCATACTGGATAAAGAAGAATATAATATCAGGATGCAAGAGCTGCAAAGAACTTATGTTCAGTCAGACCCATAAAAGAATTGTATTAAATTAGTCCATTATGTTCTGAAAACATACTATCCCAAAAGTAGCACAATACAAAATAAGAAAGAATAACCCAGCCATAGCAAAAATTTATGGTATGCCAAAAATTCACAAAATGGGTAATGGCATCATTAACAGCATCAACACATCAAACTTTTAGCAAAATGGCTGGTGAATATATTTAGAACAGTTTCAAAATTACAAAGTCAGAGAATGAATAAATTGTTTCAGTTAATTGAAAAAAATTAAGGATATAAAATGACAAACTGACACCTTAGTATCTTTCTACGTAGATTCTCTGTTTCCAAGCATTCCTGAAGATAAACTTCTAATTTATCTTGGTGAATGGCTAAACAGCTAAAATAAATAATGCATGCATAAAGCAATACATAAAACTTACTGAAATTTGCATAAATTAATCCTATTTTTCCTTTAATGACAAATTCTTTAAATAAGAAGCAGGACTCAATATTGGCAGCCCATTATCTCCATTTGTAGCTAACCTCTTCATGAGGAGATTTGAAATGCACATTGACATACCACTCCCATACATATTTAAAATCTGGTACAAATATATTGATATATTTGCCATTGTTAACAATGCCATAAAAAATGTAATATATAAGATAAAAGTACATATGAAATTGGAGTAGATAACTTGCTTCATTCTTGGATATTAAAATAATAAAACAAGGCAACCTGGAATTTGGAATCTATAGAAAATGCAATCATATCAAAAGCTGATTGTTTTAACCTAAGTTCACATAAACATGCACAATTAACAGGTTAATACACAACTTATTAACTACCCATCGACAAGAAAGAATACAAACCATTAGAAAGAACAGCAATTAAAAATGTCTTTAGCAAAGAACTGGTCCACAAAAAAGTACAGAAGCTCTTATCAGATTAGCACCAAAAAAACAGATTTAATATTTCCTTAACAGCAAAATTATGAAAGTATTTCCCAGAGAAACAATCAGTATATACCAAATAAACTATGTAGAATGCAAAAACAGTATCAGTAAAACAAAGAGAAACATAGAAACGCATTTAAAAGAACACTTCAGGAACATTCAATGCAAACAAATAGAGAAATCAGCAGTGGCATCTCATTTCTAGGCAGGGAATCATGACCTAGTGAAAAAAAAAAACTAAACAAAAAACAAGCTATTAAAAGTCATTTGAATATGTCATTTACACACTCTTTATGCTTCACTTATTTTTTGAAGTATGGAACTGGTTTCGAAGACACATTATCTTCATTCTCAGCCAGTATGACGACTCATGTCCACTCTTCACGAGGGTTGAGAATGAAGATGATGTGTTTTCAAATCCAATTCCATACTTCAAAAAGTAAGTGAAACATAATGAGTGTGTAGATGAATATTCAAATGATTTTATAATATGAGCTCACTGTGTTAGTTATAATTATAAAAAAAGGCTAATAAATTAGCTCAGAGACCCACACAGCTAGCAATGTGGGAGAAAATCACATTTTTTTCTTTGCTAGAAAATATAATAAATGCAAAAGAGAATAAATACAAGTATTAGGACAATTTGTAGATCTTATTAATGCATTGATGTGTTAGACATAATATTTTGTTAAAGAAACTTGAATCTTTGGTAAAATAAGTTGCAAGTGAGGGATTTGTCAGTATCTGAGAACTAGAACTCATTTAGCAGCTCTAAACGGTATGCATTCCACTCCTTTATTAACAATGTTTGGTGTAGAACAAAGTTCAATATTGGGATCAATTTTATTTATAATTACTATTAATGATCTTCCAGTACTTATGTCAATTGCAAATTTGGTATTGTTTTAAAAGGATGCCCATCTTATATTTAGGAACTCACCAATTTGCAAATCAATATCTGTAATGCAAAGGAAAATTTAAAATAAGTGATTAAAAAACAGTGAGCTAAAAGTATTCATCGAGATAATCATATGAATTTTAATGTACTGTTACTAATGACCATGAAAATACAACCAAAAGAATATCAGCAGCACAACAATTTTTAGAAATCATAATATCTAATTCAAACACACTTAGATTATAAATGTATATTATATACATTATATACCCATACATTTATAAAAAGTAAGTGAAGCTTTAAGAGTGTGTAGTTCAACTAATCATACACTTAGATTATTTTTATCTTGTGTAATAAATCCAGTAAAATATGTTATGCTGTGCATAATTTAGTACAGTGTGCACTGAAGATCTTTTCAGAATAGTATGCTTTGATTATGCATCCTCTATTTTACCATATGATATATCCTTACACTCTTGGCATACTCCACAAGATAAGGTACACAGTAGAAAATAGAAATGCAACTGAGACAGTTGGCATAATAGACACCATCAGACAGGTTCAATTGTCTGCCTCAACAGAACCTTTTAACTCAAGTTTTATCTGGAATCATGCTCCACTGTAGGTCAAATGATTTCCACTAGCATATACAAACTCTAATTGAAGCAGAATGAGATCACATTTGTACAAAAGCAAATGAACAAAACTCACCATAAATCAATTTCTATGCATTGGATTCTAATGTGCTATCAGTGATCATCTCACTTTTATTTTTGTACAGAAAATCATGAAATAGAAGAAAAAGTACAACTATTAAAGGCAGTAGAACATACAGAACTGAACATGTGAGGAAAAAAATCTACATCCACAAGTACAAAAATATAGACTAATGAACTTTCAGTATCTAGGGGGAAGAAAATACCATCTTTTCAGATGTCTATTGAACAGTACATGCTCCAAAGATCATAAGTCTATCCTTCCAACAGTGAAATAGCTAATGATACAGTCAAAGGTCTGAAAAAAAAAGGTCTTAAAATAATAAGTTAACGAAGCTGTATAAATGTTTAGTTCATTTGATCACAACACAATGTGAGGGTAAGTCTAAATAAGTTACAAATGGATATAGAACTTAAATAAGAGCAATGATTTGAAAAATGCTTTTATTTCTCAACATAATCTTCCTGTGAGCACTTGTTCCATCATTTCACAAGCCCTTGAAATCCAGCAGCATAAAATTCTTTGGGCTGCTGTCAGAGCCGGGCAGTAACTTCCTTTCTACAGCATCATTGCGAAAATGTTCACCGGAAAGATTATGTTTAAGAGGGTCAAACAAGTTGAAGTCATTTGAAGCAAGTCAGGATATACAGAAGACGCTTGAGGACTTCCCACTTGAACTTTCATATCATCTCATTTGTCTTGTTTGTAGTATGAGGGTGCATATTATCATTCAATAGCAACATACCTTTGGTGAGGAGTCCTGCTCACTTTATTGAATGACTTATGAAGTTTCCTGAGGATGTTACAGTAGGAGTCTGCATTTATGTTTATCCTTGAAGTTGGAATATGGTGTACATCTTCATAATTCTAGAAGATTGTGAGCATCATTTGTGTCACTTTAAACTTCTTTTTTTTATTTATTTATTTTATTTACTTAATTTTTTTTTCAGCATGTGTGGCACTTATTGTGCACAGACTTTGCGAAAACCAAACCTGCCATGCATTATGAGATAGGCTATGTGAAGAACTAATATCAGTGGTTATAATGCTATAGTTACCCTTATGTCTATTCAGATTGTCTTCACTTGTTGCAAATTCACCTCTGTGCCAATCTTTATAGGTCAACTGTCATAGTTTTACTCTTCAATACGTGTCTGCCCTTCAGAGAAGTTCTGCATCCAATTATAAACAGCTTGATGTGACAGGCACTTCTCACCATAAATGGGAAGCATTTATTTATAAATATTCTTTATTTTATACTTTTTGCCCACAAAATTCACAACAGAGCACTGTTGGAAGGTTGTACACTCACTCAGAGGTGCCTTCATCTTGCAACTGCTGTTTTGCTATTGTAAACATCAATTGTCTCTTGAATGTCAGCAATTGCCACCAGACTAGTGCTGCCATTTAGTAGCAATAGCCTCAAGTGCCTGATTCAAACATGTAATACCGTACATAAATTTGTAACTTAATAACTTAACCTTGTAATTATTACAAAATTAATGTTGCCAGATCAGTTTAATTTCCAAGTTGGTAGAGATGGTACTATGTTGTGCCAAATTTGGGATTTAATGGTGAAAGAATTCACCCCCAAATAAGTTGTTGCAAACTTGTATGCAAGATTTCCAAAAACTGTTTTTTGAAGAGCAATAAAGCCATAGCTGCTAATTATTTAGACTAATAGAAACTCTAGTAACATTATTTATAATAATCTTAGAGGTTTCCAAATGTATAGCCTCTGATGGAAGAGTTTTGCAGTTGTAGCCAGACAGGACAAGTAGCTCAGAGGAAGAACAGGCACAGTAGACCACAAATCTCTGATTTGAGTGCCTGCTATGACCTTGAGTTTTTCCATTCTTAATCGGATTCCAAATAGTTTTGCAGTTGTAGCCAGGCAGGGCAAGTAGCTCAGAGGAAGAACAGGTACAGTAGACCACAAATCTGTGATTTGAGTGCCTGCTGTGACCTCGAGTTTTTCCAATCTTAATCTGATTCCAAACAGCCACATGGAATGTGTGAAAAAATCAGATTTAATAGAATTAATATTCCATGAGAATAATCAGTACCTTCTCTACTTGCTTCATATTGCTACTGTGCCTGTTAATAGAAATGTATAATGATATACTCATTTCCTTTACTTAATTCATGCATGTGGTTCATTTCCTGTCCCACTCATAACTTTTTTAAATACATATAAAATTTGCAAATTTTC
Source organism: Metallyticus violacea (assembly GCA_030762175.1). Classification (NCBI taxonomy): domain Eukaryota; kingdom Metazoa; phylum Arthropoda; class Insecta; order Mantodea; family Metallyticidae; genus Metallyticus; species Metallyticus violacea. The sequence goes on along the minus strand of CM060845.1, from coordinate 37,466,538 downwards.
TAGAATTATTTGATTTTAAACTTTTTTTTTCAGGACTGCAAACTATATTCAACAACTTGCCAATGCATTACAATATTGTCATAGTAAAAAGGTAATTCATCGAGATATTAAACCTGAAAACTTACTTCTGGGTCCCAATGGTGAGCTGAAAATAGCCGATTTTGGTTGGTCTGTTCATTCACCATGGTCACGGTAAGTCATAAATATTCTGTTTTTTTTTTTGTTTGTTTTTTTTTTTTTTTTTTTTTTTTTTTTGTTTTTTGTTTTTTTTGTTGGTTGGTTGGTTGGTTTCTTTGCTATAGAAGACTGTTTCATAATATGCACGTGAGAAGTAAAAAGAAATTCCTTCTCATATATGTCCATCTCATTATCTTTGACAAATGACCATCTTTAATAATCTTTAATATAAACTCGATCAGCTAACCACACTCTTCATTCATGTGAACTCCGAAGTCACATGTTATGTTTTAAAGAAAAGCCTCCATAGAAGAGCAAAGATAAAAAAGAATGTATCCTGTTCTTCATTGTCTAGTGAGTCGATTTGATAATCTTATGCTCCACTTACTGTTGAATTATGCAAAACTAGTTTTGCAGGCTTTTGCCTGCATCCTCAGTTGCAAGTCGACTGTCGGCTTCGTTGTTGGTTGGCTGGAGGACTTGGTGTAGCTCTCATGAACATTTTATGAACTTCTGAATTAATTTGTCTCCTGTTGGGAACTCAAAGTTCATAACCTTATCCTCATATTTTTTTTATATAAATTTTTTCCCATATTCCCAGCTCAACTGGTCGATCTATGAATTTCAATAATTTCACTCCCATTTCTATATCATGTTTAGCTCCACGAGAGCTACACCAAGTCCTCCAGCCAACCAACAACGAAGCCGACAGCCGACTTGCAACTGAGGATGCAGGCAAAAGCCTGCAAATAGTTTTGCATAATTCAACAGTAAGTGGAGCATAAGATTATCAAATCGACTCAATAGATAATGAAGAACATAATAGTCGCTTCACTGTAATTGTTCCGACACAAAATTAAATGTTATATTTAAGAATGTATCCTATTGTTGTGAGCTTCAATTTTTTTAGGATGCTCAATTTGATTCATTTGTTTATAATGCTACAGAATGAAAAATAATATGGAGAACACCAAATTTTACAAAATTAAAAATATGAGTTCTTCTAGAGCTCTATTGTGAACAAAAATACTGATGGATGTTCTCTGAAAGAGAACCAAGCAACATATTTAAGTTACCACACAATTTAATACAACAACTGTGCTACATTTATTATGGTTTGCTCATTCACATAAATTGCAGCAATTTTTTCCTGCATGCAATAAAAGTGGAACAACTCTAGAATATAGCCTCCTCCAGGAAATTGAATTTTGATATGAGTACAATCTATGTTTGCACAATCCTGAGAATAAAGGTATTTATGGAATACATCCATTACATACATTTGTTCTGCTCTTGCTGGAAATTAAATATATCATAGAGAGAAAGGTGCAATAATGTTGTGCACATCATGAATTATGCATAGAACAGTAATGTGATGAATGTTTAAAATATCACCAATCACAATGTTAAATGCACCTGTAGCTATGATCTAAGATTAAATCATCATTAAATTCTGTTCATAAGTAAAATGGAATTATTTCTGCTGTATGAAATTGAAATCTCTCATTCATTTCTCCCACAAACTACCACATGATTTCTTTGGATAGAAGAAGTCTTTCTCAAAATGTCCTATTACCATATTCTTCAAATGAACCCCCTCTTTTCACAGTAACACTAATTTGATGAAGATTTCCATTTAAATAATCAAGGCACACAATTTCATCTTCTATTCATCAAGAACATTGAAACGTGCTGCCATTTTGGTGAAACAATTCTAGATAATCGCTTAACTATTAAATTTCACCAGAGTAAAATTTCATGTTTAACTTTTACTCTGATCGATGCTCTAGAAAATGAGATTGAACATGGTGAATGCTACTGTGGTCAAGTTTTGATCAAGAATGTGTACTCTGCCATAGTACAGAAAATAACTGCATGCTAAGGCAACAATTTAAATGAAGCAAGTAAGAGAATGGTATTGTTGAAAATTCTGAGTAATGAACACAGAAATATCTGCCATTCTTGACACTTTTATTCTTAAAATTTAGCAGCATAATCACCACCATCACCACCAGTTTGTACTGTGAAATATTTGAAAGAGTGGCTCAGTATGTACCTCTGTAAGAATATTTACAAGAGACTTCCTTCTGTCAAGTATAGAAAGTTCTCTTATTTAGCAAAATCAATAAAAAAACCATAATTATATTCAATGAACTGGTTTTAACAGTACTGTTCATTGTTCCTCTGTTCTTTCCTTCATAATATTATTCTGGTTACAGTATTTGCTAAGAAACTTTAAATGGAGTAGTAGATCATTATTTGTCACAATTTTGTTCATTACAGCAATATAGATTTTATAATAGCATTTAGTTCTAGTGGTTATCCATTAACAGAGCAAGCAATGCTTATTATATACAATATTTTAGAATGTTTGAGGTGCTTAAATACAGTTATGGTCCATTGATTTTACTTTTGTCAATTTTGATGGGAGTGCAGGGAATTTTTTACAACCACTTCTATTATACCTTACCCACTATCGTGAAGCTGTGTGGAAATACTTACTAGAAGTTCAAATACAGAAATTATGACAGACTGTATTATTAATGGATTTAAGGAAAATAAAGTTATTACCATTTACATCTCAGATTAAGCAAATAGAAAACCTCCCTCCTTCTCACATGATGTCAACCCAATTCATGATGATATTAAAATGTTAATTGAAACTTGCACAGTGAAGCTAATCATATAATTGATATTATTGTATGATTTAGTTGGATTACACACTCTTAATGCTTCACTTACTTGTCACAATATATAGAACCGGTTTCCAGAACATTTCATTCTCATCATCAGCTTGGCTAAAATTCAACTGTCTGATAATTTGTTAAGCTTTGGGAATGTGTATTCAGCTCTGGTGGCAATGTGATAACATCTGGATATTAAAATAATGAAACATCGAGGAAATCTGGAATTTGGAATGTATAGAAAGAAAACACACACAGGTAATCACATAAAAGCTGACGGTTTTAACCCCACAGTGCACAAACATGCAGTTATCAACAGTTTACACACTGGCTAGTTAACCTACAAATTAGCAGAGAAAAATATTTTAATGAATACAAACAAGTAGAAGAAACAGTGGTTAAAAATGGTTTTAAAAAAGAACTAGTACACCAAAAGGTGCAGAAATTCAAGAGACGAAAATATATCAAAGAAACCACAACACTTTTAGCAAGAAAAGGATAAGCTAATTTTTAAAAAATTTACATATCATTCATGGGCTACAAAAATTTTCAGGATATTTTTGATTAAAGATTTTATATCAAGTTGGCACCAGTTAACAGATTTAACGTTAAAAACCTACTGATAGACAATGTTAATGACAGTATCCACAAGAGAAAAAAGCAGGTATTTACAAAATAAATTGCACAGAATGTGAAAAATTCTACATTGGAAAAACAAAGAAAAACACAGGTACACGTTTAAAGGAACATAAAGTGCAAGCAAATAGAGAAATCAGCAGTAGCATATCATTTTTGGACAGAAAATCATGGCATAGTGAATGAAGCAAAATTATTACAGTTCAAGGACCTACAGAACTAGCAACTAGGGAGAAAATCTATGTTTACAAATACAAAGACAGTCTAATGAACTTCGACACTGCTGGAGATAAAAACATAAACTACAAATATTGCACTTATGAAGCTGTTGATAATGAAGTGGCAATATAACCTAAACTTAGGTATTCATTTTTTTTACACTAAACTCCATTCACTTACACTAAAAGTAAGACGCGTTTCAGGAGAATCTCTCTCATCTTCAGTTGCTCACTGAACCGCCTTTAATCGAAATGGATTATCCGACAGTTGAATTTTAGCCAAGCTGATGATAGGAATGAAATGTTCTCGAAGCAGGTTCTATATATTATGACAAGTAAGTGCAGCATTAAGAGTGTGTAGTTCAACTAAATCATACAATAATATCAATTTTTGATGACATACTTGCATATTGTCAGCAATACTCTGTTCAAAACAATGGTAATTCTTTCCTCACCCATCAGTAAGCATAAAATGAACAGGTAATATCAATAATAAATCACTGCATGTGGCAAAACTTAAAGCAAAGGCAGTAGTTATTTTAAAGTACTCATTTATCAGGTGAAATCTTTAGAGAAGAACTGTAGTTTTAATCAGCTGGTGAAGTTTAGCTAGTATACTCATCAGTAAGCAACAGAATTGATAGGAGCAATCAGATGCACTTATAAAATAATCTAGATATGGGTATCTTCCTGGCATAACCACATTGAAGTACATAATGTTTTGTAAAGAAATTAACAATCATTTTGATACATACAATTTCCGACAAACAAAAGCAATGACATTATTCTTGTATAACCATTATTATGCAGCAATTCACTCAAATTGCTTGGAGAGTATTTAATATTGTTTCATAAATAATGCAAAGTTGACAACACTGCAAATTAGATGATGCAGCGCTTTTGATACTATGTCAATTGCCGTTGAAGTTTAAGAAAGAAGCATATGTGTTAATTTTGTCCATTGCATACTCTGTTGATAATGAGTTAGAAATGGAACTTGCAGGTATGTTAGGTACCATGACTCTTGAAGATTAAAGATGTACTTAACATTGAAACTTTACATGGTACAAACCTCAGAAATTCACAGTAAACGTAGTTTGTGGTGAGTTTGCAGTGGACTGCATTACAGTCTCTCATTGGGCTAATCATTTTGTGTTGGTCATGTCAGCATAGATGATTTACCTAAGACCAGGAAGGCTGAAAACAACAGATGAACAAGTGTGAAACATGTGGCTCTTTAAGAAAATTGTAGTGTAACGTGAGGAACTTTCAGAGACCATGGGGACTCCCTCGTCAATATTCTGTGTTTTGACAAATGATTTATAAGAGAAAAAAATTTGTTTGTGATGGAATACTCTCTTCTGGACTGCTGAATGGAAGCAGAAATGCGAGAACACTGAAAACTTGTTGAAACAAAGTTTTGATGTTGAAGGGCAAAATTTTTCTGTTGAATTGTTGCTGTTATGGTTAGACACTTTGAGCTGGAGTTCAAATCACAGTCCAACAAATAGTCATCTTCCCCATGACCAAAAATTTTCCTTTAGCACAAGCAAATGATGATCTTTATTTTTGATTACCAAAGAATCATTATTTGTTGATTTAGTTTATTTAAGGATGCTGTATAACATCTCGTGTCATTAGCATCTCATTCAGTTGAGGGCTTGAAAAAGCTGATAAATTTTGCTCAGAGGCTTGAGGTTCTTTAATGTGCTGTAAATCTACAACATGGGGCCCACAGCTTTACTTCCCTTCTGAAGGAAGCCATACTTAGGATTTTTATACCTGAAAAAAATCCATTGACACTGGCATGGATTGAACTCCACAATTTTAGGTCTATGAGGCACGTATGGTTACCACTAGACCAGGACAGGAACCATTATGACATAGAGTTTTTTGTGGATAAAGTGTGACGGCAATTATGACTTCATCAAACAACTGGGCAAAAAATGCAAAAAACCAACTTTATTCACCCTCCAGACAATGTTCACCTGCCACTAGAAATATTGTGACCAATACATAAATATGGATGGGAAGTGTTACCTTATGTGCCCTACAATCCAGACATGAGTCCACCAGAATTTTACTTATTTTCAAAGTTTACAAAGCCCATTCTTGGGAAGAATTTTCTGCTGTTGTTATCTGGACTATTCAACAGATGAATGTAGGACCTTGAATGGAATAGCATAGCTTCCCAAATGTTATGATTTGGTCATTGAAAAGCAGGAAGAGTATATTAAACAGAGATATTGTCAAAAACTGTGCATTATTTGTGGAATGATATGCAATATTTTTCTGTTTATTTATGTAGTATTTCATTAAGCAAACACTTTACTAAAGTATTATTATGATTTTTACCATATAGAAACAGTTTCATATAAGATATAGATATGCTGTCTATTATTATAAATTGGGATAGGCATATTTGTAAGGTATACATTAAAACTCAAGGAGTTAAGCAGATTTTATTCAAAATTTAAACATTACTAGGTTGATAATTCTCTGAAACCACCCTTACTCATAATGTTTCAGGCGAGATACTTTGTGTGGAACTCTAGATTATCTTCCACCAGAAATGATTCAAGGACAGCCACATGATGAAAAGGTAGATCTGTGGAGCTTAGGTGTGCTTTGTTATGAATGTTTAGTTGGCAAACCTCCCTTTGAAGCTGCAATATATGAAGAAACATATAAAAGAATTAGTAAAGCAGAATATTCATTTCCATCCCATGTTTCACTAGAAGCATGTGATCTAATTTCAAAGGTAGGTTCAAACTGCATTATTATACAGTTCAAAAGTACAATTTTACAGTATTTTTAATCATTTATGAATATAATATATTGCCCATTGCATTCTTTAATTTGTGGTAAATTATCATATAGAAAATATCTAATATAGATGCATAATATACAAACTCAGTAGTAAATCAATGAAATCTCTACATTGCTTTATTTCTGGCAAAAACAGTGGCATTCTGGCAGAAATGTATTTGGTTTGTGCTAAATTTAGAAATTAAAGGTATATCTGATTTTTATTTTACTTTAATAAATTTATATTCAACATTTTTTTTGTGGTAGAAATAAAATTTGTCAGGCAGTTGTGTAGGAGTAGATGGGCAGGCATCCATACATATCAGGCATGGATATATGAGAGGAGTGGAAGGGAAAGAGAACCTTTTTTGTGTGAATATATTAGGCCCCATTCACAATGAAAATTAAACTTAGTAGTGTGTAGGCATTCACAATACAAGAGGCAAACGTACATATTAGCCAATAAAAAATAAGAACAAGCAAAGATCAACTAACAGCTGATTGAAAATGGCTACTTCTGAGCAGACAGCGGTATTGTTTATGCATATGCATAGTGCAGTAATTAATTTGCTTACAGTAATATGAGCAAGGAAAGCTTCCTTATAATGCAATTAATTTTTTGTTTATAGACGCCATTCTGTCTACAGAGCCGCAAATCTTCAGCTCTCTCTACCATAACTTGCCCTTACATGGAGCACAGAAATCAAGTGCAACCGCTGCTGCAAGTCCAGAGCGATAGCAAAGAGAACTACTGTGCATTGCCGCAGTGTAAATGTTGCATGTATTATTTTTTGTTAAACATAATGTAAACTATGCATTGTCCATCATAAATTTTAAATATAAATTGATAGGGGATAGTTAGAAAGGTAAAAAATTGTGATGTTGGTTAATCTGCTCTTATTGGAATTTGCAATTTATTCGTATTATATATATACTAACCTGGCGTAAATCCTATAAACAGGTTGACCCGTGATTTTTTGTAAATATGATTTGAAAGGGACAGGTAAATCACTGTAATGGTGGCAAATCTCCTTTAATTGCAGCAAAAAAAAATTCATATACATCAATTTATAGTGTATTCTGTATTTGATACTATTTGCTCGAGTGTCTTATTATCTAGCTATATATGTGGGTTACTACCTTCGGCTCTCTGCTGTCATTCGGGACTTGCAGCAGCAGGCAGCAAGCGTTGCATTTGATTTCCGTGCTCCATGTATAGATAAATTCTACCATAGAGCTCTACAAACAGAGCAGCTGTGTTCTGATTGGCTGATTTCTTAAGTTTAATTTAGATGTAAATGCAAAATCTTGTATCTTGCAAGCCTCTAAGTCTAATTGTATGTATATTTTTATGTTTACATGATTCATTGTGAATGGTTCCATTACAATACATAGCATCCAGCTTTTACATTAAGTTATGTTGCCACATTTTAGGTCATCTAGCAGACAATGATTTTCATTTCAATTAAAAATGAATGTAGGAATCCACAGAGTAAAACTATCATAATCTTAAATGTAAACTGGAACTTGCATAGTGAAGCCAATCATATTAATTGATATCATACAATGATATCATAATCTTGTTCAATTAAAAGTAAAACTTCTAAAATCATGTCAAGAGAGTGTAATATATTGACGTGATTTTAGAAGTTTTACTTTTAATTCAACAAGATAATGATTTTCATGTTGAATCCAGTGAAATTGTACATTTCATTGAATTTGTATTTATTGTTTATTTTTAGCTCCTGGTGACCATCCCATTGCTCCGACTTCCTTTGAGTGGAGTCTTGAAACACACTTGGATTATTACCAACACAGCTGGTCTTTCCTAAGCATGAAAAATATTGTAGCAGGTGTGAGATTAGCTGAGTTCACAAATGCTTTGATATTTCTGTCTTATTTATTAATTTATTTCTCACTCTGCAAACCAGTTATAAAATATTAATTTATATTGGAAAATGTTGACACACTTTCCACATAAGAACTGATGATGAAAGATGAAAAACCAGATCCTAATTTTTGAGAACATGTGTATTATCATGAAAAATAAAAGTATTGTAAATATTCTACAAAATTTATATCAGTTTCAAAATTTGGAATTTTGTAGGATTGTGTGACAAACTCATAAATAAAGTTATTGTTAATGGTGTAATTACATGTTTTATATGACCTTAAGTGTGTGTAATATTTGTTTGTACATCTTGCCTCTTTTTTAATGAAGTGTCTTTTAATTGAACTTCCAGCTAGTTGGCTATTAACTGCAAAATGGTATGTTAATTCTGAGATAATTAACTGGCATTGTTCTGTTTGGATGATTTTAACTGTTCTATAATGGTACTGCAAATTTTATCATCTATTGTATTTTAATAAAGAATATTTTTATAATTTAAGTTGAATTACTCTATTTTAATAATTAGCAAAAATTATCCAGATACCTTGCTGCTTTTCTATTGAGCTCTTTAAGGCATTCTGGATTTGCAGTTTAAAATTTTTACTAACAAGCAACATATCTTGGCATAAAATTCATAGATTTCTATATATACAGTGAAGTTGTTTGAGTCAAGGGCTGGCAGAGTGCAACTGCATAATAGGAGATGCCAAATGGCAAGACCGCATAATGCATTTGCAGGTAACTTGTAGTTATATTCTTAATTAACTGGTGAGTCGATTTAATGCTGTTATGTTCCACTTACCAGTAAATTATACAGAACAGTTTGTACTTAGTTTAAGGGATGCTTTGTCAGTGAGTAGTTATCTTTTGTGCATTACTTAATGCTTTCATTTTGTGTTTTTTATATTCTAATTGGTCTTTATAAGTTATGCCATTACATTAATATAGTCTTGAAGAACAAATTTTAATGTTTGATATGTGTGAAAACAGATTCCTGCAGAGTAGTAAGAAAAGATCCTGGCAATTGCATTCCAGGTGAGAAACTGTTTTCCAACTTGTTAAACAGTTATAAGAGACAGGATCTTCAATGACAAGAAATTTCTCCAAACCGCCATGTTCTTGCAGAAGGAATGTTGGAAGAAACACAGAAATTTCCTACACAGATGCTGGCAATGTATTTTTGCTGAGGGGCACAATTTTCAACATATCTGACAATGCAAGTTTAATGCTTATTGTTATCAGTTTTAAATACAGAATAATTTTACGCTTTCAATAAAAACATAAATACTAAAATTAAGATACTAACTTTATACTTGGAGATCCTATTTTCCTTTTTCCAATTCTGGTGGCTGCAATTCCCCACTAAGAAATCCATTACTCAAATAACTCTCTATATAAAACTAGAGACAATTTGACTTGCATGTAAAAGATACAATCTACTCAAAATGTAATGTTTCATTTTTTGTATTCTGAACATTGAATTGTTAACTAGCTGTGATGTGTATGTTGCATGCAAACATCATGGATATGACCATATTTCTATCAAATGAATAACTCAAGATTTTTCATTCATCTATAAACCTTAATAGTTCATTGTTTCTTCCTGACTGTATTTGTATTCAAAATTTGAAGTGCTATTAAGGGGACATAAGATAGCAGTCTTAACTCGTCCTTTAAATGCCATTCTCATGGTCAGTTTTTTTTTCTTTTTTCTTTTTCCTTTGTGTTTTTTCTTTTTTTTTCTTTCTTTTCCCTTTGTGTTTTTTCTTTCTTTTTTTTTTTTTTTTTTTTTCTTCCTCCCTCCCTGGGAATGGAAATAGCATTCAATTTCCATTATAAAAATTCTAGTACATCTATCAGCTAGGGATGATAAATTACGAGATATTGGACAAATAAAATGTCAAATATTCACTTACTTTCACTTCTCTCTTATTTTGTTGCTATGAAGGACTAATTTGTTATATGCAGATGCTCATTTGTTGACAATACAATTTGTACACAAATGAGTGCTCATCGTTGTCAATTATGGATGTTCGATACACTATCAATGGGAGAATCGATATAGTTTACATTTATGGTGAAGCTTGTAAGAACATTAGAGCAGCTTGCAAATTGTACGGAGATCGATATCCTGAGAGGAGGCAGCCATCTGTTAGAAATTTTCAACGACTTATGAACTTATTCTCCGAAACGGAGATGGCGCATCAAGAAAACGCAATCGAATGGTGACACTGGGGAAAATTCGGAAGTCGCTGTATTGGCTGGAGTTGTCGCTAATCCTCATGTAAATTCCCCTCAAGTGGAGCATGATTCGGAAATCTCTCGAAGGACTGTTCGAGTACTTCAGCGTCACTAATACCATCCATATCACATTAGCATACATCAAGCCCTTCATGGGGATGATTTTCAGAAGTGTGTTGAATTTTGCCAATCGGCTCTATTACAAATTAAAAACTCTAACTTTTCCAACATTTTATTTTTTGATGATTCACCGTCATCCTCAAGTGAACCGACATATTGCATTATTGGGCACTGGAAAACCGAAAATGGTTACGGGAAGTAGAGCATCAGCAGCAATGAGCGTGAACGCTTGGTGTAGCATTTTAGGATTCTGTACAATTGAACCATACTTCATTGAAGGTAAACTTAATGGACAGAAATACAGAATTTTTTTGGACCAAGAACTTCCAGTGTTGCTTGAAGACGTGTCCCATGTGAAACAAGCTGCAATATGGTATTAACACGATGGTTGTCATCTCATTACTCAGCTGTAGCTCGAGAAATATTAAACAGTATCCTGGTCGATGGATAGGACGCAGAGGACCTGTCCAATGGCCTGCCCGATCCCCTGATATCACTTCTCCATGCTTTTTCTTATGGAGATACATTAGAGATAAAGTTTATGAAGAAGTACCAACTACGCCAACAAGTTAGGAATGTCCGTGCAATAATCAGCGAAGAAATGTTGAGACGTGTTATTCCATCTTTTGAAGTACGTTTTCGGAAATGCCTCTAAGTTAATGGCCATACCTTAGAACATTTACTGAATTGAAACCGTTTGTAATGTGAACATGACATTGTTTCAATTATGGTTATTGCTGTACTGTACGTAAACTGATATCAGTAAAGTGAAAGTGAGCGAAAAACAATTGCTGTCTTATTTGTCCAATATTTCATCATCTATTACCCCTAGCGTACTAAAACTCTTATACCGAAAATTAAATGCTCTTTCCATTCCTGGGGAAAAAATACACCGTTCCATTGGAAAAACTAAGTTGGTCTTGAAATGACCATGAAAATGTCATTTCAAGGACGAGTTAAGGCCGCTATCTTATAGTTAAAATCTCCCGGGCTGTTTTGCCGTGGTCCATGGTTTAAATTACTACCATAGCTTTCACCAGCTGCTTCGGTTGGCATCTTCAGTGAACGATGAATAACACCTAACGGTTAACAAGACGACAGTATTGATCCGTCTCTTCTGACTTTAGAGGGCGATCGATATTATGTGTGCGGCGGAAGTGGAGGGGGGAGGATGGAGAGGTGGTAGTTGTTTGTTTTTAGGAACCGATTTACTTGTGCTACTTAGGTGATCCGCCATCTCTATTAAAATAATTAAAATCTCCCGGGCTGTTTTCCGTGGTCCATGGTTTAAATTACTACCATAGCTTTCACCAACTACTTCGGTTGGCATCTTCAGTGAACGATGAACCACACCTAACTGTTAACAAGACGACAGCATTGATCCGTCTTTTCTGACTTTAGAGGACGATCGATATTATGTGTACGGCGGAAGTGGAGGGGTGGTAGTTGTTAGTTTTTAAGAAACGGTTTCCATGTGCTACTTAGGTGATATCCGTCATCTCTATTCAAGTTGTTTGGATACTGTTGTATTTCCAGTGCATCCCTCCTAGATTGACAAAGTCTTGTGTTTTTGCAACCACTTCTGTTTTATTAAAGTATATACCATGGCATTCATTTATTGCATGTTCTGCTACTGCAGATCGTTCGGGTTGATTAATCAGCAGATGTCGCTGATGTTCCTCCAATCGTTATTTAATCAATCTTCCGATGCCTATGTAAACTTTGCCACATTCACGTGGTATTTTATAAATTCTCGTAGTGTCAAGAGGATGCCTAAGGTATTTTGCTTTATTAAGCATTTGTCCTAGTTTAACAGTTGGTGTGAAGATAGATTGTATGCGTTTTTTCTTTAATATACGTGCTATACGCACAGTAACTCTTCTATGTGCATCAAAAAAGCCTTGGGTGTTAGATGTTGCCGTTTGCTTAGGGCGAATGGCTCTGTCAATATCTTTGTTGCTGTATCCATTGGCTTTGAAAACATCGCGGAGATGATTTAATTCATGCTTAAGATGTTCCAGTTCTATGATAGTCTTTGCTCTGTGTTCTAAAGTTTTGATCACGGTTCTTTTTTGTGCAGGATGATGATTGGATCTGGCGTTGACATGTCTTTCCGTATGTGTGTTTTTTCTATAAACTGGATGTCTAAGAGCTGCTAATTTTACTTTTTGAGCAGTGTGTAACACCCGTTTTTACTACTGAGGCACCACAGGCGGTGGACACCGATGATACATGAAGTGAAATTATATATTATGAAAGGATATTTTTTAAGGAAGGAAGCGTTCCAGTCCTAAGTTTAGGGTACCTCCCCGGCATTTGCCAGTTATGAGGACTGAGGAAAACCTGAAAAAAAAAAAAAAACAGTCAGGGAGGACGGTTCTGGCGGGATTCTAACCCCAGACCTTCCGCTCACGAGTCCACGGCTTAACGATCTCGGCCACCCGCCTAAGATATCTAAAAAGGGAAGTGCATCATTACTTTCCTTTTCCATAGTAAATATGATGATTTCATCGAGACTGTTTAAATGTTCTAAGAAGAGCAGTAGTTTATGATGTCCATGCGGCTATATTACAAAAGTGTCGTCCAGGTATCTCAATCAGAGTGAAGGTTTGTATTCAGCAGTGTCTAGAGCCTTCTCCTCGTTGCATAAAGAAATTCGCCATTACAGGGCTTAGAGAACTTCCCATTACTACTCCTTTCTGTTCGTAGAAATTGGTTCTCCATTGAAAATAGCTGGAGGTTAGGGCGTGTTTGAATAATGTAATTTCTTCTGCTTTGAAGTGGAGTTGTAGGAGTTCCAAGGTGTCTTTGATGGGTACATTTGTGTTAAAAGATTCAACCCAAACTCACAAGATTATCATTAGGCTGGATGTTGATCCTATCGATGATTTACACAAAGTGTTTCGAGTTCTTGATGTGGTGATCCGAGTGAGCTATTATTGGACGTAACAAGGATGCCAAGTACTGCGCTAATTTGTTTGTTGGTGGGCCAATCGTGTTAAAAACAGGCCTTAAAAGAATATCTGGTTTGTGTACCTTCGGGATTCCATAAAGTCTAGGAGGGAGACTGTTAGTTGATCGTAGCTTTTTTATTTCCTCAGGTTTCCACTTGGTCTTTTTTAGAAGAGCCGCAGTTTTTCTTTCCACACTTGTAGTTGGATCCTTTGGAACTATTCTGTAGGTGTCTGGTGTTAATAAGGAACTGATGTTATACTCACACTCGGTTGTATTCATTACTACCGTAGCATTGCCTTTATCAGCTGGTTGGATGATGATATTGTCATCTCACGTAAATCATTGTACTCTTTACTTCCTATTAAGATTATTCTTAGGAGGCTTTGCTTTCTTTAAAATTCTGCCTGCTTCTGAGCGTACCTCTTTTGCAACAGTAAAAGCATAGCATTTTCCCCCTAAGAGCGCTTCAAACTTGTCTGAAGTATTTTTTATTTTCTTTTTCGTTTCGGAGTAAAATGCCCGCGACACTATAAATGCCTCATTCTGTATACATATGTGTCTGCGTCGACATTCTAGCAGTTGCAATTTTTATTTATTCTCGACGAAACTCGTCGGTCTTGGTGGTGTAGTAGTAGCCATACTTGCCTTCTAAACCCAAGATCGTGGGTTCGAACCTGGCCAGGACCGATGGATTTTTTTTCGGGCGTAAAAATCGTAAATATAGCTTCCTTCGGAAGGGAAGTAAAGCCGTGGGTCCCGTGTCGTACATTTACGGCACGAAAAAGAACCTCAAGTCTGAAAAAAAAGGCATCTGAGCAAAATTTGTCGGCCGTTTTACGCCTTAAATTGAATGGGACGCTGATGACCTGAGATGTTAAAGAGCATCCGTAAATAAAACAAAGCAACAATCGACGAAACTCTCCATATAATCAATTAACAAACGATTCTTAGAGTTCGTAAACCCAAAGCAATTTTTTTAAAATTCCTCTAACGACCGCAATTCGGTATATGGGATTAAAATAAACCAATAAAAATAGTTTCCGTACATAGGGAAAATGGGACTTAGAAGAGAGGGTCCGCCTGAAGCCAAATTTAAATATCCCTCTAGTGACACAAATATTTGTATTTTCTGAAAGCGAAGGAAATCGGGCCATTCCGACAAGGGTGATACCTGAAAACCTAAATTTAAAGACTGGGGGTTAAAACTAAGTTTAAAATCGCTCTAGTGGGCCAATTTAAATATTTTTAAAAGAAACTTTGTATATGCCATTGAAATAAAACTAGAAAAATAGTTTCTGAAAATCAGATCAAAAGGAGTGGGGGTTTGCCTGAAACCTAAATTTTAAAAATCGCTCTAGCGGCACCAATATTTTTTTTTCGCACCGTAACTGTATATACAATGTTAATAAAATAAATATATAGTTTCTGAAAATCAGATTATAGGGAGGAAGGGTTTACCTGACACCCAAAATTTAAAAAGATCTCTAGCGGCATCAATATTTGTTGTCAGGGTTTAGCTGATATCCAAAATTTAAAAAGCGTTCCAGCGGTACTACATTTTTTCCCAAGAAACTCTGTACATACCATTTAAATTATATATATACATATAATAGCTTCCGAAATTCAAGAAATCGGGGTGTTTGGAATGAGGGTTTACATGAAACCCAACATTTAAAAATCGTTCTAGCGGCACCAATGTTTGTTTTTGACAACAAAATTCAGTATATACCATTTGAATAAAATAACATATGGGTTCTGAAAATGTAAATTGGACCATTAGGAGTAAACCGAAACATAAAAGCGCTTTAGCTTTTAATATTCTTTCAATTATTACCAAAAAACAAACAAACAAAAAGCAAATTAATTGCAGTATATAAACTATATTTATAGCGATACATATGTTCTATACTTTACAAAAGCATTGTCATGAAGATAACAACTGTGAAATGTTAATCTAATAGCTGTGTGAGAATTATATTTGTATGTAAGAGCATTTTATAATAACATCCAGAAAACGTTTACATTTACATGCTTTTACTACAATAAAAATTAAGCGAAATTTCAAAGCCAGTGAAAATCGATGGAACTTTCGATTATTTATTGTTCCTTTGCATGTTTGCAACACATTGTAATTGTTTTCAAATATTAACATATTTTGTTTCCTTGGCGCATATAAACTTCTTAAATTCACAAGGTTTCTTTACGTTATTTTTCCCTGTTTTAGTGAATGTACATATTCATACCAAGGGCTCAGTTCATAAACATGGTTATGTTTAAAAAAACACCTACACAATATAGCTTTTATCTGTCGGTGGTCAAATATTACATTTAATTGATATTGTACCATTAATTTTTGTGGTTTAATCTTAACAACAACAACAACAACAACAACAACAACAACAATAATAATAATAATAATAATAATAATAATAATGATAATAATAATAATAATAATAATAATAACAATAATAATAATAATAATAATAATAATAATAATAATAATAATAATAATAATAATAATAATAATAATAATAATAATAATAATAATAATAATAATAATAATAATAATAATAATAATGTGAATTCTCTATGTAAGAATTCTAATTTTGTTCCACTTACTTTTTAAAATTAGAGTAACTTCACTATAGACATTTATTTTCAAGTGATTCTGAAGGGATAATACTACATTCTAGTTACGTAATGTATTATAGATAAGATTTTCTTTTATTAGTTAACTTTAGAGTTTGTCATGTTAATACCACACAACAGTACCATAACTTATTTAGTTAATTAATAAGGTCATAATCTGGATTTTATATTCTTTTTTAAAGTTACTCTACTTTGTAAGAAATTCGCTCATTTTATGCTGCTCCTGTGTGATGGACTTTTTTCTTCTTCTCTACATTTAAATTTGTTTTGCTACTTTCTCAAACGGTGTTGGCAACGCCGTACATTGGTCATAGTTCTGGCGGGAGTTCTGCATGTTTACTAATACGTTGGTGACAAATTCATTTTAGTTATTTATATTGTTAGTATTCAGAATACGACGGCAGGTTAATTTGTTTGTTTTGTTAAGAGGTATATGTGCAAAGTTTATTAAACGAAATGAGCCAAATGTATAATTATTCACCATGCTTGTTTTGTAATGACATAGGAGAAGGTTTCACGTTTGTTATCAAACCTTGTGAAGAAAAGGAAGAGTTAAGGGCTTTGGTAGAGGTGAGTAAAATAAATCAATGTGGTGTTTTATGTGTAAAAATTAGTCACCCCAAATATAACGCAGAGTTTCAATAAGAGTCCTCATACGGCAGAAACTTTTGCATTTGTATTACCCGTAAAGGCTAAAAATAAGGAATGAACAAATAAGTTCATTAATAGGTGAATATGGGACATGGTAAATGGAATAATAGTTTTAGTCAAATGGGCATTTCAAGATTGTATAACTTAGTTCAGGTGTCAACTCTGGATCTCAGTATAATTTGTAACAGTCATGATATAGATGATATATTACGATAATATATGTACATTTAAATTTAGTTCATAATTACAATCACCACATATTGTGGTAATATGAATGATAAATTCCATCTTCGTATTTTGCTAACTCTTGGAGTGCTCTAGGAACTGAAGCGAACTACACATTACCCAAAATGAACTTTTTTCTTAATTGTGACTCAACATTTTTGTGCTTGTATCCTTATAAAAAAGAATTGGTGACTCTTATAACTTCATAGTCTACTTTAGAAATAAGCCTATATTTGCCAGTATATGTTATGGTGATAGTATGCAGTGAAATGCTTGAGTAGTTGCTCGCGTATGTGTGTGTGTGTGTGAGAGAGAGAGATACGGGCATGCATTTTTTTATTACTGCAGTATTACGGTGACATAATGCTTTACATATCCCATTGATCTTGTCAAAGATCATTGGCATATGTAAAGAAAGAATTTATGTAGTTAATAATAAAGAGCTCTGGATTCATACTATATTTGAATGACTGAAATAGTTGTTTAAATGTATTAGAGCAGATAGAAATTTGGTCAATATCTTGCATGTTAACATAGAAAAAGTAGTGATATAACATATGACCAATCCTGCAAACATAAGTATATTTCTGTCATGTTCTGCCACATTGTGGTGTTAGGTATATGTTTGCAAATGCACTCAAATGAATGAAACCAAATCTATGGCTACATGTATTTCATAATCATAAACATATAAACCCCAGGTAAAGTTTAAGATGAACAAACTTTGTAATAATGAATACCTATGTAATTAGGTTCCATTTAAGCTAGACAAAAGAAGAAATTAATTTTCTAGAAACTGTTGATTTTTCCTATTTCAGTACTAAAGATATTTTGAGAATAGCACATTTTGGCTATGTATATTCTATATTAGCTTATGGTATACTCTTCTGGGGAGCAACAAAAAAAATATTAAGAATAATGCAGCAATTACCATCTTATGCTCCCAGTAAATCAATTTTTAAGGAATTAAGTGTTCTATCATTATCTTATAGAAACTATCTTTTGTGTATAATAATAATAATAAACAGCTTTTTAGGAATAAAAAAGATTTATCATCTTCTAGATAAGCAGGGCTAATTCACATACAAAAACGATCAATTATGTGTCACATAGAAGTGCAATGACGTGCAATTCTGTATTATAAAATACCCAAATAATTTAAAAGCACTTCATGCCCAAAATTTAAAAAAATGTGTTAAAAATCTATTGTTAAAACGTAATTTTTATACTGTGGAGAAGTTCTTGATAACTAAATTATAGAGTTAGATATATATTAATTAATTTGTACTTGTGTATTAATATGAATTTACTAAGCCAAATGTGCAAACTGTACATAATTGGCAAACAAAAACCTTAGAACCATATTTTACTCTGCCTAACAAAATACATTTTTGAGGCAATTTTCCATATTTTATTTATTTCAGTTAGTAACTACTCCCTTATTGCCTTATTCCTCTTATTGAATGCTCTTTTCCTTCCATAATTCCCACATTTTTCTTTCATTCCATTATTATGTTGGCCATATTTGCTTTCCTACTCTGTGATGTATATCCACTGAGGTTTTTTTTAGAGTAATTTCATAGCAACACAAACAGATTCCATGCAGTGTATCATTCTGAAGTAGCAATAGTAAATTGTAAAGCATTTGCCATTTTTTTATTTTACAAAATGTCAATTTGGTTATTCTCCTACAAAAAAATTAAATTCAAGTCTTATTGTGAATACCCCTTTTCAGCACTATTCAGTATAGACATCTTGAAACAAGATACCGTTATTACAGGTTCTAATCAGGAAAATATGCTCATGAATTTTTTTTATATACACAAAAAGATACATTTGTTTATTATATACAACTGAAAATTTAAAATAACAAAGAGCAGAGATATTAAGTATATCATTCAAACCCTTCTAGTAGAAGTAATCCTCTAGGTATGCAGGTATATGCTGTTCCCTCATACTGCATATTTGAGGTTCAACTCCAACAGAATGACCTCGTCAGCGTTAGGATTGTGTTTTGATTGCCTCACAAATCCCATCAATAACACTGGTCCTGGCAAGGTGATCCAAGTTAAGTTAAAGTGGATATACTATGACTTGATTTACACGGATACTTGAACATTTATTTATGTGGTATCTCGTTTATTGAAGTACATAACAGGGAGCATATCAAATTTAGAGCTTTATCTAGCACTTCTTACCACTGTTTAGTTGTAAGTTCCTTGTTTTCAGAGCTAGTTCTAGAGTCTTGCAGACAACTCTGACTTTATAACATTCTTAGACTTTCATGACTGGCATTATTATTGAAAATGATCATTATGAGCTATTTTGCAATGGTTGTTGGTCTAAATTAATTTAAAAACAGAAAGGCCTCTTTTCTAGCCAGATTAAAATATCTATTTTTGCAATTACTTTTGTTTTTATCAAATTTTATTCCATGGCAATTTTGAATGTTATGTTCTGCAATTAGAGATTTTGCTGCCTGATTAAGGTATAAATGTTGCTTATGTTCTACAAGCCGAATTTATTGGATCTTCTGATCATACAAATTTTTAAATTTGTTTAAACCAATGATCATGTTTAAACCAATGATCATGGAAAATGGCAAATTTTAATAACTCTGAACATATTTCTCAGCCTGAACATTCCTCTGAGGATTGTATGGTGGTGTAATGCTTGTTACTATTCCATGAAACAGAAGGATGTTTTTCAATTCCTAAGACATAAATGGGGATCCACAATCACTGTAAATAAATGAAGATAGACTAAATAGGGGAAACATATGCATCAACATAACATTGACTGTTCCACATGTGATGTCTAGGCATGAAAATGCAAATTGGAATCAAGAATATTTGTCTGTAGGTAATGATGAACAGTTATTGATTTCATGATCTTGAAGGCAGCAAACCCTTAAAATCAATGTTTAGACATTAAGTTGGGCAGGTTGCTTTAATGAAATTTCCCTCATTTATGACGAATCTTGACTTGAACTAGCACATATTTTAAAGACTGTTGCAACCTTTTTTTTTTTTTTTACAACTTCTACTGAGTAAGGGAAATTCTTGGTTTTCACCTTGTGATAAATCTTATACACTTGGTGGCAAAGATAATCTTTAATCTTGCAGATCTTTCAGGGTGATTTATTAATGAACAGATGCTAGAGAAAGAATCTGTAGCTTTATTTTCTTTACTAGGACTATATATAATCTCATAATCGCAGGAGGTTAATTTGAATCCACATCATATTATTTTGTCATTCTTAATTTTTCCTACCTTTTAGTCAAATATGAAACAGATTGACTTCTGGTCTGAAATATCTGCCCATCAAATAACAATGCCATTTCTTCACTATTTTCATTATGGCATAGATTCTTCTAAACTTGTTGCCTGATTTGTTCAGTGATCAGGAGAAGAATGCAACAGGACATCTCTGTTGAGACAAAGTCAACCAATAGCCTGTACAGTCTCCACTCTAAAGATAACTTCTTCATTTAGAACTATTAGAAAAGCATCTTCACTTTTGACTTCAGCTTTTCTAAGGTTTTTCTACTACTTGTTATCCAGGGAAATTTGTTCTGAATAAGATTTTATTTTATGAAAATCTTGGAAAAAATATTGAAAAATTTGAAAACATACCTCTATATTCTTATATTGGAAGCTCTCGAAGTGGTGAGTTGGTCCTGGTGGTGTAGTGGTAACCATACTTGCCTTCTAAACCCAAGGTCGCAGGTTCAAACCTGGCCGGGATGGATGGATTTTTTCGTGTTTAAAAATTTTAAGTATGGCTTCCTTCGGAAGGGAAGCAAAGCAGTGGGTCCCATGTCGTACATTTACGGCACGATAAAGAACCTCAGGCCTGAAAGAAGAGGCCTCTGAGCAAAATTTGTCAGCCATTTCATGCCCTGAATAGAATGGGAAGCTGATGACCTGAGATGTTAAAGAGCATCTGAGTTGGTCCTGGTGGTGTAGTGGTAACCATACTTGCCTTCTAAACCCAAGGTCGCAGGTTCAAACCCGGCCAGGATGGATGGATTTTTTCGTGTGTAAAAATCGTAAGTATGGCTTCCTTCAGAAGGGAAGTAAAGCAGTGGGTCCCGTATCATACGTTTACGGCACAATAAAGAACCTCAAGCCTGAAAGAAGAGGCCTCTGAGCAAATTTGTCAGCCATTTCATGCCCTGAATAGAATGGGCCGCTGATGACCTGAGATGTTAAAGAGCGTCCTTAAATAAACAAATAAAAAAAACCTCTCCAAGTGGTTCTAAATGATCTTCATCAGTTCTAATAGTCTTATTTCCTTTAAGGCACTCGAATAATTTATAGACCTAAGAGAAACTGTAGTTTTTTCATCATTTATTGTAAGCCCATTCTTCTCTGCTGCCTTCATGAAATTCATAAGATTGTTATAATATTCCTCCAGATTCTTCCCACAGGTTGTAACATCATCCAGATATGAATATGTTGCTTGCAGTTTTTCTAAGGATTTCCAATGTTATCATTAGTGCTCTGGAAAGCTATGACATCATCATTGTGCTGAATAGAATTAATGCAATCAACTATAGGCTTTAAATACAGTGAAATACCTAATCTTCTTCACCAATGGGAACTTGGTGGTAAGCACTTCATGCTTCAATTAAATTAAATGCTTCATAGCCTGCTGATACCTTGTTTTACTGTCTCTTCTATTTTCAGCAGAGAGTAAGCAGCAAATTGAATGTAACCAAAATTTGTGCTGTCCATGGCGAAAAATTTTCTTATGTTACATAGGTTTCTTTTGAAAGTATGTTTATATTTATCTCAATTAATTTTGTGCTCAAGTTTGAATGTTATTGAGACTTAATAGCTATTGGTTTACACTTTGGTGTAAGATTGTGAAATAAATGAAAAAATAAGATGATTGGGTTTAGAACATGTATGTTCATAATAGCATTGACAGTTTAATTTATTACTTGTTACAATGCTAAACAAATTTATAGCTGTTATCATCTTACAAACATGAAATTAGGCCTGTGTTGACCTATTGGTTATAGCCGTTTCCTTTATACATTGCATATGATATTTTATCTTATGCAGCATCACCAAACATTTTCACTGGTAATATTACTTCTTTACCTATATTATAAGATTTTCTGTTAGTTTATTATCTCAGATACTGCATAAATATACAATGCTTTGTGTCAGAAATGGAAATGCATTTTATTAACACACCAGAGATTGTTTATTTTGTGACTTCAAAAAATGTTCAGAATATTCTGTTGAAGCTGTTTTGAAGTATATGAGAATGATTGCTCTCTTAATGTTTTTTAAGTTTATTCAACTGATTTCACAAAACACTCCCACATATAAGGAATCAGAATTCTATTTATGTACATCTCCATATCACTTAAAACCATATTACAAGTGTTCACCTCTGTGTTTACAAAATATGATTGCCTAATGAATCCAAAAGGGAGTCATATTTTCCACTCACATAAGTTAAACTACCACTGCCATGGTTGCTGTCATCTAACTCAGAACCTGATTCAGCTTGACTCTTTCAAATCAGAAATCCATCCATGTTAAAACAAATAAAATCTGGGTTGTGCGACACACTGGTTGGGAAAATTGGGTTTAAGGGCACATTCTAAATGGAGTTCTTTCAAATGCATTATTACAGATTCTTAATGTTGAATTGGTACACTCTTGATAAGCCTGAATATATTGTATTTGAACTTTTGATTGACTGTTTCAGTATGGGGGTGGAGAGGTTGTGAGTACCCTATGTGACACAGGAGTTGTCTTCATTCCTCAGCATGTGGAAATTGTTGGTGATGATGAAGTATATTCAACAAAATATATAAGAGACTGCTGTGAACACAATTCATTTCTAGATCTGGTTCCTTATAGGTATGTCAGTGTGAGAACTATATATTTGAACTGTCATCCAGAGATAAATGCCAATATAAAAATATCTAGTAGATACTAATGATTTTTTTAACATTCTGTACTAGGGCTAGAATTTTGATGACATAAAATTAGCAAAGAATGCACATAAGTTTTTGTTTGCATGACTACCAAATTTAATTATCTACTTTGACTACCAAATTTATTTATCTACTTTTATTATTACTGTTAATTTGTTACATTGTTAATAGTGTTACTTTATTTTTATTTTTCATGTATATATTTACCTTAAAAATAAGTCTATAAGAATAAGATTTACAATACCATAAATAAGATCTAACTAGAATTTGGATGCACAATTTAATCCTGTGTTTTACACTTAATGATTTTTTTTTTCAATCTGAATTGCTATATATAATAATTTGCTGTGTAACTTTGCAAAAGTAAATGAATGGCAATAGCTGCCAGCACATCTTTATACATTGAGAAACTTCTTCTGCAAAAGAAACTGGAGCATTAAAATAAAAAGAATATACCATTATATTGCATTAATATTTTGATGAAGCTTCCATATTTGCAAGCTACAAGTAAAAATTTTAAACTTGCATAGAATAACACAAGAGAGTGAAACATTAATAGGAGATATGAATGTGTTGAAAGCTAGTAACCCATCCACCATCCCATAAAAGTATGTCCACGGTTACAGCTGAAATTGAACCAAGAAAGAAAAAATGGTAGCATAATATGCTGATCATACTTATACTAACAGCAAGAAATGCACTATATAGCAGTGCACAGCTGGAGGGGTAAGGATAAAAGCTGGAAAGATGGAGGTAAGCAGAGTTATGACCAGGAGCATGCAACTCAAATACAATATTAATAGTGATAAATATAATGATGCAATATGTGAAGACAGTGCTAAATCATGCTGCATTAGTAAAGGAAGAGGGTTAAATGTACGGAGCATGAGGGATCAAGCCATGGCGGAGAAACAAACAAGTAACTTGTGCATAGATGGGCCTGTGATCGGTGGTGTATGCAAAATGGAAATGGTGTCGTCACTTCATACAGTTATCGACATTTTGAACAAAGACTTGAGAGAAGCGCAAAGGAAATAGCAAGACTCCATAGTGAAAACAAAGCTTTGAAAATAGTGCAGGATATGATAAACAAGGACAAAGAAGAAATTGGTAAAGTTGAAGCATTTAAAAAAGAGATTGCAAGTACAGATGCTGGATACACTGAAGTGCTATGCAAACACAAAAGAAGATATTCCGGTCCAATTCAGAATAACTGAGCCCAACATATAAAATATTGCAACAATAGGATAGATGTGAAAAACAGGTTTAATGTGCTGGTAGAAAACAACCAGGAGAGCTCAACTAGTACAATAATCGACTCAATCCTGGAGACTAATACCACCAAAAGAAACATATCAACAGATGTCATGGTACTAGGAGACACCGTGATAAAATTTGCAGGACAACTGTGTAAAAACAGCAGTCATGATGTGAGATGTTTTCCAGGGATTAAGCTAAGTGAATTTAAACACGAAATCGAAAGTGTTAAATTAAAGGAACGTAATTCTGGCATCTTAGTCGTGCATGCAGATCCAACAACATAAAACCAGGCATACATGCTGAAGAAATTATGGGGTTACCACATAGATTATAAACTATGTACAATCAGAGTTACCTAATCTCAAGGTAATTATCAGTGGCATGTTCAGATGGCATGATACGACCATAAAAAGGGTAATGAGGATCAATAAAGAACTAAGTTGGCTGTGTTCCACTAAACAGTGCACTTTTATAAATGGAAACTTTTGACTGGCAGATAATGAGGTTGGAAGAGATGGTGTTCATTTCAATTACAGGGAGTCTTACAAATTTGGAATGCTGCTGTGTGATGTAATTAGTCCTGCACTAAAGGGAAACTAATAAACTGGGTGTGGATGACACTTTAGTGACTAAAATAATGATAGAAGTGTACAAGAGTTCAACAACATATTCAGAACAGGAACCAGTGTCATAGAAGTGAATGACTCAAGGGACCAACACATTGAAGAACTGAACTCAAGCCTACTACTAAAGAGAAATATGAGGTGATGGTTAATGATACTTTTATGGATCAAATGACCAACTGTGTGGATGGATAAGATCAAGCAAAACTTTTGGAGGTAAGTGCTCCTGCAAGAAAGCCTAAAGAAGGACCTTATGTAACAATTTTTCATCAAAATGTACAGTGTATTAAAAATAAATTAAACTTTATTGAAATCTTAACTAGATAAAGATCTGAAAGAAGTCAATATAATGTGCATCTCGAAACATTGATTAAAAAGTGATGAAATTAACTACATACAGATACCAAATTATACATTAGCAAGGGCTTATTGCAGAACTAATAAAATTGGGGGTTGGGTATGCATATTTGTTAAAACAGTACTCATTTCATAAATATAAGTACATGCCAAACATTTTGCCAAGAAGGTGACTTTGAAGTAGCATCTGTGGACTTAACAGAACTAGGTATTACTATGATCGCTTTATATTTTGCTCCAGATAGTGACATTAGAATCTTTCTAAATAACCTAGAGGAAATATTGAACATACTTGTGAAATCCAATAAAAAATGTATTCTTTGTGGTATCTAAATATTGACTTTCTTAAAGACCATAATGACAAACAAGATCTCGTACACCTTCTTAAAAACTATAACTTAATCCATGCCATAACATCCCCTACAGGAATAACTAACCATTCAAAAACAGCATTTCACCAAATTATAATAAATGAACTCAATTAAATGTACTTACGAAGCTGTTGACAATGGAGTGGTGTATATATATATATATATATATATATATATATATATATATATATATAAAACCAATGTAATAAATTTGTTCACATAAACTCCATTCACTTACACCTAAGTGAATGGAATTAGTGTGAACAAATTTTATTACATTGGTTATATAATCGATGAAATTTGTGAATACAAAGCTCAGGCGATAAACACAAGATTTAGTAACTAAAAATGTTAATTGGAACATTCACAGTGAAGCCAATCATATAATTGAAATCATTTTATGATATAGTCGAACTACACACTCTTATGCTTCACTTACTTGTCACTATTGTAGACCGGTTTCGAGAACAGTTGTTCTCATCATCAGTTCAAATCTCCGACTGCTGGATAATTCGTTGTGTTGTTGGTATTCTGCTCTGGAGGAGGTGTGATGAACTTAAAGTTTATATTTTCTTCGCCGGAAGTGTCAAAGTTCATTAAACTGTCTCTGTATTTGTAAATGTATATTTTCTCCCATGTTGCTAATTCTGTAGGTCCTTGCACTGATTTTAATAATTTTGCTTTATTCACTATATCGTGGTTTTCTGTCCAAAAATGAAATGCCACTGCTGATTTCTCAGTTTGCTTGTATTTTATGTTCCTGAAATGTTCTTTTAACCTTGTGCCTATGTTTCTCTTTGTTTTTCCTATGTATATTTTTCCACATTCTTCACAACTTATTTTGTAAATGCCTGGTTTTTTCTCCTGTGGAATACTGTCATTAACATTGTCTGTGAGAAGATGTTTAACATTAAACTTGTTAATCGGTGCCAACCTGATATTAAAATCTTTAAGAATTTTCTGAAATTTTTTTGTAGCCCATGGATGATATGTAAAATTTTTAAAAATTTGTTTGTCTTTCTTTGCTGAAAGTGTTGTGGTTTCTTTTCTAAGCTTTTGCCTCTTGAATTTCTGTACCTTTTTGTATACTAGTTCTTTCTTAAAACCGTTTTTAATTGCTGTTTTTTCTATATGTTTGTATTATTTAAAGAATTCATCCTTGCTAATTTGTAGGTTAACTAGCCTGTGTGTTAAACTATTGATAACTGCATGTTTGTGAGAAGTGGGGTTAGAAAAGAAACCACAACACTTTCAGCAAAGAAAGACAAACAAATTTTTAAAAAATTTACATATCATCCATGGGCTACAAAAAAATTTCAGAAAATTCTTAAAGATTTTAATATCAGGTTGGCACCGATTAACAAGTTTAATGTTAAACATCTTCTCACAGACAATGTTAATGACAGTATTCCACAGGAGAAAAAACCAGGCATTTACAAAATAAGTTGTGAAGAATGTGGAAAAATATACATAGGAAAAACAAAGAGAAACATAGGCACAAGGTTAAAAGAACATTTCAGGAACATAAAATACAAGCAAACTGAGAAATCAGCAGTGGCATTTCATTTTTGGACAGAAAACCACGATATAGTGAATAAAGCAAAATTATTAAAATCAGTGCAAGGACCTACAGAATTAGCAACATGGGAGAAAATATACATTTACAAATACAGAGACAGTTTAATGAACTTTGACACTTCCGGTGAAGAAAATATAAACTTTAAGTTCATCACACCTCCTCCAGAGCAGAATACCAACAACACAACGAATTATCCAGCAGTCGGAGATTTGAACTGATGATGAGAACAACTGTTCTCGAAACCGGTCTACAATAGTGACAAGTAAGTGAAGCATAAGAGTGTGTAGTTCGACTATATCATAAAATGATTTCAACAAGATTTAGTGATCATGAAGCTCAAATAATTCAAATTGAAACTAATAAAGCTAGGACTTTTACATTAACACTAATTAAAAAACGAATATTTAATACTGACAGTAATTCATATATGTCAGTAAGAAGACTGGCTTAATATGTATAATGCAGTTAGTTAGTTTTCGGAGCATTCAGTGAGTTCGTGGAGCAGCTACACAGAACTACAAACTTTGAACTTGTCATATGCAATCTAGCCCTCAATCTGCATTTACAAAAATTTGTCTGCATCTATATAAATAATTACAACCAAAATAAAAAAGAACACTTAGAACAACTCAACCAAACAACAAAAACAGACAAGGCACTTAAGCATACAAATTTTATTATATACATGTTTACATGTACATTGATATGCTGTGCAGTATAATATTGTCACTCAAATATTCCTGTAGAGAATAATAGGTCTTTTTACTTAGGTATTTTCTAAGAGCAGATTTAAAGGAATTGGCATTGTTTATTAAGGCTTTTAGGCTAGAGGGAAGAGCATTGTATACTAAAATACACTCATAATAAATTCCTTTTTGATGGCATGAAAGTGCTGAAATTGGGTGATGTAGATTTGCTTTTTGTCTAGTATTCTTGTCATGTGTATGTTGATTTTGAACAAGTTTTTGTTTATTTCTTATATAAAAGTTAATGAGGGATAAAATATATTCACAAGGAATAGTTAAAATTTCAAATTTCCTAAAGAGGTTTCTGCGTGAATGTCTGCTATGTGTACCAGCTATTATTCGTATGACTTTTTTTATGTAACAGGAAGACACGTTCACTTTTAACTGAATTTCCCCAAAATATTAGACCGTACTTCATTATTGAGTTCAAATAACCATAATAAACTAGTTTTAATGTCTTAATTGACTCCAATATTACTAATGCATGCATTGCTAGATCAATGTGATCTTTCCAATTCAGATGGTTATCAATTATTAAACCAAGGAATTGAATATGTTTGGTTTGTGAAAGACACTTATAATATCCTATCTGTAATTGTAGATCTGGAGATCTGTGGTAATGAAAAACATAACATTTGTTTTATCTAGATTTAGAGACAGTTTGTTTGCTTTGAGCCATACACACAATGAACTGAGAACCAAATTTAATTTAATGGCACAATCATTAAGCTCTTTCCATTTATCAATATGCTTGTGTCATCTGCAAATAGAACAGTATTTCCTACATCTTGTATAGATAGGGAGAGGTCATTTATATATATCAGTAAAAGAAGAGGGCCCAGAACAGATCCTTGAAGCACTCCATGGTTAATCATTCTCCACTCTGATGCATTGTTTTTTTTTTTGAAGGGACAATTTATCACTACTTTTTGTTTCCTTTTGTCAAGGTAGGATATAAACCATTTTAAATATTGGTTGACACAGTCAAAAGCCTTAGCTAAATCACAAAATATTCCTCCTGTATGTGCGCTTTCATTAAATGCAGTTAAAATTTCATTAGTGAGTTTCTAGATTGCATTTTTGGTTGAAATTTCTTTTCTAAAGCCAAACTAATCACTAACTAGAATATTGTTACTTTCAAGGTAATGGTAAAGTAAAGGTACATTACTTTCTCAAACACTTTAGAAAATGTAGGTGAAATAGCTATAGGTCTATAATTAGAGACATTTATCTTTTCTCCCTTTTTGTACAGAGGCCTCACTATTGAATATTTTAGCCTCTCAGGAAATACACCCAATGTTAAAGATTCATTACACAAGTGACTAAGGGGGGTACTACTTTCTTTTGTCACAGGCCTTTATGACTTTGCTGTTAATCTCATCATAGCCAGAAGAGTTTTTTGATTTTAGTTTTCTAATGATATTACTAATTTCTAGTGGGGTAGTGATATCTGGTTTGAATTCATTATTTTGATTGTAAACCTTAAAATAATCTCTTTTATCACCAGGATATAAATTTAAATTTTTTGTTACATTAAGAAAGTAATCATTAAACACATTTACTACATCTGCAGTGAGTTGTATCTCTTGATTGTTAATGCTTAAGATTATTGCATCATCTTGTTACAAATTTTTGCCTGTTTCTTGTTTTATTATATTCCAAGTAGTTTTTATTTTGTTTTTTGATGGATTGATAAGTGTTTGGTAATGGAGGCCTTTCGCTGCTTTTATGACTTTCCTAAGTATCTTACAATACTTTCTAAAATGTATTTTTAATTTAGGGTCTTTACTGAGCTTTTGCTCATTATATAATTGTCTTTTATGTTGACAAGATTTTTTTAATTCCTTGGGCTAACCATTCCCTGCTCATATTATAACTTCTTTTTTTAATTTTTAGTGGGAAGTATGCTTCAAAATGCAATTTAAAAATCTGTAAAAATTATTTGAATTTACTATTAATATCATTTGCACTGAAGACACTATTCCATGATTCTTGTCGAAGTGTCTCCGCCATTTTACTGAGGTTAGCATCATTAATATCTCTATATTTGATATATCTATAATATTCTTTGAGTTTTATTGTAGAATTTTTTTCATTATTACTTGAGCATCATGGTCAGAGAGACCACTGATCAATGAAGACACAGAATATAATGACAGTTTGTCTGAATTTACAAATGTATTATCTATTCCTGTGCTAGAGTATTTATCAATCCTGGTGGGAAAATTAGTTGTATGAACCATATTATATGCAGTTAGAAGGGAATTCAGTCAATTCATTTTTACACTGGGCATTAAGTAATCAATATTTATGTCCCCACATATAATTATTTCATGCTTAGGCTTAAATAAAAAGTTTAAGGTATCTTCAAGTTTCATCAAGAAAGTTTCAAAGTTTCCTACTGGTGAGTGATAAATAGCAATTATAATTATTTTTGTATTGTTGCTATCCAATTGGATAGTGCATAATTGAGTGTCCTGTTCTGAATTAAATTTTGATACATCTAATGTTTTATATGGTACATCCTGCCTGACAAATGCAAACTCCTCCGTTATTTAGTTTTTCCCTTGAAGCTCCTGCTCCCAGACAATAACCATGTAATGACAATTGTGATAATTCCTGTTGTTTCAAATGATGTTCAGATAGGCAGATAATATGTGGTTTTATATTGTCACAAGTTAAGCTGTTTAATAATTAATCTGTTTTGCTTCTAAGTCCTCTAATGTTTTGATGAAATATACAGAAATTTTTTATTGCTTGCTGAATACTCTTCATTTTCTGTACTATCATGATCATTGATACGATTGTCATTTGATGTAACATTAACTACTTTTAAGGTTGGCTGGATGAATTTCTGGTCTGGATCAAGTGTCTTTATCCTAAAAAATGGGACCTTGAACTATATATAACAACAGGAATCTTACCCTTGATTCGGTCAGCAATAAGGAGCTAAAGCTGCTTTTTGCCTCTAGAATTCAAGTGCAGGCCATGTATAGTAAAATTATCTCTACCTAGGTGATTTACATCTATCATACAAATGTGGGAGTTTCTGGGTGTTATCAGTGCACGCTCAAGCCTCAGATTCATAATACTATGAGAAATTTGGATTGTTTGTATATAGTATTATGTTCTGCTTTAACACTGCCTTCCCTCTCAAAACATTAAGAATATGCGATGTGGAGGGAGAGAGAGAGAGAGAAATTGGATAACTCTGGGTATAAGAAAGTCATGTGAACATAAAAAGTTATTATATGAATTAAATAATATTATTAAAATTTCAGAATTTGATGATTACTTTAAGAATTATAAAAGCATATTAAATAAAGTAATAAGACAAACAAACATTAATAACAAAGATAATTATATTAAAAACTCTATTAATAGGACTAAAGCTATATGGTAAATAGTAAACCAAATGACTAATAAAGTGCATCATACACTAGGTATATAAAATTGACTATAACGAGAGAAAGATTATGGATGCAACTCAAGTTGCTATATATTTTAACACTTCACAGATATAATTAAAGAATTGGTTCAAAACAATAATGGACATTTCGAGCTCCTGTAAAGACTATTACTACCAATATTACAAATTCTGTATATCTTTATGAAGTTACAACTGAGAAAATGTTTAATATAATAAGTGGATTGAATAATATTCTGCAGAATCTGATGACATACTGGATATAATTATAAAAAAGTGCAGTGCTTACATAATTATACCACTTGTTCATCTGTGTAATGCATCCATAACTAGCGATACATTTCCTAACATATTAAAAACATCAAAGGTTATACCTCTACACAAAAAGGGGGAAAAGACTGAGGCATCAAACTGCTGTCCATTCTCCATTCTTTCCAAATTCTCTAAGATATTGGAAAAAATAATGTATAGGAGATTTCTTTCATTTTTTGAAAAAAAATTATATAATTACTAATTCACAGCATGGATTTTGACACAAAAAATCTACTGAGACTGCAATATACACATTCCTAAACACTATTATAACTGTCTTAGATAATAAAGATAAAACCATTGGCACATTATTAGATTTAAGTAAAGCTTTTGATAGCATTAACCATCAAATTTTGTTAATGAAATTGTTTGCTTATGACATAAGAGGACCAGCATATAATTAGTTTGAAGCCTACCTCACAAACCGGAAACAAATAACAGAAATTTCATATATAGACCCTAAAACTAATATACTTTCTGCAGTCTGATCTAATTTACTTGATATAACATGAAGTTCTGCAAGGCTCAATTCTTGATTTTTATTTTTTATTTATTCTGTATATAAAAGACCTAACAAATAATATTCAAGCTCATAACATTGTAGTATTTGCTGATGATACTAATTTACTAATAACACATAACAGTGATGAAATGTTAAATAAATCATTAAGACAGACCCGTTATGATTTGGTATTAACAACCTGGTTTTAAACACTGATAAAACAGTTTGTCTTAAATTTCATATTACTGATAGCTCAAACAATAATAATATCCCTGAAATAATATTAAATAATAAACTAATCTCACACAAAACTGAAACAAACGTTCTTGGCCTTTGGATTCAGAATAACTTAAAATGGAAATCACATATTAAATACCTTTTAAGCAAATTAAGCAGGAATATATATATATTAACTCAAAATGTCAGCCTTTATATACTTTTAATAGCTTATTATACTCATATATATTCAGTAATGAAATGTGGAATAATATTTTGGGGAAATTTGCCAGAAGCTAAAGATGTATTTATTAAACAAAAACTAGCCATTCATATTATATGAGGTTAAAGGAAGTTATGTTCATGTAAACCTCTATTCAGTAAACTTGGTATACTTACTTTGGCATATATTTATATAATTGAGATTGTCTTATTCACAAAAAAGAATAGATTTACTTTCCAAAATAACAAATATTCATACACATTATACTAGAAATAAGGACATTCACATAACCTCTACCAGAACTACAATGTGTAAAAATGGAGTATTTCATATAGAAAACTATAATCCATTTAAGTCTAGGACGAAGGCTTTCTTGCAGAAGCACTGCTTTTACACAGTGAAGGGATATCTGCAATTTAATAAATATCCACATACGAGGTGCATCCAGAAAGTAAGTCCCAATCGCACCTAGAGATGGCACCATTAGTCAGATAGGAATGCGCAGGAGTAGAGAGGAAATATGTGGGAATAATGCAGTAAAGTTTCAGTCTTGTGACAGCCATGGTTACTGCGCTGTGCTAGGAGAAAATAGCTGCTCTGATATTGCCTCCCGCCAGCTGCGAGGTTCATGCACGATTTTTGCATGCCCAAAAGCAAAGTCCAGCAGAGATCCATTGCCAATTGTCAAGTTATGAACACAACATTATGTGCAACAGTGTGGTAAGACGATGGTGCAGGCAATTCACTGAATGATGAACCAATATTCACGACGACGACCGTTGTGGCCGACCGTCCCTGGTGATGGCAGAAGTGTTGGAAAGTGTGCTGCAAGCAATTGAGCAGAACCAGCACTTCACAATTTTAGAACTCTCTTGTTAATTCCCCCGGATGTCTCGCTTGCTTGTGCACAAAATTGTCTCCCATTGCCTTGGTTTTAAAAAAGTGTGCGCAAGATGGGTGCCGAGGCAACTGACAGATGAACACAAAACAAACGTCTGGGCGCGGCATTGACATTCCTACAACGGTATGCAGAGAAGGGTGACAAGTTTCTCCACAATATTGTCACTGGGGATGAAACATGGGTGTCGCATGCCACACTAGAGACCAAAAAACAATCAATAGGGGTTCACCTGAGAAGACCAAATTCAAGCAGACAATCTCTGTTAAAAATATCATGTGCACAGTCTGGTGGGATTGACCTGATGTCCTCTTATGGGGGTTGCTACACACCGTAAATGCTGATCGGTATTGTCAGATGTTGCATAAACTGAGGAGGGCCATCCAAAACAAGAGGCGTGGGATGTTGACAAGAGGCATTACACTATTGCATGACAATGCAAGACCCCATACAGCCAATGCCACATGAGATGTGTTGAATAAGTTTGAATTTGAGATCTTCGACCATCCACCTCGCTCCAAGTGATTTTCATCTTTTCCGTCTCATGAAGCATTTTCTGGCAGGAAAACACTTCCAGAATGACACTGAGGTGCAGAATGAAGTGGCTCCAAACATTGGCGGCAGACTCCTATGACTTGGGCATGCAATTGATGGTGCACCGTTACGATAAATATCTCAACAATGGTGGTGACTATGTTGAAAATTAGCCAGTAAATCTATATAATTATTCCAATAAATAATTCTTACCTAGTGATGCTTTTGTTCTCTTTATTGGTCATCGGAACTTGCTTTCTGGATGCACCTCGTATATAAGTCATTATGTTAACTATCTTATACCAATACCCTTCTTTTTCGTAATTATATTTAATCTATTATATGTAAATGAACTTAGGTTAAGTATGTTTGATATCTAAATTGTATAATTTTAACTATTGACATATCCTGTATCAAAGTCCTGTCTGTGTACAGAATTGATTTAAGAGGATTAATAAATTGAATTGAATTGAAAAATGGAAATTTGTAATCAATTCACTCTCTTTCTCTCTCTCACAACACACACACACACACACACACTAACCTAACCTAAGCTAGCTTTAAGAGAACCATAGAAACCAAAGAACTTAGCTTGCCTCCTATTTGGTGGTAATGGTAAAATTATATAATGTTTGTCAACTCTGAAAAACAAATGAGGGACTGCCTGAAAATAATGCCCAAAGATGCAGTGGTAAGAAAAATTACAGTGGGACATGAAAGCATGCTGGTGTGAAATTGCACTATATTGTTAATGCTTCATGTAAGTCGAAGAGCTGGTACTTGGGAACCACTGCTTACATCATGCTTTAATGTTTCCACTCCCTCCTCTGTTGTTACATAATGCTGTAATAATGTATCCATCTGTTCTTTTAGTTGAATGTAAAACCAGTTCACATTCTGAAAATTTCAATACCTTTAAGTGAATGTTACATTGAAAAAAAAAGTAAATACATTTGCCATGCTCATATGTAGTTTTGACCAAATTGATTTATCTGTATTTTCTGCATGTACATTTTTATGCATTTGTTTATGAAAATCTTATTGTTTTACTGTGCATTAATCAAGAGGCATTTAGAGCTTGATATGAGTGTATATTGTTTGCTTTCAGGTTGAATATAAAATCCATTGTTCCAGAGGAACTAGATGTAAGAGAGATTTTATGGAAAAGCAAAACT
Source organism: Metallyticus violacea (assembly GCA_030762175.1). Classification (NCBI taxonomy): domain Eukaryota; kingdom Metazoa; phylum Arthropoda; class Insecta; order Mantodea; family Metallyticidae; genus Metallyticus; species Metallyticus violacea. Next base: position 37,431,097 of record CM060845.1, on the reverse strand, counting down.
TGGTCAGAAGTTTTTGGTTATGTCCCGAAGTAAGCCATTTTATACTGCCACTTATTAATTACAGGCTCTGTTATTAATACTAAGAAGTGCTATGTACCTGCATGTATAAGTCATAGAATTATGATGAAGTATTCACATAATTACTTCTTGCTACAATTTTAAATTGTGGTCAATGCCTCCTCTTCTATTTCTTTCAGTTTATATGATTAGGATATCATTTTGAGACCCAAGATTACTGAAATTCTTTTGTCAGTTCCTTGTATAATAACTGCGATATTTCATCTTATATGGAACTTAAGTTATAACTAGGGCTTTTTAATTCTGTTCCTTCCAAGTAATTAGCTGTTGTACCTACTTTGAAATATGGGGAAAATATTTTACTGTTGATAAGATAATGATTGGAATCACAAATCTTGTGCTGAAAGAATCCATTTGTTATTGCTCTTTTATTTGTAATGAATACTGCATGCAAATTTTTATAATTTCATTTATAACATTCTCCCTAAAAGGTACATTAATTTATTTGCATGCTTTCACCAGATCCAACATTAAAATCCTCATCCATTACCCTTTCTGTATTATTTTAAATATCAGTTACTACTCTGTTTAATTGCTTGAAAATGCATCTTCAAATTATTTTCATCATTATTAAAATTATATATTCCCAAAATTGCAACTCTTCCATCAAAAATATTTAAATTAAACTTTTATCATGTTTTCATCTATTGTTTCCCAAAATGATATCACAACAACTTTTATAAAAATAAGAATAATCTTGGGAATAATTTTCTTATGTATTAAAGCAATAAAATAAACTTACAATTACAACTCAAAATATGGTCCAATAAAAAAATTTAAATATGAATAAAATATTACATTTTCTTATCTTTCTGCTTCCCCTCCCCCTTTCTTCCTATTTTAGACCATCTTAGGAGAAATAAAGTCCCAATGATTTATTTTCATATCTTTTTTTTTTTTCTTTTTTCTTTTCTTTTTTTTTTTTTTTTCCCATGTTCTTTCTGCATTTCCAGTAATTTTTAATTCTGTTACTGTGTGCTTTCCTGCTCTTTTCCATTCAGATATTTTTCCATTTCTTCCTTTCCTTTATTTGGAAACCTTTGAAGTGTTGTATTGACTTTCTTTTATTTATTTGGTTTATTAACAGATGTTCAACATCTCAGGTCATAAACATCTCATTCAATTCAAGGCGTGAAACAGCAGATAAATTCTGCTCAGAAGTCCCTTCTTTCAGGTTGAGGTTCTTTTATGTGCCGTAAATCTACAACATGGGACTCTTGGGTTTACTTGCCTTCCAAAGGAATCCTGCTTATCATTTTTATGCCGGAAAAAAACTCATTGGCCCTGGCCAGGATTGAACCCGCAATCTTGGGTCTAAGAGGCAAGTATGGTTACCACTAGACCATATTGACCTTCTAAATTTTTCTGTCCTATATTATATTTTCTTTAATTGATCTCATTGATATATTTTCTTATGCTTTGAATTCACTGGTTGCTATTCTTACCTTTAAAAATATGAGTGGTGTTCTAAGTTTTTGGCCTTAACTCAGAGAATTTGTGAAGATGGCCAAATTATTATGTTAGTTGTTAAATATCATCCTTTAGATGGAGCACTGTAGAGTTTCAGATGCATAAGTATTCACTTGTTTGTGACAATCATGTAAACAAACTAATGTTAACATTTTCTATAAAATGGATAAAATTGAAATATGAGTTGTGATAAAGTACTTTGTTTTGAAGGGTTTAATGCCAACAGAAATACAAAACAAATTAGATTCCACATTAAAAGATTCTTTCCCTTTGTTTTGAATGGTTAAAAATTGGGCTGCTAAAATTTAGTATGGTCATACATCTATTCAACATAATGGGTTCTCAGGGCATTCCAAATCTGCTATGATCGATGAGATTGGGACAAAAATTCACAATGCAATATTCAGTGATCACTGAATGAAGGTACCCAAGTTGACTGACATTGTAAAGACTTGAATAGGCCATGTCCACTCCATTTTACAAGAATTTTTGGGTATGAGAAAACTTTACCCTCCAAGGGTGTCATGTTTGTTAATGGATGCAAAATGCAGTTGAATGAACATTTCTCAAGCGTTTTTAGACTTGTTTAAACAAAAATCCAGTGCATTTCTCCAACATTTCATAACAGTAGATGGAACATGGATTCAACATGCCAGAGACTAAGGAGCAGTTTTAACAATGATGGCAGCAAGTGAAAGCGAAAAGTCATGGTTACAATTTTCTAGGATTCTCAAGGTATGGTGTTCATAAAATATCTCCAGAAGGGCAGAACATCACCAGGGAGAGTATTACTCTTCACTACTGGACCAACTGTAAGATGCTGTTCAAGCTAAATGTCCACACCTTGCAAAAACAATGATCTCTTTCATCATAGTAAAGCTCTTTCACACATATTGGGATTACAGAACTGTATGACCTTCTCTGCTGAGTGCTTCCATATTGACCATATTTGCCAGATTTGGTTATCAGCAATTACTTTTTGTTCTCAAACCTGAAGAAATGGCAGGGTGGACAAAGATTCACATCAAATAATGAGGTTGAATCTGAGACAGACATTTATTTTTCACAGTTGGACAAATCTTATTTTACTGACAATATTGAAAAGTTGGAAAATCTTTGGACTAAAAGTATTAATTTATAAGGTGATACTACGTTGAAAAATAAAAAAAAATTTTTTTTTAAAATGTGTAATTTCCTTGTCAGGTCAAGGATTTTAAGATCACCCCTCGTATGTTGAAAATTTGTTTCATGAGTTTGCTATTATCCATCGTCATTAAGAGACTGAAAAAAATCTACCTCTTCTTTTTATGATTGCATCTGACATCCTTTTGCTTTCTTCGGTCTTTCATTCATTCACTTTTGCTGTATTATAATTAACATTCCTCTTTTTGCTCTTGTGTTCATAACTTTAATGGGGAATCCATGGTAAAGCTGTAAATATTTCTTGAAAATTTCTAAGAACTATCCTTCCTTTTTAGTCTCAGTTAATACTAATATCCTTTTTTTACATCTGAGTTGAATGAATGAATTGATTTATTTCAGCAAACAACATTACAATTAAATTTACATAAACAAGCAAAATATCTAAAAACTTAGCATTACCAAAACTAAGGTTCTCCCATACATTAACCACCAATATGTATGATAAAGAACCCCTAAATAAATTACCATTTTCACAATTGTGTATGCCCCCAAGCTCCTTCCTTGTTCTTCTCCTCCACTTATCCCTTATTTTTCCAAAGAATTCCCTAATCTTAAATATTGTACTTACGAAGCTGTTGACAATGGAGTGACAATATAACCTAAATTTGTTTATTTTCTCTATATTCATGTCTGATAACATTTTAATTGCCACTATATCTTGTAGTTTATCCCTTTTTTTCACCCCAGTTACTACCCCTCTACCTTTTTACCATTTCATAATGTATTAGACAATCCACTTTGCCACACTTAATGTATCCTTCTTTAAAATTTCCTTTTAGAAGTAATACCCCTGTACACACCTATAAGATGACAAGACATATTCTTCCAAATTGATCACATTATCTATACATTTCTCCCATCCCCAATTGCTTTTAACTACTTTATATAAATCTAAAGAACTTTCATCCTCTAAGCTAGCCCAAATCTCCATCCACCCACCCATTCATCTGATCTTCTGACTCACTTCTTTCTAAAATCCACAGACTTTACTTTCATCCAATCGCCATACATCTCCCATTCCAATTTCTTCTAGTACTTTCCCCACCAATCAACATTTTCTTCCCAGTACATCTCTTTGGTATTTAAAACATATAGTACATTGCTTTTATTTAATTTCAAACATATGTGCAGTTTTATCTTATTTATTAATTTAACAATTTCTCTTATTTTATTTTTATACATTTCATATTCTGATTGTCAGTGAACTTCTTCATAGGGTTTTGGTTACTGTCCATTTATTTCATCAGGTTTCTTTGATTAGGCTTTTAGCACAACTGTTTTCTAGTGACTGGAGAGCTGGCCAAGTTCATCAATTCCCAATCCAGAGACTTTGTGATTTTAATTAAATATACTTCCTGAATGAATGCTGAACTACAGAATTACAAGGCAGCAGTAACCATAATAAGAAATAATGTTACTCATATGGAACCAAAGAGCATTGAAGAATTTGGAAAACGATGCATCAAAATTTTTACAAATCATTGAAATTAATTCAGCAGAAATCTTAATCTTATGGCAATATATCCTAAAAATTGCTGTAATTAAATGAAAATAGCTGGGTGTGAGAGAGCTGTTACGGTTTAAAAACTATTAACTTTCTTCTTCTTCAAAGTCATAAAACATACTTGCCTCCTAAACCCAAGATCTTGGGTTCGAACCCGGCCAGGATCGATGGATTTTTTCGGGGTGTAAAAATCCTAAGTATGGCTTTCTTCAGAAGGGAAGTAAAGCCGTGGGTCCCGTGTCGTATATTTATGGCACGAAAAAGAACCTCAAGCCTGAAAGAGAGGCCTCTGAGCAAAATTTGTTGGCCATTTCACACCCTGAGTTGAATGGGATGCTGATGACCTCAGCTGTTAAAGAGCGTTCATAAAAAATAAATCATTCGTCATTCATTCTTCAAAATTTGTGTTTAATGGAGGTGTTATACAAATACAATAGTTCAGCAAATTATTCTTAATCTTAATATAAACACTTGCTTTTTCATATATTTTTCTTTGTGGATCAAACAGATCTACATTTATTTTTATAGAACGGATAACACTCCAAAATTACCAGAACAATATAAAAATAGAAGAAATTGTAGCATCTTTCTTCCTCTATATTTATCTGATCAAACCCCGTATATTTTTTGTTACAGAGCAAGCAACTCCAGTCCAATACCAGAAAAGCAGCCTGAAAATGCAAAAGATGACTCTGTTTTTAAGAAACCATATCCTAAAATATATAATATGTAAGTAACTATTTCTTGAAATTGTTTCTCTGCATTTTGCTCATACTAGCCACTGTCTGTACTTGCATTTGTGCTGTTTTGTGTTCTAAGTTTAGTGATAAAATGCATATTATAGATTTTATGCAGTGTTAACGGATCTTATCTGACGACTAAGAAAATGTTCAGTGTAAGACTGGGGGAAGCATTTGAAAATATCAAGGAAAAATTACATCCAACATAATGTGCAATATTGTGAAAATAAATTGAAAAACAAAGGTTTGGAGACATGTAATATTGTTTATTAAATGAAAATCAATATTATAACTGTATAGAAGGTTTAATTACAATTTTGTACTGCTTTTAAAAGCTAAAACCAAAATTAATTTATTTAAAACCAGTGCTAAGTATGTAATATGTGAATGTAGTGTAAATATCAAATTGTATTTTCTTATTTATGTATATAATATTTATTTTCACCATACCCACAGTACAACACTTAGTTTATTTTCTTGTTTTTCACTTTATTAACAGTAGAAATGTGTAATTATAATTTCCTATTTATTTATTAAATTTATTTGATTTAATAAATAATATGGTAATACCCTTGTGTGTATTTTACATTCCTTGTGTATTCTTTTATTGAAACCAAGAAAAATTGCAGTTGCCTGATTCTGCTTAACTGTTGGGCATGATTGCCTATGAGAATATCTCTTCAGGATGAAATTAATCAAGGACAGCTACTGCCCATTTATATGAATGTGAATGCAACTGTACACAAAGAACATCTACTGAAATGCAGCCAACTTGATAGCAACAAACAAAAAATAATTTGAAAGCTAGAAAAAAAATGTAAACATCAGCATCCACAATGGCCGCTAGCAACCAACCAACTACTCTTTTTCTATGACAACATTCTCTATCCTTCTCTCTCTAACTTTTCGTGTGTTACTCAGACTGCAAGTAAGACCAAAAGAGGACGTTTTGTTCACTATTATACTGGTTATAGTTTAGCTGCCTTGATACCTTTATATAGAACCATTCTTCCTTAGAGCTGCCAGCTCATTGAAATATTCTATAAAGTAAATTTGAAAAAAAAAATTGTAGAGAAAAAAATGAATTGGGACATTAAGAATAATGAATCTCTGGAAACCGAAGTTGTAAGAAACTATTTAGTGGTTAGAGCTTACTAAATAGTAAATATTCTCTGGAGATATTAATGCTTTTCTCGTATATAATTCATACTCCAGTTCATGCATACTTTATGTATTTAATTGATTGGATTTAATCTTTTGTATAAATTTAATATATGCTTTATTTTTATACAGGTATAATGAAGAAAGTGATAGCAGTGGTGATGAAATTGAATTTATTTATGTCTTTCCAAATGTTCAAAGTGAAGATGAAGGATCAGATACTGATGAGACTATAACGTAAGTGTTCTATATAATATTTTTACAGTATAAACTGTAATTAATATGCACTAATATTTGGAATTGTTATTGAGTAGTGTTTAACGCTCGTTTTTACTACTGAGGCACCACAACTGTGGACACTGATGTTACATGAAATGAAATCTTGTGAAAGGATTTTTTTTTAAGGAAGGAAGTGTTCCAGGCCTAAGTTTAGGGTACCTACCCGACATTTGCCAGTTATGAAGACTGAGGAGAACCTGGAAAAAACCCAGTCGGGATTCGAACCCCAGACCTCCTGCTCATGAGTCTGCACCCTAACGACCTCGGCCACCCATGGCGGTTAATATTTTGAAGTTTGAAAGCAGTCTTAAGAGATAATATTCATAAGATGCCACAAATCCTCTACAGGGTATGGGAATCTTTTCTGTGACAATGTTGACATTGCTGTACTGTTACCATTTTGAGCAATTCCTTTTAAACTAGGTAGTTCTGATATTTGCATTTCCTTCATTGAAGTTTGACCCTTTTCTATTTAGAAATTTTTACAATTTCTACAACTAATATGAAAATGCCTTACAGTATTTAAATTAAATAAATGTTGCATCTTTTCAATCAGTTCATTGGGGATTACTATACTTAAACTGCAGTTTTTTTTATGTTTTGCTATATTCTGTAACCATATGTGATAATTAGATAGATATAACATTAGAAAACCTGCCTGCATAGTTACTTTGAAACATTCAAAATCAAGGAATAGTTAAGATTACTAACTTTGGTTAGGGGGGCAAAACATAACTATTATGCTATGAAGAGATGTAAGATCCCATTTAAATTTGAACACATGGTATTACCATTTGGTACTGCATCAGCTGTGCTTTTTTACTCATTTTCTGATATCATTATATCTATATAATTTTGTTTTCTCTCCTCTTTATCTTCATCATTTGCTGCTGATGCTGATAAATTTTCTGTTTTTTTTCTTTCTTTTTTCTTTTTATTTTCTCCCCCCCCCCCCCCCCGAATCCTTTTGGGTAGGTTTTGGTTTTCATAATCTCTTCTGAGTAGGATATTTAGAACACTTTATGGTGTCACTTAAGAGTGAAAACCATATACAGTGTTCTAAATATCCTTCACTTTATGGTTTTCACTCTTAAGTGAAACCATAAAGTGTTCTAAATATCCTACTCAGAAGAGATTATTAATGGGTGTTTCACTGTGTTTGATCCCAAATTGAATTAATATTTGGCTCTCATGTTTATTTATTGTCATTTTCCTCTTTAAAAACTGCTGTGTCTGAAGGATTTTTTTAATGCACCATATTTGTCTTTTTCTGATTTGTTTCACCTTATAGTCAGTTCATGCATGTTCATATAATTTTTTAGTATGTTACAGATTTTCTGTTCACTTAGTTGTTATGGGAAAGTTTATGTATATTTAAGTTTTTCTATCAAACTTGCTCACATCAAAATATCTGCATTTTTGTACATTTTTACTTGATTGTGTTACTTGTTTGTTGTGTTGCAATTCTTAATATTACATCACTTGATGATGGCAATTATGGGGCTAAGTTTTGCATAAAAGTATCCACCACAGAAACCCAGACAATTCAATTGGAACCAGTGATTGTTGCTGAAATTTCCCCCCATAATGCATTGTATTACATTCTTGGAAGGATAATCTTATCCAACAAATCTTTTCTTTCTTTCTTTCTTTCTTTCTTTCTTTCTTCCTTCCTTCCTTCCTTTCTTCCTTTCCTTTCTTTTTTTTTAACTACTGAAATACATTGAAATGAAGCTGTTAAATGATGTAGTCTTCAATGCAAATATTCCTAAGGAACTTCAACAACTCTCACTACAAATGAAAATATCAATATAGATAAAGTTTACGTGTTCTTCAAATCAGTTTCAGTGAATTTACAAACATTTAAAATTCTGAATCTAGCCAAGAATGTTTTGGAATCTATAGGAATGCTGATCCATGTAATGCTTCAAAAGAAAACTCTGCAGTGCAGTTCATTACTGTATAGAAGAATGTAACATTATTAAGTAAATACAGTTACAACAGTTTCTAGAGAGCCACACAATTTTCCTGGAAGAAGCCAATGAGCAGTTTGAATGAAAACAATGTTACAGTAAATTTGGTGAGAATCCTGAATAGTGTGAAGCTATCTCAAAGGAATATGCATCAGCTGCCATTAGATGCATTTGGTTTCCTTGTTCAGATGCAAATTCCAGGACGTCTTTTTCCAAGTACAGAGTGGTATTCAACAGAAAGAGTGACAATGGCAAATGCTGAGATAACCAAGTATAACAGTAACGCTGTAGATAACACAATATTTGACTTATTTATTTAATTTCAGACCAATTCAGGAGCTCTTGCTCCCATCCTGAGCTGGCAACTGGCTATCATCAGCAGGCAACTAACTCCAGACAGAGCTGGTTTTCAGCTCAAGATGGGAACAAGAGCTCCTGAAACATGTTCTGAAATTAAATAAATTAAATGTTATGTTATCTAATACCAACACCCTTTATTATTATAATTGTTTTACTTTACGTTACTAACTTCTAAAGTTCCTAATATTCACAATAGTTCAGTTAAATGATGAGATAAAATGCCTTTTGCATTTTAACTAAACAAATTTTCAAAAAATAAAACCATTTTCATAAACCCCTAATTGTACATAGAGTAGCTAGAAATTCTTAATAATCAAAACAATTGTAGTTTAATTAATTAAAATGTAAATTGGAAATTGCACAGTGAAGCCAAGCATATAATTGATATTATTGTATGATTTAGTTGAACTACACACTCTTAATGCTTCACTTGTCATAATGTATAGAGCCAGTTTCGAGAACATTTGGTTCTCATCAGTTAAAATTCAACGAATTGAATTGAGTTGAATTTTAGCTGATGATGAGAACCAAATGGTCTGGAAATCGATTCTGTCATCAACAGTTAAAAACCTCTGTTGACCTAAGGCTGTCTAAAATATATATTTTTTCAAAGCTTTAGCCAAATTGGCTTTGGCTTTAGATCTGGTACTCCATTCTGTGTTACTAGTTTACGCTTCTTTGTTCTTATGGTTCTCTGGATACTAATACCAGGAATTTATTTGCTTGCAAGTAATTATGTGCTTTGCTCAAAATTATTTCTTGTACATTGTTTACATTGTTGTTATAGGGAGTTTGATTAATGGATCATGTATTTCTTATATAAAATGACTTAAAATACACATATTTAAGTAGGTTTTTTTAACAGTTAAATGTTTTTAATACTAATTACCAGAGTTTCAGACATGTTCTCCCCACTCACATAGGGTTTTGTGTCTTGGCTCCCCTTCCCACATGTCGGTCCTGGTGGTGTAGTGGTTACCATACTTGCCTCCTACACCCAAGATCACGGGTTCGAACCCGGCCAGGACCGATGGATTTTTTCGGGTGTAAAAATCCTAAGTATGGCTTCCTTCGGAAGGGAAGTAAAGCAGTGGGTCCCGTGTCGTACATTTACGGCACGAAAAAGAACCTCAAGCCTGAAAGAGAGGCCTCTGAGCAAAATTTGTCGGCCGTTTCACGCCCTGAGTTGAATGGGACGCTGATAACCTGAGATGTTAAAGAGCGTCCATAAATCAATCAATCAAACCCCTTCCCACATGGCCACCTGTATGTCTGCCTAGCAGTCTTGAACTTCCAATGTCACAATCTGTATTTATTTGCAAAGTGGCAAGACAGCTGACTTTAGAGCAACACATTTTTGTGTGTAAATGCTATTATAAATATGAATAAGCTCACATATTCTTGAGAAATTCATTCTGAAATTCCCTTCTTCCAGAACTGCAATTCATAATCTTGTGTATAAATTTGATATACTGGTTTAGTGCAAAACAAGAAACACTTGGGAAGTGCGAAAAATTAGACCTAAATTGATGCAAATCTTGGAACGTTAGCCAACAAAATCCTACCGAAATTAGCACAAGTTGGAGTTTCAGTGTCTTCTGGACATACGGCAAAAATTATTAAAACTCAAACCTTATAGGTGTATCTTGTGTTCATTGTCTATGACAAAGTGATCTCGTAGCACAAGTCCATTATTGAGAGTGGTTACTTTCATCAGTAACTGGAGGGTTAATAGATTTTATTTTTTTCAGATGAGGTATAGTTCCACCAAAATAGTTGCATGAACAGTCACAGCATTTGCTATTGGCACTCTGAAAATCAAACTTTTATAGAAGAAGCCCCTCTTTATGACAGGAAAATTTAAGGTTGTTATGTGATCAGTGCAAGATGCCTACTTGGTCCTATTTTTATGAGCAGAAAGCAAATGGGGAGAGGTAATGAAATGACATTCTGACCCCATTGTTTAATCAGCTGACAGAAGAAAAATCATATGTGCGGTTTAAATAAGTTTCTGTCAGTGCAAATATAGTCCATGGATAAAATTAGGGAAGTGTTTGAAGAGTGATCATTCTTGTGCATGGCCATTTTACTCCTCAGATTTAACAGACTGTGATTTTTATTTGTGAGGTAGCTTGTGTACAAAATAAACCCTCACACATTGGAAAATCTCAAGGAAAACATACAAAATGAAATCAAAAACATTATAGTGATCGAACTAAATTGTGTAAATCATAATGTATTTACCCAGTACAATACCTGTTAAGCTGAGGTAATTTAACATGCTCACCATTTGTTATAAGGTAAGATTTTATACATAGCTTAAATAAGTGAAGCTAGAATAAAGGCATGGCCAGCTATGGATGGTCCAGCTGCTGAGATGCTAAACCCCAACTCATGCAACTGGCAAACATATATTCTGAAAGTCCACAGTATATTTGATAGTGCTAATACTGAAATATGGTAAATTCCATAGCATGCTTAATGTGCTAGAATAGTTTATTAGCAGATAAATGTGTAGAATGGTAGCAGTGTAAGGCCGTTAAATGTAAATTGATGTAATTTGTTGTCATTAAATAGGAATTATTAATGAAAGTAAGTTAAAGCTCATCTTTGAGAGTCATAATATATGCTTAATTTTTAGATCGTATGCCAGCACTGATGAAGATGATAATACCACATTGAGTGAACCCAGGTATGCATTATTTGTATTTAAGAATTAATAAGGCTTGTTCTAGGCACATGTAGGACAAGAACTATTGTAATGTTTAATTCTACTTCATGATCCAAAAAAGTACAGATTAAATATTTAATATATGCTTCATTTTTAGATCTTATGCCAGCACTTACGCCAGCACTGATGAAGAAGATGATACTCCAATGAGTGAACCCAGGTATGGATTATTTGTCTTTAAGAATTAATAAGGCTTGTTCTAGGCACATATATGACAAAAACTGTTTTAATGTTTAATTCTACTTCATGATCCAAAAAAGTACAAATTAAATATTTATATTTGATCATTTAGCCACGAAAATTTGAAAAATGGTTAAAAATAAAGCTTTCTGAACTTCAAAGATAGTACTCTACACTGTAGTGGTATTAAATAAAAGGAAAGGGGGTTAATGAAATTATATGTAGAGTGGAGGGAAGAATTTGCAAAAAGGAAATCAATTTGGTAGGTTTTTGGATGTAATCTCAGAGGTAAAGAATTCCTTCCTCTCCGACGATGGTTCCCTCTGACTTACAGTTTTGCCACAGCTGTTGAGACTCTGATACTGGATACTTTTATGGTTCTGTGACCATAGGGGAAGGAGTATATGGAGATTAATAATGTTTTTTCATTATGGAAGGGAGGGAACACAATTTATTGTTCATATCCTATTGTATATAAACTGTTGCACTTAAATAATAAAGATTGCCCACTTAATTCTCCCATTACTAACCAGAGCTTTCCACTAAATGAATGGAACTGAGAAAGCCCTTCCACTGATATTGCCCTGCTGAATACTCTTGCCAAACTGACTGCAGGCCTCAAAGTTACAAACTAAATAAGCATGGTCTGCGAGACTTTTTCCATGTAGTGATGCATTTGGAAGGGCAGAACATCACCAGGGAGAGTATTACTCTTCGCTACTGGACCAACTGTAAGATACAAGCTAAACATCCACACCTTGCAAAAACAATGTTCTCTTTCATCATAGTAATGCTCTTTCACACATATTGGGATTACAGAACTGTATGACCTTCTCTGCTGAGTGCTTCCATATTGACCACATTTGCCAGATTTGGTTACCAGCAATTACTTTTTGTTCTCAAACCTGAAGAAATGGCAGGGTGGACGAAGATTCACATCAAATAATGAGGTTGAATCTGAGACAGACATTTATTTTTCACAGTTGGACAAATCTTATTTTACTGACAATATTAAAAAGTTGGAAAATCTTTGGACTAAAAGTATTAATTTATAAGGTGATACTATGTTGAAAAATAAAAAAAAAAAAAAAAATTTTTTTTTTAAATGTGTAATTTCCTTGTCAGGTCGAGGATTTTAAGATCACCCCTCGTATGTTGAAAATTTGTTTCATGAGTTTGCTATTATCCATCGTCATTAAGGACTGAAAAAAATCTAACTCTCCTTTTTCTGATTGCATCTGACATCCTTTTGCTTTCTTCGGTCTTTCATTCATTCACTTTTGCTGTATTATAATTAACATTCCTCTTTTTGCTCTTATGTTCATAACTTTAATGGGGAATCCATGGTAAAGCTGTAAATATTTCTTGAAAATTTCTAAGAACTATCCTTCCTTTTTAGTCTCAGTTAATACTAATATCCTTTTTTTACATCTGAGTTGAATGAATGAATTGATTTATTTCAGCAAACAACATTACAATTAAATTTACATAAACAAGCAAAATATTTAAAAATTTAGCATTACCAAAACTAAGGTTCTCCCATACATTAACCCCAATATGTATGATAAAGAACCCCTAAAATAAATTACCAAATTATCGTTTTCACAATTGTGTATGCCCTCAAGCTCCTTCCTTGTACTTCTCCACTTGTCCCTTACTTTTCCTAAGAATTCCCTAATCATGTTTATTTTCTCTACATTCATGTCTGATAACATTTTAATTGCCACTATATCTTGTAGTTTATATCTTTTTTTCACCCCAGATACTACCCCTCTACCTTTTTACCATTTCATAATGTATTAGACAATCCACTTTGCCACACTTAATGCATCCTTCTTTAAAATTTCCTTTTAGAAATAATACACATCCATGCAAGACCTATTCTTCCAAATCACATTTATCTATACATTTCTCCCATCCCCAATTTCTTGTAACTACTTTATGTAATCCAAAAAAATATATATTTTTTATATAAATCTAAAGAACTTTTATCCTCTAAACTAGCCCAAATCTCCATTCATCCGATCTTCTGACTGACTTTTTTCCAAAATCCACAGACTTGACTTTCATCGAATTGCCATACATATCCCATTCCAATTTCTTCTAGTACTTTACCCACTTTACCCACCATCAACATTTTCTTCCCAGTACATCTCTTTGGTATTTAAAACATTAATTTAGTACATTGCTGTTATTTAATTTCAAACATCTGTGCAGTTTTATCTTATTTATTAATTTAACGATTTCTCTTATTTTATTTTTATACATTTCATGTTCTGATTGTCCGTGAACTTCTTCATAGAGTTTTGGTTACTGTCCATATATTTCATCAGGTTTCTTTGATTAGGCTTTTAGCACATAACTGTTTTCTAGTGACCGGAGAGCTGGCCAAGTTCATCAATTTCCAATCCAGAGACTTTGTGATTTTAAATAAATTTTCATCCTGAATGAATGCTGAACTACAGAATTATAAGGCAGCAGTAACCATAATAAGAGATAATGTTATTCATATGGAACCAAAGAGCATTGAAGAATTTGGGAGACGATGCATCAAAAGTTTTACAAATCATTGAAATTAATTCAGCAGAAATCTTAATATTATGGTAATATATCCTAAAAATTGCAAATAAAATTGCTGTAATTAAATGAAAATAGCTGGGTGTGAGAGAGCTGTTACGGTTTAAAAACTATTAACTTTCTTCTTCTTCTTCTTCTTCTTCTTCTTCTTCTTCTTCTTCTCCTCCTTCTTCTTCCCCCTCTTCCTCCTCCTTCTTGTTGTTGTTGTTCTTCTTCCCCCTCCTCCTCCATTTTCATCTTCATCTTTTTCTTCTTCAAAATTTTTGTTTAATGGAGGTGTTATACAAGTACAATAGTTCAGCAAATTATTCTTAATCTTAATATAAACACATGCTTTTTCATATATTTTTCTTTTTTCTATGTTGATCAAACAGATCTACATTTCTTTTTATAGAATGGATAACACTCCAAACGACATAAAAATAGAAGAAATTGTAGCATCTTTCTTCCTCTATACTTATCTGATCAAACCCTGTACATTTTTTGTTACAGAGCAAGCAACTCCAGTCCAGTACCAGAAAAACAGCCTGAAAATGCAAAAGATGACTGTGTTTTTAAGAAACCATATCCTAAAATATATAATATGTAAGTAACTTCTGTTCTGTAAACACGTCTCCATTGCCTTTGAACTTTTAACAACGTTCTTGGTTTTCCAAAATACCACTTCAAAATTGTTTTCTGCTGTTCAAACGATAATCTTGGCTTCATTTGTTCATTGTTGATTTACCTGTCACATAGCAACACTTATCATGTATGTGAGTCACATCTGTTTACAGAACATCATACTACACATTACTGTTGTTTTTCGGTCCAACTTTGAAATATATTAAATAGATATTTATTGTGAAAGTTTGTATACATTTTTTGGCACCCTCGGTATATGAAAGTTAGAGAGATAAATAAAGTATGAAATATGCAAAAGGATCTAATTGATAAATTGAATATTGTACAGGAAGGCAACTTCACTGCTAAAAACCATAAACCAAAATATTGCTAAAATCATCGCATACACGTTGAAATTATAAAGCATAAGAAAAAATAATTGAAAGAATTTCAAATAATTAAGGTTTCTTTTGAACAAAAAATTCCACATGTTAAATAAATTTATTTCCCTTTTATGCAAGCAGAGTTTTATCAAGTAACAAAAATACAGTTTACTGCAGTAACAAGTTGTACTTTAAATATTGTACTTACGAAGCTATTGACAATGGAGTAGTGATATATCCTAAACTTAGGTATTAATTTTTTACACTATACTCCATTTACTAAACTTAGTTATTAATTTTTACACTATACTCCATTTATTTACATAAAGTAAGATGCGTTTCAGGAGAATCTTTCCAATCTTCAGTTGCTCACCGAACCGCCGTTACTCGAAACGATGGCTGGACACCCGGATGTTTCTGTGGTGGGCTCTGTTGGTTGAAATAGGAAATGGCAGAGTAATCCATAGGAAGACTCAAAATTCATTAGGTTTTCTCAATTTTTAATATAAAAATTTTTTCCCAAGTGGATAACTCCATTGGGTTTTGAAGATGTTTCAGCAGTTTAACTTCCAGTTTTATTTCATGGTTTTTGGTCCAAAAGTGAGCTGCTACTGCTGATTTATCCACCTGCTTAAGCCGAATATTCCTAAAGTGTTCTTACCTTTGAATGTTTAAATTTCTCTTTATTTTGCCTTTGTAGCTCTGTTCACAATCTGCACATTTTATTACATAAATTCCTGATTTCTGTTCTGTTGGTATGGAGTCTTTTAGTGTGCAAACTAATAAATTCTTGATATTATATCTGTTCTTTGGGGCTAACATTATCCCATGTTCTTTGAAAATTTTCTTGAACTTGTGGTAAATTGGATGGTAGGTAAAACTTTTGAATTTGTATCCTTTTGGTTTTTCTCACTGTGTCTTTGTTGAAACCATTGGTTATAGCTGTCTTTATTATTTGTTGGTATTATATTTTGTACTCTGCTTCTGTGAGAGGAATATTCATCAATTTGTGTGCCAAATTGTGAAACACTGCATATTTATGTGGAATGGGGTTATAACTCTTCATTTTTTATGTAATTTTTTCTGTATGTTCTTTTCTGTAAATTCCATAATTCAAACAATCTCCATTTCTTACAATTTTTAAATCTAGAAATGGTAGCCACCCATTTCTATCTTCTTCTATGGTAAACTGTATAGATTTATGTTGCAAATTAAGAAGTTTCAGGATATTCATTGAGTGATTCTTCAGTATTATTGCAAAAATGTCATCCACATACATATACCGTGGCTTGAAAATTAAAAGGAAGGCTTTCATAATATGTATTTCAAATGAACTCATGAATAAATCTATTAGAAAAGGTGAGAAAGGGTTTCCCTAGTTAGGCCTGAAACTGGTTGATAAACTGTTGAAACTGAAGAAATTTTGTTGAATGAAATATTAGTAACTTTCAATAAGTCTTCTATTTCTTCTGTTTTAAAATTTATTGGTATTAACCATTTCTGTAACATAAGCATAAGTTTCTCTGTTAGTATCCTCAGGGATATAGCTTTTATGTCAAATGACACCGTTATATCTCCAGCTATAATTCTGCTATTTTTAGAATTTCAACTAGATCAACTGAATTTTTGATTCTCAAACTTTGGAATCTCTTAAAAGAATTGAAAACTTTGATCAATTTTTTTGCAACCTGGTATGTGGTGAATTGATATTGTTGATTATTGGTCTCATGCTGTTATCATTTTTATGTATTTTAGGTAGTCCATAAAGCCTGGGTAGTACTGGATTACTCTGTGTGAGTTTATCAGCAGCGGATAGTGTTTTGATTTCATTTAATAGTTTGGTTAAGATCTTATTACATTTATTGAGCTGATTCTTTTCAATTGGTTTGTAATCTTTTCCTTTTAACATTTATTCAACTCTATCTACCTTTGTCTACTTTTGTGTATATCACTGGTTTTTCTTTTAGTTTTAATGTGTTTGTGTAATTTATTGATTTCTTTCAGTTTTGTATGTTCTCCAAAACATTTTTGCATTTACTTTTAATAAACAATTTTTCATTTTTGTTTAGTTGTTGGATGGCTATGTTAATGTCGGCTATGTAATCTTCTATTTTATCTGAAAAATCTATACAAGTTTTGAGGCCATTGTTTAGGTGATTGATTTCATTTTCAGAAAATGTAGCACTTGAGAGATTAGCTACTTTTATCTATTGTGTGTGAGCGTGAGGCTGGTACCATTTAAGTTTTTTTTTTTTTTTTTTTTTTTTTTTGTAAGTTCTGGGGTTTCTTTTTTAATTTCTGGTTTTTGTTTTTCATTTGTGCACTTAAATTTTGATGTAGGTGATGTAAATTTTCCCATAAGTGAAATCCTAGTTTTTTGTTTCTGGAATCTTTTAAATTTTTGGTTAACCATCTGTTTGCATTGGATTTAGC
This sequence comes from Metallyticus violacea, assembly GCA_030762175.1. Lineage (NCBI taxonomy): Eukaryota > Metazoa > Arthropoda > Insecta > Mantodea > Metallyticidae > Metallyticus > Metallyticus violacea. Next base: position 37,413,422 of record CM060845.1, on the reverse strand, counting down.
AGATTCTATTATGTGTAGATATTCGTTCTTGTATTCTTATTTGTTCAGTGGTATATATATTAGTCTGTATGTCATACTGTTGAACACTGTTTCCTTATGTAATCTTGTATTGAAACCATGGGCTTTGATATAATTGTCTATATGTGTGTCCTTTCTGTAGATGCCAAATTTAAGTTTATTATTACATTTTATCTTCAGATCCAAAAATGGCAGCATTTATCTCCTTTATGACAGTGAACTTAATTGTAGGCTCTTGCATGTTTAAAAGTTTTAGCTCATCCTCTATATACATTTGTTTATAATGGCAAATACATTGTCTATATATCTGTGCCAAATCTAAAAATGTGGGGGACATCACTGAGGCTTTTTTTCTTCTTATTATTCTTCTTTGTAGTTGGTTTATTAACAAAGGTTCTTTAACATCTCAGATCATCACAGCATCCCATTCAATTTGGGGCATGAAATGGCCAATAAATTTTGCTCATAGGACTTTTTTCAGGCTTGTAGTTCTTTTATGTTCTATAAATTTATGATATGGGACCCAAGGCTTTACTTTTCTTCCCAAGGAAGCATCACTTAGGATTTTTACACCTGAAAAAATCCATCAATCCTGACTGGAATTGAACCCATGATCTTGGGTCTAGGAGGGAAGTATGGTACCACTAGACCACCAGGACCAACACCTTGTTTATGTGTTTCTTCTTTCTGCTTTACATAAAAAATGTTAAAGTACTCATCAGAAGCTTCTCAAACACCATCAAAATCATCTATAGGTACAAGCCTACACAACAAATCATATATTATATGCTATGGTCATCCAAGAACCAGCTCTGCTCAGAAGGAGTTTACATAATTTGGTACTCCTGTGGTGCTATATACATTGATACAACTTGACATAGTGTCAACACTATAATGGAGCACAACAGACATTGTTACCTAGGCCAACCAAAAATCTGTTTTGTTGGCTGAAGGTGAGCATGTGATAAGATGTGGAGACATGCAACATTCTATCTTCCATATCACATTACATCAAATGAACTATGAAGCCATAGAAATATTCAAACACTCCATGATTTCAACCATAAAAAAACCATAAAACTTAAAATAAGGTATGGCACCTTGCTAGATGGGAAGTCCAAATAAAACCATCCCATGAAACACCACCCAAGACCATATTGCACTACAGATAGCTAAACAGTAAATGACAACAATTCACAGAATATTTAAGTCATTACATGCACCTCTCACTCAAGCCCAACTTATTCAGCTTCTTGCCCAATCAGGCAAGTGAAAAACCATGTTAACCAATCAGAAGTGAGATCCTTCCAATCCAGAATATATATACTCACACCATTCAACATCAACAGATTCTACGTCAGTCATTATTCAGATCTTCAAAAGAGTACTTTGGCCCTACCACTGAAGATTTGTTGCAACTTTGAATGAACCACCTGAAAAGAGGAGTTGTTTAATAGACCACGGCCTTCAAGCCTGGAAATTCATCCTATTGACTCCAGCCATGTAAGCCTATGATGCTTGTTATCATTAATTTAGCTGTTTGTAGTTTTTCTTCAAAATAAGTTCCATCTAATTTTTGTAAATAATATGTATGTAGAAGAGAGTGACAGTTCAAAAAGTAAAGTTGTATTAATGATGCTACGATACATGTAAAACTGCAGTCACATGAACCAGGAGTGCCTTGTAAGTGCAGCAATAACTGTTTTGATATTGTGAATGATGAAAATAAGAGAAATCTTATTAATAAGATAAACCAAAAAACATGATAGAATAAACCTTTGTTTAAGTGGTTTAATCACAATGCTCCCTTTATAGTGCCATTGTTTGAAAAAAAGAAGAGCAATAGACACAATTTTATGATGCATTTTGTAAATTTAATGGTTATGTTACTCTTAATGGGATTGTCCAAGAAATAAGTGAACATTATGTCATTCCATGAGATAAAGGACAACTTAGATCATTTACTAAAGAAACTAAAATCTGAAGATTAATCTCTGTGAAATGGTAGAGGAAAATGCAAAACCAGCTCAGAGGCTTTAACATATGAAATAATGAGTGAGCACATTAATTCATTTAAAGGGTGTAATTAGGCACTACAGTTAAAGAAAACGGAAAAAAATCCATCTCCGTGAGTCCTGAACATTAAAAGTATATTCATAATGTTAAAAGGAAGTTTCCAGACCAGACTATACCATGGAGAATATGCTGCATGATCTACAACTTACATATCAGTTTAAGTTTTAGGTACCCATGGGTGATGAACATAATTCCTGTAATAAATATCTGGCCAAGAAACAAAATTTAGGAAAAGAACTGACTTCACATTGTTTACTGAAATAAAACACAGCTAATAAAATGGTATTTTATACCCAACACAACAGCAGAGTTGAGAGCCATTCTAACAGGGGCATTTTGGAGATACTCATAGCAATGGAAGGCTCAAGCCTAAGTGTCTTACTTTGAAGAGGATAAGGAAGTGAAACATTATAAGATATACTCCCTTCCCAACAGTGTGAGATCACATATTTTTCAGATAAACCTTGCATTTGTGTGAAGATTGTGAAAGTGTGCATTAATAGAGTTTTATAAAGTCAGATAAAAATAAGCAAAAGTTATAGTCCATTTTTTCTATTTTATAATGGAATCTGTAGTTGGACTAAAATGTATTTTGGTTATATAAATTAAGTTATATTTATGGTTTGTTTGAATATATTAATGAGATTTGATGTTCTTTTCATTCTTTTTCTTTCTTCCTTCATGGCATTCACACCATGGCCATGATTTTTTTTTAAAATATATTTTCCCCCCCTCCTTTACTTTCATTTTGTAAACCTTAGTGACTAGAGTTTTTCACATTCTAGACTTAGTCTATGAAATATGTTTTCTTTTTCCTTTCCAGTTATTTTGGAGATTGTATATCTTATTACAGTGATTACAGTGAAACCTTTCTCTCATACAATATAGGGTGAAGGATGTTCAAGAAAGTAGTGCAGTTGAGTCAGCAAAGATAAATGAAATTGTTATGACAGAAAATGTGGATCAAGAAAGTGGTAATGGCAACAGCGACAAAGAATTAAGGTTAGTAATCATATTTCTAGAAACTTATTTACAAAAGCAAAAATTGTCAAAGAGTTATAAAATGTTATAGAATTTAATTGAATTGGAGTGGCCAAGTGAAGCACAAATGCTACCACTAGACTCCACAAGTGGTCTAAATTACTCATAAATTGTAATTATGACAAGTTCCATCTATTTACATTCATTTGCACAAAAAAAAAGTTATAAAGATAGAATCATTACTTTTTAAGATAAATTAAACATTTCTTTTTTTACCTCAGCTTTTTTTTTTAGTGGATTTGTGCTGTTATAAAATACTAACATAATTTTCATCTCATAATTTTTGTTGTTTAAAGTGTATTATTGTTGTGTTCATCATTAATAAAAGTTTTATTTCCACCGTGGATGCAAATAGTTTATGTACACTGTTTTGTACATAATATTGAACATTCATTATCTGTGTAGCATAAACTGCAGTTAAAGATTTGAATATTAGATAAATTGTATTCATTAATAAGGCTAACTTGGAATAAACTCTTATAAAAAAAAAAAATATATATATATATAACATGATCAATTAATTTTTCCCTAAACTTTTTACTTAATCCGCAGTTTGGACTACACCTACACAATCTTTACCCCCTACTGGCATATTGAAATCTAAAATGCTGCTGTAGCACACTGTACTCTTACCCCCTCACAGCTCAGGCAATTGTTTTATAAGAAAAAACTGGGTATCACATGTCTCCAAGGGGACTGGAGCATGATTACTTTTCCTTTAATAACATAAGAGTACATTCAGCAGAAATTAAAAGCTGCTAGAAAAATTGTTTAGATTGCCTTGTATAGTGTATTTACTCTGAGTTCCATACATGTTAAAATAACGCAGGACATTTTATTAAAACACAAAGTGTATTTGTACATTTATTATAATAAATGTCATTTTCATGCTAAATGTATAATATTAGAGCTTTGTATTTTATTTAAATTTTAGGAAAAGTGAATGCTCTGTCCAGGGAAATCTTTCAGATTATACACAGGAATTTGAAGAATTTGAGTCATATTCTAGTAAGAGAAAACTACCATCGTAAGTATAAGGAATATTATGAATATATCCAGAATAATATAATGTATCAAGTTTTGGTCTCTAAACTAACTCATACAGAATTAGGGAGCAAAATATGCATTTTCCAAAGAACACTGTGAATTATATAGCAGTCTACAGTTAGCTGAGGATGCAGACAATGGTCTGCAAAACATGTTCTAAATATAAACAAGTAAGTGAATCTAATAAGAATGTGTAGTTTGACTCAATCATACAATATCTTAATTATATGATTAGTTTCTCTTTATAAGTTCCAATTAGCACTTCAGGTATATCATTATTTGTATAAAATCATGTGATATATGTTGTACTAAACACTGTTATTGCTTTACCTACTTGTGTGATATTTGGAACCGATTTCGAAGACCTTTGTCTTCATCTTCGGCCAAGGGTACTACAGTCATACCCTTGGCCGAAGATGAAGACGTAGGTCTTTGAAACCGGTTCCAAATATCACACAAGTAAGTAAGAGTGTTTACTACGACATATATCACATGATTTTATTCATATGACTTGGCTGCACTTTGTTAGTTTCATATATTTTTTAAAATAATTTTCTTTTTTAAAATATATGTTTTAATATCATTTGTTGCTACTTGGAATCTTTCAAGCCATATATTTTTTAAAATATATGTTTTAATATAATTTTTTGCTACTTGGAATCTTTCAAGCCATGCAATATAATAAAATTCCATTAATTATTAGGCAAATGTTTTATGCGGGGCCTAATGAAGATAGGTGGTGGCTACTATATGATTATGTTTGCAATCTCATTGCACATATTCAGGTACATGATGCGAATGGAATGAAGTGACAGTTGTTATGTGACCATGATTGTTTTATTGTTGATGGGAGATTAAATCTCAGTAGATATTGTGTGATCCTTTATAGAGCAGTGGATTTCAATGTTTTTTGTTCACAACTCACTACCTTACAAAGAATCCCCTACAGCACACTAATGAGCAAGTTGGCAACCTTGTAGGAGATTAGTGCCTGCACAACTTGCCTTCAGCTGTTAGTTATTTGAAGGCTTGCAGCTCTAATGTCATTTTGTCTTGGCATGTTTTGAGGTTGATTAATAGTTTGACATATATTATATGCAATATTGTGTTAATTTTGCTTTTTTAAAAATCTAAGTGCATTGTGGACAATTTTTGATTAAAAGAAGAAAAGTTGAAGATAAGTTAGTTATATTTAAACTGATTTTATTAACTTCTACTCTTGAGAATATCATGGGATATTATTTATACTCCATCATTGTCACCAAATATTATAGCAATTCTTAGACCAGTCAGATTGAGCCTTCAATTGAAATATCGTGAACTACCCCTTCCCAAGTTTTAAATGTTGGTGAAGAAAGAGTACTCATTATTAGCAGTGGAAATAAGTTAAATGCTTGTTACATTTTTCAGCTAACATTTGTGCGATCTGGACCTTTTAGTATTAACAAACATAAAAACCAAGAAATGTGAAAGACTTCTCTCGGTTGAACAGAGAATGTGTTGTGTTTGTCTATAGTTCCACCATGTTGTACTTTTATGTAAGAAATGAAAAAATGGCTTTTCTCATTAATAACTCAAATTTTTATTGTAAGTGTAAACTAATAAATCCTATATAAAATAAATATATTTAAGCCCTCGATTATTTTTCTGTTATTCCTTCTTTAAAATAAATTTCAGAAAATTATTTAAATTACTTTTATCAGCAATATCACAAAATCTTGGATTTTGCCGCAGCATACCTAAAGAATCTCAATACAATATTAAGTCACACCTTCTTGAGAAGCCCAGCTTTAGAGTCATATATGAAATATTAAAGAGTACCTTGCACTTTAGTTTATATGCAAGTTGTGACTTTTGATCATTTTTGGCATTCCAGAAGATTGCGGCATGGTAATAGATACATCCTATATATACCTTTAGTATCTTGAGTCTGAAGATATTTTTGCTCTCTATATAAAATAGGTGATTATGTTTTTAATTTTTTGCTAATATTTTTATCATTTTTTTTTATCCTTTATCACATATCTTTCAGTTAGTATTCAATATTGTTTTAACACAGAATGATTCATGTAAAACTCTTACATTTTATTTTTTATTTATTTCAATAGGAATGCATAGCAGTCGTCTATGATACTTTGAAATTGAACTGATACTCTGAATGTTTAATCCCTTATCATTAGATAGTTCATGTATTCAGGTTTAGGAGTTGGCAGTTGTTTCTACCATTTTGCATTAGACATTGAAGATGCAATGCTACACAATGGTTCTTCCTGGTAAAAAATTACTGGATCACAAATTTGATATAAAGATAGTTTTCACATAATTGTAGCAAGTAATAATTTTTAGATTTGACAATATTGTAATTCTTTCTGTGTGGTTACTTGAAAGACAGAGTATATACCACATAACTGCAAAGCATAGTATTATTTGAAGAATAACAATACACATAAGATCTGATAATGGCAACAGACTCCTCCAATAAGTGGCCAGGAACATGGAATGACATGTTCAGTTATGCCCTCAGGAGGAGGGAGGACAATTTCAACATTTACTCTAGATGTTAGTAATCTCCCAGAGATACTGTACATTTGATGTACGGAATTTTCTTTTTAGCATAATTCTCTTTGAAATAAATAAAGAAATGTATGGGTATTATATGAATCGTGTATCAATGAATTAACATTGTACATGCTAGTAGCATTTTGCACACTGGAAGGCTTAGGATTTCTTTTCGTTATTTACAAACAGGACAAATATAATATAATTCTTCCATTTATTGTTGCAACCAGTTAACTACCCTTAAACTCTATCTTGTACTGCCATCTAACAACTTATTGCATGTTTGTATTAGCACAATACTCATTCTTTCTGTGATAATTGCTTATATTGTAGCATATGAAGAATTGACAATATGGGGATTGAGCTAGCATTTGTAGCATAAAGGCAATTGAAGTTCCAAGTAACAATTGGAGAATTGAATATGTGGAAAGATTAGCTCTGTGCGTGTACAGAATGGAAATATGTAGTGTTTTGAATGGTTTCTGATCAGATAAGTTTGAAGAGAGTAGACAATATACATCTGCTCAGGGATGGGTCATCTTTACAGCCGACAACTCAAAGTCAGTTAAATCAGTAATGATGTTAATAAAAGGAGATATCTAAAGCTTGAAAGTGTTTATATTTTCGTAGATTACATGTGTCCAATGTTTCCTTGTTTTTATTTAACTCTGATTAGGGATATTAGTAATGTTTAGAGATAAGCGATGCAGCTCGCTCCTTATTCAGCCTTAGATGATGAAATGAGTGCAGAATGATATTTAGACGAGTAACTCTTAAGCTGTGACAATATTCTGTTATCGCTGACATCAGATACTTCATGAAAGTGTATAAACATTATAAATATCTTTAATTATATGTGTAGAAAGTTATTATAAAAATTAAAAAAATTTGTTTTATGTCTTTAGTCAAAAAGACCATTCATTCGTAATTTAGCTGCACAACTGGGCTTCTCAGCTGTCTCTTGTTATATGTGTAAGTAATTTAAGAAAATAGGATTTGCACCAATGATTCTTTATAACATCAGTAATATACATAGCTTGAACAAATATATCTCATTATTATCAGTTACTATTTGTTCGTGAAATAGCAAAGATTTCTTTGGAAAATCATATTTATCATTCATTACTCAAACTTGCCATCAGCAACATGAGCATTCCAATTTCATAGTTTTCCATTCCTTAGCCACCAAGCAAATGGACTGTAGGCAAAGAAATCATAAAGAACAAGAATGGAGGGGAATGCCTCCTTAATATAGTGGTAGCTTTTGTAACTACTAATCCGGAGGTTCTGGGTTCGAATCCTGGCCAGAATAAACTGTCTGGATAAAACTGTTTTTCTTCGCTTACCCTGAGAAGGTATATGCCAAATAGCTTTTAGATGCTAAGGCTCTGAGCTCATTTGCGCCACCATTAATTCATTTATATCTTTCATCTCTACTGTGCTGGATGATGAAGGCAACAGCCTTTGAAACATGTCCAAGTAAGTGGAACAAAACTAGTGAAATTTCAGTGATTTCCTCATAAATAACACTGGTCAATATTGATTTTGTAGTATAAAGGAAAATATGTGATTTTAATGGAAATCAGTGCCCTGATTTCAAAAATGAAGTCTGTTTTTGACAATCACATCTAGTTTTTTTAGTAAGTGCATATATGTATATTGTGCTACATTCATTCAGCTTGTCGGTCCTGGTGGTGTAGTGGTTACCATGCTTGCCTCCTACATCGAAGAATGCGGGTTCGAACCCGGCCAGGACTGATGGATTTTTTCGGGCGTAAAAATCCTAAGTATGGCTTCCTTCGGAAGGGAAGTAAAGCTGTGGGTCCCATGTCATACATTTACGGCACAAAAAAGAACCTCAAGCCTGAAAGAGAGGCCTCTGAGCAAAATTTGTCGGCCGTTTCACGCCCTGAGTTGAATGGGACACTGATGACCTGAGATGTTGAAGAGCGTCCATAAATAAACGAATCAAAAAAAAATTCATTCAGCTTGTACAGCTTACTGCTACATTTCGTTATGTTATTCTAAATATGTTGTTAATTTTCTTCTTAATCAGCTCACTTCTATCCCCCCTTATCACCTAGATGTTTATGTTTCTATTCCCAGCACTTATCAGTTTTATTCTATGAGTTAGTTCTGTCTTCTTGTGAGGTATTTGTGGTTACATTTATAGCTATCATAGATCTCAACTTCAGTTGAGCTGAGAACTTGGGTTAATACACACATTTGCCTTCTGTATGTGTAGTGCTAAAATAAAAGTTCCAGTATGACTTCTACATCAACATTATGCAGGAGACAGTGTCTACAAAGTCCTCAGAAGTTTTGTAATATTTGTGGTGTTATGTGTTTGATGGGAAGGTATGTAAAATAGACTCACAAACAAAGAAACTATATTAATCATATTTCAAAGACAAATTTGGTGATGAGGATAAATTGTTCGCACCTCATATTGCATGTAACAGTTGTGTTCAGGGATTACATTATTGGTATGAAGAAAAACAGAAAGCAGTGCCATTTGCCATACCAATTATATGGAGAGAGAGAGTAGTAGAATCACCATGATGATTGTTACTTTTGCATGTAAAAAGTTGCTGGCTTCAATAAAAAAAAATAAGTAGGGAATTAAAAATCCAAATTTGAACTCGGGTACATGCCTATTCCTCATGGAGCCCAACTACCCATATCTACACCACCAGCAGATCTCAATTTTAGTGAAGATTTTGTTATCACCTGGTATTATATTTACTTGGCATAGGAATTGTGAGATACAGTTCCACAAGCACTATGCAGAAGATCAACGTGTTTTATGTGGATTTGTGTGTAACCTTATTCAACAGTTGGGCAGGGAAGCATATGAGCCAAGTAACTGGCATCTTTTTATTGATTCTTCCAAATGAAGTCTTTAGGCAGTATTACTTATAATGGCAACAAGTTAGCTCCAATACCTCTTGCACATTCTATGAACCTAAGGGAGTCTTATGAAATGCTGAAGCGTGTTCTTGAGAAAATTGAATACCATGACCAAGAGTGGCAATTATGTGGTGACTTGAAGGTCACTGGACTGTTACTAGGACAACAGAGAGGATATACAAAATTTCCTTGTTTTCTTTGCAAATGGGATAACAGGGCAAGGGACAAACATTGGGAAACTGATCAATGGCCTGAGAGGCAGCAATTGGAACCTGGATCAAAAAATGTTACTGATGTGACTCTTGTTGATCGTCAAAAAATTTAACACCCTCCATTACACATAAAACTTGGCTTGGTGAAACAATTTGTGAAAGTAATTGACAAAAGTTGCCCTTCCTTCCAGCATCATTTCTAAATCATTTAACTGAAATTGATTAAACTGTTGTGGTGAATCATCAAATTCTTCTGGATCAAAAACCAACTTATTGTTGGAAGTCATGCAGCTGCTTTCAGATTCACTAAAATAGAAGTCTGCTGGTGGTGAACGTAAGGGTAGTTGGGGTCCATGAGGAATAGACATGTAGCCTAGTTCAGATTTGGATTTTTAATTCCTGCCTTAATTTTTTTGTTGTAGCCAGCAACTTTGAGCATGCAAAAGTAACAATCGTCATGGTGATTCTGCTGCTCTCCCCATATAATTGGTTCAGAAAACGGCATTGCCTTCCATTTTCCTTCATACCATTAATTTTATCCTTCAACTCAACTGTTACATACAATATGAGGTGTGAAAAATTTAGCCTGTACACCAACTTTCTCTTTGAAATATGAGTAATATAGTTTCTTTGTTTGTAAGTCTATTTTACGTACCTTCCTGTCAAACACATAACAACCACAAATGTAACAAAGCTTGTGAGCACTTTATAGACACTGTCTCCTGCGTAATCCTGATGTAGAAGTCATACTGGAACTTATATTTTAACACTACACATACAGAAGGTAAACATGTGTACTAACACAAGCTTTCAGCTCAATTGAAATTGAAATCTATGATACCTGTAAATGTAAACATAAATACCTCACAAGAAGACAGAACTGACCCATAGAACAAAACTGATAAATGTTGGGAATATAAACATAAACATTTGGATGAGAGGGAGGATGGAAGCAAGCCAATTAGTAAGAAAATCAACAAAAGATTTGGAACAACATAATGAAATGTAGCAGTAAGTTGTATAAGCTTAATGAATTTAGCACTGTAGACATATATGCACATTTCATAAAAACTAGGTGTGATAGCCAAAAACGGGCTTCATTTTTGAAATCAAGGCACTGTTTCCATTAGTCACATATTTTTATTTATACCAAGAATCAATATTGACCAGTGTAGTCAATGATTGATAAATTGAATAGGTGAGGGAATGGGAGTAAATTAGCATTTGAAATGATTATTATACAGCAATAATCTGGGTATTAAGTGAGTACATAGTCCTAAGGAAATAAGTAACCCAAAGTGTAGGATAATTCGATGAAATGTTTAGAATTAAAATATTTTAATAGAGTCATAATGATATGTATTAATTTTATATTGTTAGTATTGTGGAATTCACAAAGACATAGATCTTATTGTAATATAACAATTGTATGTTGATATAAAGAGAAATTCAAATTCCTAATGTCAACCGAAAAAACATGTAATTTAAGAGGGCAGAAAGAATTTTTAATTTGTTGCATATCGATAAAGGTGAACTAATAGAGATGTATTATACCACATAAGTATGCATTTTGATGACTGTGTCACATCTCCCATTCTCTCTCTCTCTCTCTCTCTTTCTCTTTATTTTTTTCATCATACTTTTTCAGACACAAACGGATGTACACAGAAGCTGAACGAAGAGCAATTTTGGATTACATTATTACATATCAGTTGGGTGCTTATATCAAAGGCAATGATGTTTGGAAAAAAATGGAAGTTAAAAAGGTGAGAACTGGTCAGAAAGTGAAAATTCCATTAATAGGATAGAGTAGATCAATTGAACTACCATGAACATAATATAAGAGAGAATAGAGTATATTCCCAGGCATTCTTTTTACCACACTTTCTTCCAAAAGACTTTCTCCTGAATCCATTATCCCAAAACTAAAAATAAAATAAAAAAATATCAAATATCCAACCCATATATTCTTGAATTTTTTTAAAAGGACATCTAGAGTGAGAAATGTATCTAATACACCTCAGATAATCTAGTCTTCTGCTTTTCTCCTTATAATCATTGTACTGTATAGTGATTGTCTGGATGTAGTTTTGAATTGCTTTTTAGGCTGTGCATACACATATCTGCCCAACTATATCTTCTACAAGCCTCTGTTTAGCTTTGTTCCTTCTGTAGTTCTTTCAGAGCTGCAGATACACTTGCATGTTGTTTTTGTAGAATTGTTATGTCAGCCCTCACTAACATTATTTGTGCAATGGTAATTTTTAGCATGGTTTCATACTGATTCCATAAATTGGGTGTGTAACTTGGAGCCACAGCTTGTCGCCTGTCTCTTGCCTGTTGACCAGAAATATAATTTATGTCAAAGAAGTCAAAGCTGGTAGCTGGTGATATTCCCAAGTTCTTTCAGTCATGGACACTATCAAGGTTTAACATTGGGAAATCTACTCTCACCATTCTTAACAGATATGTACATGAGTTTCTTGGAAACAAAATTAGTTCAAGCTTTCCCACATATATTCAAATGTTGCTACTGTTATGTTGATGTCTTTGCAATAGTAAATGAAGAGGATGTAACTAAATTCACAATGGAAATGGAAAACAACATGGTTCTTCCCTTCATGGATATAAAAATGAAAAACATGACAATATACTGAAATTTGGCATATTCAGAAAAGATGCACATACATATAATTATATAAAAAAATGACAGCCACAATCCAAAACAACATAAACTCGCCATAATCAATTGCCTCACATTCATATGAACAAACCTACCAATAAGCAAGATAGAATACAAATCAATTTGGAAAAAGCACGGATATAGCACTGCAAAATGGCTATACAACAGATCTGGTCAAGAAGAAAATAGAAAATTTATTAAAAAAAAAAAAAAATGAAAGATATCACATACTGAAAGGCTACAAAAGAGATCATATATAATAAGAAATTTATACTCCATCCATGGAAACACCAAAAATTCCAGAAGATTGTTAAAGATGCCAACATTATTTTGGCTCCAGTGAAGAAATGCTTCCTAAACAACTTCCTAAAAACCAACACAAAGACAAAACTCCACCAGGAAAACAGTCGGGCATTTATGAAATCTGTTGCAAAGACTGCAATATGAAATATATAGATAAAACAAAAAGAAACATTACACTACAGTTTAACGAACTCATGAGAAATGTAAAACAATAAAACATGGAAAAATCACAATAGCATACCATTTCTGGCCAAAATGCATGAATTCCAAATTGAACCTAAACTCTTGAAACCCATAGAATTATCAGTCTAAGAAAATATATTCATAAATGAAAACAAGGAAAATTTAATTAAAACATATCTTTTAAAAAAGAAAATTATTTTAAAAAATATATGGAACTAACACAGTGAAGTCAAGTCATATAAATAAAATCATGTGATATATTTCGTACTAAACACTCTTATTGCTTCACTTATGTGATATTTGGAACCAGTTTCAAAGACCTTTGTCTTCAGATATATTTTTGATATTTCTAAACTTTTATATGTCCCAAACACTATTACAAGATTTTCAGCATCTCCAAATTCATCAAAGCTGTCAAACAGAAGGAAGTTCTCACCTTTAAGAGATGTTTAAATATGTTCCTGAGATCTCCTGATATTTGCATTTATTGATAGATCTTTTCATCTTTCCCTCAGCTTTCTTTAAATTTTCACATTCAGGTAATAGTGCTAAAATCCCTAAGGAAACTTCCAGCAATTGATTTCTCAAAATTTGTGCGGGGTATAGCTCAGGATTTTTACTTGCTACATATTCAAGTTAGCTCTAACAATATTAGCTTTAACCTCTTCTCTGTTAGGTGCATTAGAATATGGAGTGTTCATGTTGCCTTTAATAACTTGTAATCTTATGCCCTGGTTTAACATGATGATACTTACATTGCATTCTTTCTTAGTTTCTTTTATAATAAATATATTCATTCAATAATAATTAAAATAATTAGGTGCCTTTTTTTTCCATGTGTTATAATAGTCTGTTCATTGTCCATTTTGACTCTTTTCTGACTTTGTCACAATTACTTTTAAATTTTGAAATTCATAATTTTCAAATATATAGCAGCATCAACACAATGTTTATGTCTTATGCATCTATAGAAACAAACAAATATTAATGATGAATTTAGGAATCAGCACAGTGAAACGATCTTAAAATCTTAGGTAGATTAAAAGTAAAACTGCTTAAAATCATGTCAACACATTAAAACACTCTTGATTCCACTCTAAAAACATGTTTTAAAAAAAAATTAGGACATGTTTCGTGAGACCTTGCTGACATTGTCAACCATGAACGACTAACAGATCACTCTAAATTTCTAAATTGGCGTTGTGACTGTGAGTGCTCTGGTGGTCTACTGATGAACCTATTCAAAATGTTGTCTGCTTCTGGGATATCGAAATTCATGAGCAAATGTTCATATTTTTTTATGAAAAATTTTCCCCTTATATTGAGTTCCTTCAGGTGTTGCACTGCTTTTAATAAAGTGATATCCTTCTCGTATTCATGGTGTCCATTCCAAAAATGTGCTGCAACTGCTGATTTTTCTATTTGTTTGTATTTAATATTTCTCCAGTGTTCCTTTAATCTGATATATATGTTCCTTTTTGTCTTGCCTATGTACACTTTTTCAGTCTTAGCAATTAATCCTATAGTTGCCAGAATTTTCTTCTTTGGGTGCAAGGTCTGTTTTGTTTAACTTCAACAGTTTGCCAACACTACTTAATTTTAGGTGCTAAAGAGATGTACTGTTTGAAGATTTTCTGAAATTTATTATTGAGGTATGGGTGGTAAGGTTTTTTTTTATTATTATTTTTTTTTATAAAGTACTAAGTGTGGTAATTTGCTTAATTTTCTTTTTTCCTTTGAATCTTTTTATTTTTTGATCAATCATTTGTTTGTTAAATCCATTAAATTATGCTGCTTCTATTATGTGTATTCCTTTTTATACTCTTCTTTATTTAGTGGTACATTGGCCAATCTATAAACCACGCTATTAAAGGTTGCTTCTTTATGAGTTCTAGGGTTGATACCATGAGCTTTTATATAATTGTCTGTGTGTGTATACTTTCTATAAATGCCAAATTTCAGTTTATTATTGCTTTCTATTCGATTAAATTCACTATGGAAACTGAAATTAATGGTACATTACCTTTTTTTGAATTGGAAAATAATAAAAAGCAATAATAAACTGGAAATCTTATTTTGATTTAAAGTAAAACACTAAAAATCATGTCGTCACATTAAAACTCTCTTTAAGTTTCACAAACACACTTATAAAAGTAATTTTGGTACATGTTTCGTGAGGTACATTCCTCACATTGTCAACCAAAACGACGACTGAGGAGTCAATTTCAGCAAAGTATGTATGTTACTATGCTTGCTCTGGTGGTCTGTTAATGAACTTAATGTTGTCTGCAGACAACATATTGTTTATGTTTAATGTTGTCTGCAGACAACATATTGTTTAAGTTCATTAACAGACCACCAGAGCAAGCATAGTAACATACATACTTTGCTGAAATTGACTCCTCAGTCGTCGTTTTGGTTCACAATGTGAGGAATGTACCTCACGAAACATGTACCAAAATTACTTTTATAAGTGTGTTTGTGAAACTTAAAGAGAGTTTTAATGTGAGGACATGATTTTTAGTGTTTTTCTTTAAATCAAAATAAGATTAACAAAAGTTTCAGTGTGTGGATTCCGAAATTCCGTAAACATAATAAACTGGAATTTGGCATGTATAGAAATATACAGACAATTATATAAAAGCTCATGGTTTCATCCCTAGAACTCATAAAGAAGCAGCCTTTAATAGCATGGTTTATAGATTGGCCAATGTACCACTAAATAAAGAAGAGTATAAAAAGGAATACATAGACATAATAGAAGCAGCAAAATTTAATGGATGTTTGGAATTAGTTTGTGCATGCACTAAACAATATTTTTAAGGTCATTGTATGATTGAGATGAACCACACACTCTTATTGGCTCCACTTGTTAAATTTAGTACACGTTTCACAGACTGTCCACATTCTCAGCTAACCATTATTGGTGGATTCATTATGCTTTTGGGATGAACATTGTGCTCTGGTGGAGGTGTGATGAACTTAAAGTTTATTTTTTCCATCTGCGGAAGCATCAAAGTTCATTAATCAGTTCTGTATTTGTAAATGTAGGTTTTCTCCCATGTTGCTAACTCTGTAGGGTTCTGTATAGATTTTAATAATTTTGCTTTATTCACTATGTTATGGTTTTATGTCAGAAATGAGGTGCTATTGCTGATTTCTCCATTTGTTTGTTATTTTATGTTCCTGAAATGTTCTTTTAACCGTGTACCTATGTTTCTCTCTCTCTTTTTTTTCCTTCTTCCAATATAGACTTTTTTGCATCTTCACAACTTATTTGATAAATACCTACTTTTTTCTCTGGTGGAATATTGTCATTAATATTGTCATTCAGGAGATTTTTAACATTTAAATCTGTTTATAGGTGCCATACAGGTATTAAAATCTTTTAGAATATTTTGAAATTTTTGCATAGGTGAATGTTTCTAAAATTATCTAATCTTTTCTTGCTGAAAGTGTTGTGGTTTCTTTAATAAGTTTCTGTCTCTTGAATTTCTACACTTTTTTGTAAACTTGTTCTTTGCTAAATCCATTTTTAATTGCTGTTCGTTTTAATTATTTATTGTATTCTTTAGAGTATTCTTCATTGTAAATGATTGTGTTAATTAGCCTGTGTGTGAAGCTATTGATCATTGCATGTTTATGTCTTTTGGGGTTAAAAACATAAACTTTAAGTTTATCATGTCTCCACCAGAGCAGAATATATACCCTCAAAGCATAATGAATTATCCAGCAGTCGAGGGAGGCTTAGGATGTGGACAACAGTCTATGAAATATGTACTAAATTTAAACAAATAGTGGAGTCAATAAGAGTATGTAGCTTGATTCAAACATACAATGATCTTAATTATATGATTGGCTTCACTGTATAAGTTACAATTAGCATTTCAAGTTCACAATATTTTATTTAAAGCAGTGGAATACCATAAATAAATAAGTTGTAAAATTTAGCAGACAAAAAACGTTTCATATCATTCAATGGAAATGCTCTTCTTGTTATTATTTTGGTACAGTATTTATAAGAATATGTTAAAAAAAACTGTTTATAACATCTATGTTGCATCTAACATGCTTTGTGCATTTTAGGTATGTCCAGGACGCACTTGGCAGTCCCTAAAAGAACACTTCAAGAAGTATATATTGGATGATATTGATAAGTATAACCTACCTGAAGAAGTTGTTCGTCAGTTTAAATATTGATAAGTGACATTATATAGTAATGCAGGTATCTGCAGCAAGATATATGTAAATATTGAAAAAAACATTTTTGTTTCATTTTTATAACCTTTTCATAACTTCAGCAGATGCGCTTTTTACTACTTTAATGTTTGTTAAAATGGTATACATTTTCTATTGTACTAAAATAAATATTCCAGAGGTTTGTACTCGATATTCATTAATAGTATTCAGTTCTCAACAATGGTGTTATTTTCACACCTGTTTATCCTACTTAACATTTTCCTTCCTTTGTCTTTGAAGTAATGTCATATGCCATACCAGCATGCTCATGGTCAGTAAGTCATGGTATTAGAGATTGGCAGAATAGAATGTTTTTCAAAAGTAATGCATAATTTATTTCACAGGTAGTTGGAAGATTTTAGAAAAAATGCAAAGACATGTCACATCTTTTATAAATGCAAAAGCTCTTTCCCTAGTCACTGTTGCATGAGCTATGACATTTTTCAAAGAATTTTTTAAATTAGAACTTAAGATTTTTTTCACATTTTCTGATAAGAGTGCCTTTGTTTTTATCATTCTGCACTTCATTTGTTTTTTTACACAAGCATGAGTTACTGTAACAGCAACATAAGCTTATTTATAAATTTGTTAGACCTTGTGTTTGAAAATCAGTTTATTTAAAAAAGAAATGAAGGTGCAGAGTGGTAAACATTTCTCTATCAGAAAATGTGAAAAAAATTGTAGTTTCTGATTTAAAAATTTCTTCAGTGACATTATAGCTCAAGCAACAATGATTTGGAAAGGTTTTGCATTTACAAAATAAATCCTCTTAGAAAATAAGACCTGTCACGTTTTTGCATTATTCTAAATCTTGCATTTACATGTAAAACAAAGTATGTGTTTTCAATATTAATTCAATTTGGAATCGAACACAGTGAAACACGCATTAATAATCTCTTCTAAGTAGAAATATAGAACACTATATGGTTTCATGTATATGAAAGTAAATTAAACCGTAAAGAGTGTTCTAAATATTTCCACTCAGAAGAGATTATTAAAGTCTATGTTACTTTTTAAAAACTCTGTATAAACACATCCTTATTAATCAAGAGCATGCTGGATGAATCTTGACATCAGTGGATGAAGAGACCGTTTTTTTCTCAATCAACTGAAGAAGAATGAATCAATGGTATGTTTCAGCATGAACTGCTCTAGTGTCCATGTGTTAGTGTTTTTTGAAATTTCATAGTACTTAACGTCAGTTTTTACTACTGAGGCACCAAAGGGGATGGACACTAATTATATATGAGATGAAATGATAAAATAGGAAAGGAATTATTTAAGGAAGGAAGCATTCCAGGCCTAAGTTTAGAGTATCTTCCCACCATTTGCCATGTATGAGGACCGAAGAAAACCTGGAAAAACTTCCAGGCAGGAGGATGTCTTGATGGAAATCAACCCCCAGACCTGGCACTCACAAGTCCGAACCTTAACGACCTTGGCCACTTCTGGCAATATGTGTTAGATTGCTGGCATTCTTGGTAAGAAAGAAAGTAATAAAGGACGATGCATGCTCAATCTTAAAGCCTAACACCTGTAAATTTTTATTTATAGGATAGTCTATAAATTTAGTATGTAAAGAGTACAAGAACTGCAAAACAGGATAACCAACATTTCAAAAGCAAAGTTATAATATGTGCATCAAAATTTGTTTAAATACTACAGTACTTATTTCACAGCAGATGGTGAGCATTTTCAACACTTTTTTCAAAATTACAAGCATTTTTGGCCATGTTCAGAAGTTTTTAACTTAAAAAATTTAACCTGTAGTTCATGTGTTCGTACTTGGCTGCTGAGTTTTCTACTTCAGAAATTGAGACGCAAACAAATGGGTTAAATATTTTGGGTAATATGCACCTGGATTAGAATTAGCCCTAATGAAACTTGCAGCTGACTAGCATAGAAAACATTTATGATCTTTTTCTTGACTTAATTTTCTTTTGATTTCTGTAAACTGTTATCACCTTATCCAAAACTGGCTTTCTCTTCCTATTGCCCTTCTTTCCTTTCATTTCTGGCTGCAGAAATTTGCCTTTAAGTAAACTATGGCACAAGCAGTCAGTTCTTCAAAATGTTCTCTCTCCCATTTTTTAGTGATTATGGTATGATGACCTGAAGATCTATTTTAACAGATTAGAATTATAGATGATAACTTGACCGAATGAGTTCAGGGGACTTTATGGCCTAAGATTCCCAGACTTTCACCTAAAGAGGGAAAAGCTCTGAAAAAATCCTCGGTTAGGAAACTAATCCAACTGGAAATTGAACCTACCTTAAACCTTAATTTGTTTACCAATAACACCCTATTTACTGTGTCAAATGCATTCTCGAAGTCTTCAAAGAAAATATGTACCCTACCCTTTTTATTTCTTAAACATTTATCTACTATGGCGTGGATTATCATTGTGTTATCTAATGTTCTTCGTTTTATAAAACCTGCTTGAAATAATAATGATTTACCTTCACTCCCCACTCACTTATGTAACTAAAATATGCCAGTGTATATTTTATCTAATATAGATAACAAACTAATTCCTCTACAATTACTTGGGTTATTTATATCATCTTTCTCTTTATATAATGGCACATTCATGCTCACTTTCCAACTCTAGGATATTATCTTCCTTTCCTTAATTCTATTTAACAACTCTATAAGCAGCCTAGTACTTCCTCTCATTTCTGCAAATGTTTTCCAAAACTCTCCTGGAATTCCATCTATTCCTGAAGCCTTTTTTTTTTTTAAATTATTTCCTACCTCCTTGTAGTAAAATCTTTATTTCAGCATTCTATCCTATTTACAATATTATCTATTCTAATACTCAATACCTTACTACCTCCTATCAAATTTCTAACGTGATTTTTCCAGTCCATTGGCATCTTATTTCTTCCCCTTTTCTTTCTCGAAATCTTCTTTACAGCTGACCATGTGTATTTACTCTTTTTAGCTGGTACAGGTTCCTTAATTTTTTCACCCATTCTCCACTGCCACTGATCGAAACACTTATAACCCCTTTTCTTAAGCAAGAAAATTTGCCTATCCTCTTCCTGTTCTCTTTTTTTCCACTTTATTAAATCCTTAAACACTTCATTTTTTGCATTTACACATTCCCCATCACACCATCCATAACCTTTTGTTTTTTCTCTATGGTGCATTTCCATCTTCCTTCCTGCCCACATTACCATAATTCCAGCTTTTCCAATGCCTCCTTTATCTTTCCTATTCTCAATGCCTCTATAACACCATAGTTTCTTATTTCCTCAATTTTTGATATCAGATTATCCCAGAAATACTCGGGTACTCTTCTCTCCATTTATAACATCTTATATTTTTCAACTCTATTACTTCCTCTTCCCTATTACATTCCCCTAAGCTCAACCCCATTTTTAATGGGAAGTGCCCACTATTTAATATCATAACCAGGACTTTAATTCTATCGACACCTAGACAGTGCCTTCACTGCATAGCATGTAATCAATCATACTCTGCCCATTCACATTCATAAATCAGTAAGCAAAATATTAAAAAAAGTAACCATTCTAAGCAAGGAAGAAAAAAAATTATTCCAAACAACTCTACCACACCCAGAATCTATGGCCTACAAAAAATATACAAATCTGGTAATAAAATGATACCAATAGTAAACACATATGCCAATGTATTCACCCACTTCAATTTAGCTAATTATCTTTTTAAAAAAAATGTAATACTTTACTAAAATACAAAAGCCAAAGCATAAAAATTATCAGTCTTAACAGAAAGAATCAGACACACAAAACTAGAAAATAGATTAGCCAGTTTCTTTTGATGTGATCTCATTGAAAAGAACTGTTTATACTCTGATTTTCAGTTAATACAACAAATTTAGGATATAAAATTACAACCTAATGACACATTAATATCATATGACAAAATCTCTCTTTCCAAATATACCTAAAGATAAACTTAAAACTTATCTCCATGATTGCCTAAAAACAATGTGAATTAATATGCACTCATAAAGGAATACACAAAACTCACTGAAATTTGTATAAACAAATCCTCTTTCATTTAAGGGCAAATTCTATAAACAAGAATCAGGACTTACTATAGACAGCCCCCATTTTCTTCATTTCAGCCCCTCTTCATGGACAGACTTGAAACACACATCAACACAGCAATCCCATACATATTTAAAATCTGTTACAGATATGCTGATGATATATTTGCCATAGTTAACAATAAATGCATTGACAATACCATAAAACTTTTCTGAACACTTAAGGTAAAAAGTTATAGTTCACATATGAAACAGAAGCAGATAACATGTTACCATTCCTAGACATTAAAATAATAAAACATCAAGGCAACCTTGAATTTTGAATCTACAGAAATAACATGTGCAGACAATAACATCAAATTCCTTAACGTCTTAATACAGAAGTTCATCCAACCGCCACCGGAGACAAACCAAACCACCACGAAGAACAAGGCCGGCAGTCGAACTGGAACTGAAGATGGGAGTGATAGGCTCCAGAAACTTAGTTTTCCTCTTTTAAAAACTTTTAGTGATGTAAGTGTTATAAAGTCGACTCGGTTATTCTAAACTTAATAACATCAAAGTTAATGGCTTTAACCCCAAAATGCATAAACATGCAGTAATCAACAGCTTAATGCATAGGCTCATTAGCCTATCCATTAACGAAAAAACAATCCAAACAAAACAAATAGAAAAAACAGCAATTAAAAAGGATTTAGCAAAGAACTATTTCACCAAAAAGTATGGCAGTTTAAGAGGTGGAAACTTATTAAAGATATCACAACCCTTTCAATAATAAAAGGTAAGATATTTTTAAAAAATTCACATATCACCCATGGGCCACCCACAAATTTCAAAATATTCTAAAAAAATTGAATATTAGGTTAGTACAAATAAACAGACGTAATGATCTGAATGGCAATATTAATGATAGTATTTCACCAGATAAAAATCAGGTATTTACTAAATAAAATTTGTAGACTGAAAACAAAATCTACAATGGTAAAACAAAGAGAAACAGGAATTAAAAGAACACTTCAAGAACATAAAATACAAAAAAATAGAGAAATCAGCAGCAGCATCATCTCATTTCTGAACAGAAAACCAAGACAGTGCAAAACAGCTAAATTAAAGTCAGCACAGGGACCTACAGAGCTAGCAACATGACAGAAAATCTACATTTATAAATACAAATTAATAAACTTTGACACTTCTGGGATGAAAACATAAATGAAATTATTTTAAAAAATATATGGAACTAACACAGTGAAGCCAAGAAATATGAATAAAATCATGTGATATATGTCGTACTAAACACTCTTAGTAAGTGAAGCAATAAGAGTGTTTAGTACGACATATATCACATGATTTTACTCATATAAATTTTTAAATTCATTGCCCCCCCCCCACAGAGCAGAATATGCATCCCCTAAGGAACAATGTGAATTCAGCAGTTGACTGTCAGTTCATGTGGACGATGGTCTGCAAAACATGTTTTACTTATAAACAAGTGGAGCCAATGAGTGTGTAGTTCAACTCAAATCATTCAATTATTTTCATCTAGTTTTGTTTGTTCATCACGTACAATCCATTTGCTACAGAAATGCTACTCTCACCTTGGGAGTATTATGCAAAGGGGATGTGCACTGATGATCTGAAGGTCTTGGAAGGATATTAAGGTTATGTGTGTGGGAAATGACAATATAAATAAAAAAGTATTAGTTGCATTTATATCCAATATTAAAAAGTTACATTCAAAATATCACTTTTCATTTTTTTAAATAACAGTACAGTTTTTATTTTTGCTTCAATTGCTCTTGCAGGAGCTCTAATTATACTCGTTGCTATTGGAGATGTAACTTGTGAACTATGCAAAGGATACTTGTAGCTAAACCCTCGGTCAGTACATTTGCTTCCTCAGTAATAATAATTCACTGTCACGATCATGGGGGTTGACCAACACTGAGCTTTGAATCTTGACCAGCATAGAATCATATGTACCTTTTTTATTTCTTTCCACCACCTGTAAAATTCATAACATATTGTTTTGAAAACACTTAAAAATAATTTTTATCATTGATAGTGTTGAAGTGCAAAAATATTTTGATAGAAATGAAACTTCTTGGTAATAATAAAGTAAGCTCAAGTTTCTTGGCAACATGAACACTAAATTTTCTCGGGCTTCCAACCTGTACTTAAAAAAATGATCACAAATAGACTAATGAAATAAGTATAACCACTTTTACATTACTGTGCATCTTTGGGCTGACATTTTGTTTATAAATTTTCTGTACATTAATTTGGTGGTAGTGACCATTTTATATGATATTAGTTTTCAACAGCAGAATGCTTTTATGACAGTATAAGAAACTTACAATTTTTAAGCTGCAATTGTAATTCCTCTTCTCTTAAAGTACCATTAAAACATTACTGTTTTTTTTATATCAGTTTTTGGTTATATTGTTAGAGGCAAATGTCCTGTTTTACACTGACATTTCTTAAGTTTTAAACTGAAAAAATAAATAAAAAAATAAAAATAAAACTCAAAATTAAATCTCGAGTAGATAAAATATTTTAAAATGCTAGAAACATTTCTGTGTCTTCACTTCCAGTGAACAAGGAAGCAAAAATTTTTTTTAAACTCGGAGTTGTAAAATTCACTTACTACCCACAAGCCAATACTAAATTTCAAAAAATTGTCAAACCGTACAACAATGCATTAGCATTTCATAACAGATACAGTGTGTTGTTGATTTGTTTTATTTACGGACGCTCTTTAATATCTCAGGTCATCAGCGACCCATTCTATTCAGGGCGTGAAACGATCGACAAATTTTGCTCAGAGGCCTTTTCTTTCAGGCTTGTGGTTCTTTTACGTGCCGTAAATGTACGACACGGGACCTACGGCTTTATTTCCCTTTCGAAGGAAGCTACACTTAGGATTTTTACGCCCGAAAAAAAACCCATCCATCGATCCCGGCCTGGTTTAAACCCATAAAGCAGATTCCAAACCCAAAGAAGAAGAAGAAGAAGAAGAAGAAGAAACGGATACATACCACATCAATTGTAATGACTGTGAAAAAAAATATATAGGCAAAACCAAGGCAAGAGAAATATAGGCATTAGATTGAAGGAACATTGGAGAAATATCCGTTACAAACAGATAGAAAAATCAGCCGTAACAGCATATTTCTGGAATTATGATCATGAAATAGAAAAAGGCATCTCTTTATTTAAAGCTGTTCAACATCCCATGGAACTTGACATATGGGAAAAGATTTTCATGAATACAAAATATCTGTTGGAAATAACCAACATTACTCAATGTATTCACTGATTCACTCTTTTCGGGCTCCTTCCTCTCGCACTTCCTTGCGAGCCATGCTTTTGGCAGCACCTGGCGACATCGTGACTCCCTATATCTGTCGCTTATCCTGTTACCTGAGGTTAGTCAAGTTTTTATTGGAGTCGAAATGTGATATGGCAAGGAAGGAATGTAAGTCCGTCTCTTAGCACTTACTGCTTTTGCTGACACACGTAGTTTGACTTGTTTGCATATGCATGATGAGAGAAAGTGTGAACCACGCTTTAAACTTGACCCGTACTAAGCTATATTGCTGTACCACAGGAGTACGTCAACCGTTTGGCGAAGCATCAGCTGGGGTTAACACAATCTTCTCTTACAGTTTGAATACGAAATTTGGTTACCAAGGCCGCTCTCGCGGGGATCCTTAGTTCCCTTTATTGTCATACAATACCCAGCACCTCCCGAGGAATCGGGTGGGTCTTATATCCTGTACCATGCTCAGCACTGTAATTTCCTTGCTCACTGATTAATCGATTAGGGCGATGCTCTAACGCTTGGTATGCTTTATGTGCACGGTCCCAAATAGTATTGAGGACACACTGAAATCTGGTGCAAAATTTTGGACGAATGTCTATTGTGTTTACCAAAAAATGCTCCTTAGGGCAATATTTTGTTCCTTTTGTAAAAATTGAATGTAAGATGGAGCTCTATATATCCCCAAATCTCGCATGCGTACAACATAGCAGCCAGTAAAATGGCATTATCTATCCGTAATTTTATTCGGATTGGAACGGAGTTATTCTTAAAAATAGAGGTTAATTGTGTAATTGCCACTATAGCTTTCGTTCCTTGAATACAAACATGATGTTTGAAGGTGAGGCCTTCAAAAATTCACTCCTAAATACTTAACCTGCCTCTTCCATGGTAGGTTGACCTTTTATGAGCAATATTCCTGGATAAGCTAGTATTCTGCGTTTTGTGAGAATAGCCTCATTTTTTTTCTTCGCTGGCGTGTTAAGCGCCAGTTCTCACACCATTCCTCCACCCGAGTAAAAAGGGCACGGAGATATTTAAGTCCGTATTCAAGTATCTAGTGCTGTGCTAGTAATAGCACATTGTCCGCATATTGGAAACTCATTGTTCTCTTCCCAGAGGGTAAATCCGATGTGTGTGTGTGTGTGTGTGTGTGTGTATTTTCTCTCCCCAAAGGGGAAATCCAACACACACACACACACACACACACACACACACACACACACACAGAATAATGTGGACAACAATAATTGCCCTCTGGTATCCCACTTGTCTTTAATTTATGATCGAATGAACGACCTGCCAACGTAACTTTATTTTCTGGAGACAGAAAGCTGTGAACTATTTGTATCACCTGACGCGGGATGTTAGCACTAATTAGCTTATATAACAATCTAAAAGCCATGTGCTAGGAAAGGCTTTTTAGTGTCAAGCAACACTGCAGCACTAAATCTCATTCTCCGAAACCCAAGTCCAGTTTCTCCACCACTCTTAACAATTACTGGGAAGTGGAATGTTTACGTTTGAAACCAAATTTATGTTCCTGGATCAGTCGTTCAAATATTGGCTCAAAACGAGTCAAGAGTATTCTTCCGAAGACTTTTGGTACCGTTAGGAGCAAACTGATAGGCCGGTAGTTAGCGAGGTGGATAACGTTCTTCCCCCTTTTCAAAACACAGAAAATATTTGCTTCTTTCCACTGTCGTGGGAAGTAGCAAAGATTAACACATGTGTTCTCATTTTTTGGTTAGGTGGAGTATGGGCCGTCTAGGTAGTCGTTTTAGCATAGCTGGTGTAACTCTATCGTGTCATGAAGCCTTATATGCATTTAGGATATACAGCTGCTCCTTTACTTCCTTGGAATTATAACTTTCAATTTGATTTGTTCCTACTGATCCCCCAGATCCTCTTTCAAATAGTTGCATACCAGTCTAATTGGTCTGATTCGAAATCATGAGTCGTCTGCAAACCTAAATTTTAGGGAATGTGTCTAGTAATAACCAAATCTATGATACTTGGCCTGTCAACCCTCTGTCTTGTTGTAGAAATATGTGGCCCCCGAATTTCATGGGAGGCATCCACATTTATAAAATCTGCCATTTTTTGACCTCGAGGGTTTGCTGTAGTGCAATTCCATTATCTATGCTTAGCGTTAAAATCTCTAGCTAGCAATGCATTGGGAAAAGCATGCACCTCACCCCGAATGTGCGCTTCTAAAAACGGAGTCCCCTCGGTTTCCGTCCCCCAATACTCATTAATATCGCAACTGCCTCTAAGTAATAGTAGGAGGCAATGGGGCTGGTATGTGTGTTTGTGCTGTGTGCGTAGCTGTAGCTGTATGCTCTATGTGAATGAATTAATATTGCTACCCCTCCCTTAGGTCTTAGATAGCTCTTCCTGGGAGGCTAAATAAATGTTCTGGTTTAAGGTGAGTTTCATATATTAGCATCACATCGAGTTCATGCTGCGCCACAAACACAAACAAATCTTCTTTTTGGTCTTTAATTCCGTTCTCATTTTAGTGCGCAAAACGAAATGGAGTGGTTAATGCCATTAAGGGTAACCGGAAAATCGGAGAAGGGTAAGAACTCCTTCAGAGAGCATTGTAAATTTATTGCAGAGTCGCAATCATTGTGAACTGTGGGAAGCGAGTGCTCAATAATTAGAGCACGCCACTCCAGTAGATTGGCATACCGTTTCAAGATCTGTTGGTGAGTTCGGAAGTTCTCAGAGAATCTTCCGCGTTTCTGCTGGCCTCTTAGCGGTCTTGGTTGCATCAGCATATGAGGTGCGAGTCTCGGGCTGCTGCGTCACTCTTGGAGTAGCAATCTACTCTCTTCTGGGGGTAGGGGTAGGGGTAGGAGTGGATGCAGGGGATGAGTCACTTTGCTGTGCTCTTCACTGTCGAGCCTTTGCTGACTTTAACCTGGGTCCAAAGGATGAGCTTTCGCCGAGGTATGTGTTGATTTTTTAGCTGTTGCGATAGAGGTTTAGTCTTTTTCTTTGCTTCTTGTAAGTTGTTACCTGTGCCTCTTTGCAATGTAGACAAGAAGGCGGCTTTGATGCTTACAGTTTGCGACTAAATTGTTACCGCCATATCTGAGGCATCTTAAAGCTCTGGTGCAGTTTGAGTTAGTATGCTGGAGCTCCAGACTTTACCCAGTAATGATGGCAAACCTTCATCAAAAATGCCTATGCCATTGTATTGGTTGAAGTTGCTGTACCGGGCCAGGGCTGTCAACTCCAAGAGCTATGGACCGTACTATGTACACGCGTGAGCTGGGAGCAAGTACACGCGCGAAATGGTCCTACGCATTGTTTTCGTTCCTAGAAGAAATGGCACTGGCACTGGATATACCTATAAAGCAAGTGCATAGATGCTATTGTTTCAGGGTCCAATCCACGTAGAGTTCTTCTGTACTCTTTGGGCTTATCCAAATAAAAAGTACGGTGTTCAATTCCTTTCCTTTTAAGGCACACTACTACAGCTCTGTGGTATTCTTGACTCTAAGTCTGAAGCGGCTCCTTATGACCTCAACGCTACTGCCGATGATCGCAGCAATTTCCTTCATCACCGTCAAGTAGAACGGAAAGGAATCAGGAAAGATCGGCCGGAATCTTTGACCTTCTTGGAAGGCCTCGTGACTCCGGAGGAGGGGTGGGTAGGGGAGGGAAATCTGACACTCATACATTTTTGATGGGACACGACAGTGAGGCCGCCAGTCTCATTTTCCGCCCGGGAGTCCGCGTCTCCCGACTTCATGCATTGTCCTCAACTAAGGAGCAGCTCTCAGAACTGCCGGCCTGCTGTTGAATAGCAGTGTCCAACCTAATGTTAGTTGGAGTAGGTCCTCCTTCTGAAGGGGAATCTGGATCCATTGACGGGGCAAACCGTTCCGCTATAACTGTAGAAGTTGACTGTGGGGGTAAGGAAAGGGGAGGGTGAAATCGAGTCTGTCAAAATTAGAGGTTTTGTTATGTGCAGTGGCACGCCGTGCCGCATGAGAAGCTGCCATACAACAGGCGATTGTGGGCGAGGGCGC
This sequence comes from Metallyticus violacea, assembly GCA_030762175.1. Taxonomy (NCBI): domain Eukaryota; kingdom Metazoa; phylum Arthropoda; class Insecta; order Mantodea; family Metallyticidae; genus Metallyticus; species Metallyticus violacea. Next base: position 37,384,752 of record CM060845.1, on the reverse strand, counting down.
CCACGGGCTTGGAGAAAGCCGTTAGCTCTTACTTCGCTTCTATACGACCTGCACAGTCTAGACAAAGAGGTCAGTCTATCTGAAACAAATGTGTCGAGTAACTTACCAGTAGCTGTACTGTTCTGTGCCCTCTCAGCAATATGTCATTTCTGGACATTCTCTGATGATGGCTGAGATGACGGCAGCAGTCCTTTTTTGGAGGTAAAAGGGGAGGGTCCCGAAGTGTAGTCCACTCCGTGTCGCTATATAGCCAATAGACGATGAGCAGATATAAAAACGAAGAATCGGCCTCTCGTTGCTGGTTGCTGGCCCTGGGGCGAAGAATCGGCTGCTAGTTGACTGACGTGCTTGCTCGAGGTCCCAAAGGCGAGGTGGTCCAGTAGCAGTTGTAATTGGATGGTTAGGTCGGTCTAAAAGTCGACGATGGTCTCTCTAAGCTGATTGGCCTGTTCTTTGCTACTGGATGAGCAGTGGTGCGATGTTGTGGTGGTGGGAGCTGGCAGGTTTTCAGCGGGGTTCTGGTAGCTGAGAAGTCATGGTTGTCAGTGGAAGCGTGGCGCAGGACCATGGCTGTAGAGGGCAGGGTGCTTGGCTTGTGTAGTGTGTGGTACTTCCGCACGTTGCGCAGAATTTTTGCCGGGGGGCAAGATCGTATTGAGTGCCTGAGACTTCAGAAGAGCAGCTTAAACGTTTAGATTCCTGCAAAGCAGCGGGGCACGATCGGTTAACTCCAAGTATATTAAGACGACTTCCAAAGCGGTCTATACTTCACTTATCAAACATTTTTTATTCATGCATTAATCTCAGCTACTTTCCAATGACATGGAAAGAAGCAGATATTATTCGCATTTTGAAAAAAGGTAACAACCCCGTTCATCCTTTAAGCTATCTGCCAATCAATTTGCTCTCCAAGGTGACAAAAGTATTCCAAAGTACATTATTGTCCCGTATGGAGCCACTTTTTTTTTTTTTTTTTTTTTTCTTTCAGAATTGATACCGGAGCATCAATTTGCTTTAAACCAAAACATTCGGCAGCTCAACAATTATTGAGAATAGTGGAAAAGGCTGCATTGGGATTTCGAGAATGTATATATTCTGCAACAGTGCTACTTGACATTAAAAAGTCTTTTCAATATACTTGGCACCGTGAATTACTTTACAGGCTTATTAGTGCCGGGTTACAGAGAACAATTATTCGGCTAATATTTAGCTTCCTATCTGATCGGACTTTCTGTGTTAAAGTTCAAGGACATGTTCTGACATGAGAAGAGATCAAATGGGATTAACAGAAAGATGTATACTTTCTCCAATTTTATTCTCGGTTTATATGTCAGCCAAAGCCACAAATATCAATTCATCCATTTGCAAATTATATATTATTAATGGCAAAAAAGGAAAAATTGAACTTTACAATTAAACAGTTACGCACATACTTCACTAAAGTGGAAGAATGGAACGAGAATTACGCATGCAAATGGTGAAAAATGTGAAGCAATAATCATCACCAAGCGTCGCAGACGAGCCTATCCGTTGATTCTGTGTCTGTAAGGTGAGGTTATTCCGTGGAGGAAACGGGTCAAATATCTCGGTTACTCTTGACCTGAGGTTAACATTTCAACCCCATGTAGAATTTCAAGGTGCAAAGGCCCGAGATGCCATCTCAAAATTGAGACCTATATTAATTCCATTTCATTACACCTAAAGTTGAGTATTTATAATGCCATAATTCCAGCTATGATGTTGTTTGCTTGTGAGATTTGAGGCTACACAGCTCCATCACATATTGCATACTTGCATAAGGCACAAAATATTCCCTTACGGAAAATTTTCGGCACAGACTTTATGTTTCCGTCGGTCTTTCTTCATGAAACTTCTGGCTTGGAGCATATAATAGATACCATAAGAAGATTCGCGAGCAGAGCATATGCACGCTTTGCTAATCTTCCAAATCAGCTGGTAAGCGCACATGGGGATTACAATCTAAGTCGTGGTCAAGGTAGAGCAGCACATCCCCTACCCAAGTAGGTGCTTGGTCCAGTATGATACTGGAGAGCATAAAGAACCCCGCTAAGGTGGGCTTGGTACAAAATTCTGTCTTGAAACCATCTAAAGTCATCTAGCCGACACCTCGTCAAACTGCTGACGTAATCCTGCATTTCCAAGGAAATGTAGGCTAAGCTAAGCAGATTTGAGCGTGGTAGACCCTTAGTTGGATGGCCAGATGCCCATCCATCGCATAACAAGCTAAACTGCGCGAATTGGCAAGAAAATATGTGCTAGAAGCAACACTTGCATTTAACCCTAACCCCACTCACGATATACATTTTTTCGATTAGTCAACAGATTAAAGAAAATGGGTGACATAACCACATTGTGGCCAGATGCTCCCCATTACAACATAGAGTCGGCCCGAAAAGATCGCATGACATATAGTATTAAACATATCAGTTTGGATTACAGGTTGATAGTATAGAAGCCTGTGACAAGATTTTGGGACTTTTTCTTGCAATATTTGGTATATGTTATTCTGAATATTGCTGATGATTATCTAGTGAGTTCAACACTGCAAATTATCAGAGTACTTTATTAATAAAATACGAAATTGGTGTTCTTACCCGGCAAGAACCAAGTGCTAAAAGATACGTTCCCCAATGCCAGGTCAACACTTTCATTGTACGTGGTATGTATAATCTTATAACCAACCTATGCAAAGTTAGGTATCTGTGATAGTGTTGTCTTTTGGCTTTCGGGGTAAGTGAAGGGAATTTAACGTTGGCAATAGTTATACATGTTGGCAACGAATTAGCAACGAAATAATTTGTTCTGCGTAATGGGAAGAAAAGTTCTGTGATTGGAAATCCACATAATATATTAAATTGATAATGGTTGAAGTTTATTTGACTTGATTTATGTGCAATAGAATGATTACCGCTTGCAAGCACAATGTCAAGACATAGGAATGTGCGTACAATGGACTACTCTGACGGTAAGAAAACTTCAACAAAATAATAATAAACGTATGGATATAATTTGTCATTGACTGTAACCGTTTTCTGCAGACAGATGACGTATGTATATAATTTGAATGTAACAGTTTTCTGCAGACAGATCTTCGGAATGGTTGGAGAGAAAGTAAGGAAAAAAGTGCATTAGCTATGTTAAGTCCTATTGTGTTTATTGAAATAAACACAGGATTTAGCCTCCGAAGACATTGTGGACATTTTTTGACAGTGTAACTTTTTTATGCTTCAAAATTGATATATTCACTTTTTGGAGGCCAGCCCATCCAGCCAAAGCAATATGAACATGTACTGGTAATCTCTTTTTCGTAGTCGAAGGGTTATGGCTTGGTTCTGCCAGAGTTACACAAATGATCTGTATTTTTTGGGGTCAAAAATATCCATTTTTTCCTCTTTTGTACTTTATACTGCGGCAGTTTAGTTCTACCTAAATTGTTTATATGAAGGTTTCCCCAGAGTTGATTCTGAATGTAAATATGGGTAAGTTGCCATTTAATTTGTTTTTATTTATCAAAGCTGTCTGTAGGTGAGTGGGATGCAGGAGGGTTTGCATGAGTAAAACACCTTAGTCAAGTCGGTCCTGGTGGTGTAGTGGTACTTGCCTTTTAAACCCAAGGTCGCGGGTTCAAACCCGGCCAGGATTGGTGGATTTTTTCGGGCGTAAAAATCCTAAGTATGGCTTCCTTCGGAAGGGAAGTAAAGCAGTGAATCCCATGTCGTACATTTACGGCACGAAAAAGAACCGTAAGCCTGAAAGAAGAGGCCTCTGAGCAAAATTTGTCGGCCGTTTCACTCCCGGAATTGAATGGGACGCTGATGACCTGAGCTGTTAAAGAGCGTCCTTAAATAAAACGAATCAATCCCCTTAGTCAATCCAAAGTTCATGTAAGGGGAAATATTCTGTATCGTGCAAAATTAACTGTTTGTGGCATTGTGGGGAAAAATTGCAACAATCTTTTTCACTCCACAAGGAGTGAATGTGAATGGAATCATTGCTGTATTTTTGGAAGCATTTTTGTGTTGAAGATAATTATATTGCCTATTTGGGTATGAAAATTTTGCAAATGGTATCCTTTATTAAATGCACATATTTTTTATCATTTATGAGTAATTATTTTCAGCCATGGAAGAAGCATAAGGTTGCTCAAGATTGGATAAAATGCTGTCAACATCCAATACTAAAATTAAGAGCGAAAGACAGGAAAAAAGCTGCAAAACTTAAATAAAAAAGTAACAGAATTCAATGTGAGTTGGTCGGAAGCCATTAACCCGCCTGCTAGCCCCGAAAAAATGGATTGAATTTATATCAAATGTTTGGCAGGGGAAAGTGGGGAAGGTGGTGATGTCTCTGTTGTTGCAAACACCAAGAAATGCAATAGATTTCAGCGCAGATGAAGTAGTGCAAAAATACTGGCTGTAGATACCTATTAAATAAGCTTTAAGACAGTTTTGTTATAGCAAACACCTAATCTAACATAAAGAAATACTTGTTATTACAAGGTTCCTTGTAAAACTTAAACCTAACCTAGGGGTTAAACTGTTAGATTTTTGGGTTTGCATGGTTGCATGAGGATTTTGCAGGAGTAAAACTGCTGGAGTCAAATCAGCATGGCAATATTAAATGCCTTAAATGAGCAGGGAGATATTATCCATGATTTCATGAAATAAACTGTTTGTGGCCTCTTATGGTAGTTTGCATTATTCTGCTTCAGTCTCTCTTAGGTATGAGTGCAAAGGAAACAAGCACTTTACCTCACAGATATTTTCCTTTGTATTGAAGGTAATTATCTTCATGAATTTCTATGTAGAAATGTTTTTATATGTACCAGTATTTGCATAATTTATAGATATATTTCAAGTATCTCCAAAGCCAATTAAATTCTTGTCTTGGTAAAATATATTCTCAATTGCTTTTTGGTTTGAAAGAAATTAAAAATTAAGGCCATCATTCCATGCACTTTTAACAAGCTATCACCCTGCAACAACTAGCCATCATCAGGGCACCTGCAGCTATTCGCAACAATTGTGGCATGCTAACTCTGGGGAGCAAAAACATATTAATAATGTGACTTATTCTCAAACAGTACCCAGCAGTCTTAAAATGTAACCCAGACTCGGTTTAAGTTAATTAGTTTTATTATGCAAATTTCATTCCCAAGCTTTGCTTGAATAGGTTGGTGTGAAGGAAGAGCTTATTTTTTCCTGTAGCAATATTATTACATCATATATTATGAAAAAGAGTGGATTAGCGGATGAACATAGAAAGTGATGTATAGAGCACCCCCCTGGGGGGGAATGGAAAACATAAACCTGAGTCTTTAGGTACTAGTACATTTGGCAGAAAATAAGGAAAATAACCTATATTAGCAGGGAATAAATAAACACTGTAGGTAAGAAGAAAGTGTAGAAAATGAACTGAGATGAGTGTAGTATAAGCTAAGAGAGGAAAAGTACTTGAATATAAAACAAATAGGGAAAAAAATAACCACGGGGAATGTTGATTTTATTTATAAGGACGCTATTTAACATCTCAGGTAATCAGCATCCTATTCAATTCAGGTTGTGAAATGGCCAATAAATTTGGCTCAGAGGCCTCTTCTTGAGGTTCTTTTACATGTGACGACTTTATGTTCCTTCTGAAGGAAGCCATACTTAGATATTTACTCCTGAAAAAATCCATCAATCCTGGCTGAGATTGAGTCTGCAATCAAGGATTTAGGAGGCAAGTAGGTGATTAACACTGGGAGAATAAGCAAGTAATGATGATAATTGTCCACTATTTAATGATCAGGATTGAATAGAAGGAGAATTGGTCAGTTTAATTGATTCAGATCAACAGGTTCAGAAGTGATATTCCTTGAGGGTGTTGAGTTGTTGGCTGTGTAAAAATAAATAAGAAATGAATTTGTGAAAAATAAATTAGAAATGAATTTGTGCATGGTTTGCAATGTTGCAATGTCATTTATTGCTCTGCAAGGGTTAATGAATATAGTGGCATTGCAAAATTGGCAAGTTGCTGAAAACTGTTAGGGATGGTTCTTTTTTCACCTATAGTGATCTATCCCTTCTGAATGTAGTATAGTTCCTTTATTGTTCGGTATGGAATTCCCAGAAAGTACTATTAAGGCTTGAAAGAATTTAAAAAGTTGCTTCTACCATTCCATGCACTCCAGTAACAGTAACTTCATGCAAAAGCCAGCCATCAATAAGGGTGCAGTTATCCATCACGGTTGCAGCTTCAATGGCTCCTCTAGAAAATATATCATAGAAAAGCAGTGGTTCCATGTGGCTTGCAGTTTATTCACCTTCAAATCTCATTTGTTAGTGAATTTGTTGATTATGTGTTTTTATAAGAGTTTGCAGCTTTCTACTGCAATTTTGGCTTCAATGTCTCATCACATATATAATAAAAGAGTAATAGTATCATGTTCCTGTACAAATTTATCTAATTTCAGTGTACTTATCTGTCAGTGATTTATTCATAATCTTCCTCTACAATCAGTATCACCTATACAACATTGCAGTTGGTATTGCTAAGATACGAAAATAACAGGTGTTTTGACTCTGGTTGTTCTTAGCATGCACTCTGTATATCCCCTAGTGGCAGGTCTGGAAAAGAAAAATTAATAAAGTAACCTGTTGTCAAACTTTACCAAAATATGCTTAACCTAGAAATTATGAAACCAACATGGTTTGCTTACTATAAACCAAACCTGCTATTTATTGATAAACATTTCATCATTATCATCTTTGTGAACATGATATCATGATGATCTGAGTTCCAAAATTCTGTTACCAGCAGAACACTATTTGGCACATATAAAAATCATAAGCATTTGATTGGCATGTTTCTACTGTTTCTCCTCATTATTTGTGGATAAAGTTGTACACATACATAGCTAAATTTTACACATTCTTTCACTGTTTCTATTCCCGAACAAGTTACAGCAGCACATTACACAAACATGTACTATATTAACTACTTTTCCATCTTTTGAACCTCACTTTTAATGTTGTGCAATTTAGTTGTTGTTTTACATGAAGAAATACCATTTTCTATGCCTAATAAGTAATGGTATTTCCTTGCCCCAAGTAATAAGGGAGGCTTATAAATTCTGCCTCCAGGTGGTTTTATAAACTTGAAATAATTTTTCAATATTATAACACAAAATGTGCTGATTTACCAGCATGGATACTGGGTTTGGTTTACTGTATTGACTGTGCAAAGGAGCCTGGAGCTACATAATATACATATGCACAAAGTGGAGTTGGGGACTGTGGTAACAGGTTAATAGCTATAATCTGTCCATTATAACTGTATAGTAAAATTTGCTCTGCATTTCCTGCTCTGCCTCTCACTTTTGTCTATTGGTTCTTGAATTTAGCAACATTCAGAAATATCTGCAAACTAGGCTGTTATTTTTTCACGATTTCATCATCAGTTGTGCACATGTGCAACATCTCTTTCATAAAAATATTTAAATTTTTGGCTGAAATTTAATCCAAAATCTCTAACACATAATAAAATCATTCCTTCACACTGTAAGAAACAAAAGTAAAAAGAAAAACATACAAATAACTGAGCATATCATTTCATGATTAAAACAAGTGAGATAGCTTTGAGGTTGAGTTACAAATGAAAGCTAAAGTCATTCAGCATTGGCTGCTTCATTGAGTGTTTAAAATTAACTGCAGGGTGCATATGTCCTACTGAAACAGATTTACTAAATAAAGCTTCTCTTTCTTGGTACACAGCGATACTTTGAAACTGAATATAAAGACATTGAAACTCAATTGCATTTGAAAAAAAAGTATTTTAATTTGTGTTTATTTATCTGCAAAAGTGTACTGACATTGTGGATTCTGCTCATCTACCATTTTTATTCAAGGAGTAGACAAAAACTTGGGTATTATGGAAGAGCTTGTACATGTATGTAGTTCCATGAGAGAGACAACAATGATGAAGATATTTTCTGTGCCATTAAGGAAAGTATAGAAAAATGGCATTGTCTTTCTACAAAGAGTTCGCGTCACACTTTTCTTGGATCAAGTGTGACTGGAACTCTCCATACTTACTGATTTCATTGTCATGGTTGGTACTGCAGCTATGACTGTCCGTATCAAATACTTGGTGCTTTTAAAATCAAAATTGCTCGCCTGTCAACAAATATATTGTATTCATCATCAAGAGGCATAAATGCAAAATCTGTTAAATTTGAAAGTCATGGGTATTGTGCTACAAATTGTTAACATAAGGATAATTGAAATTAAGGGAACTTTTAGAATCACTTGATGCAGATTATGTTGATGTATCTTGCTTTTGTTAGGTCAGCTGGTTGAGTCATGGAAACATGTTGCAAAATTTCTTCCCCTTGATCAAAGAAATTATTTATTTTTGGACGTGAAATGGAAATCTTTTTTCCAGCTAACTGATCCTTGCTCCTGACTTGCAAGCATTTCTTTTCTTTGTATAAACCTATTTCAAACCAGTTATAAACTTCATTCCCAAGGGAAAGTTTAAAATTTTAAAGTAATTAAAATATTCAATACTCTTGAGCATTTCGTTTTTTAACTAACTCTGTGGATAACATCTTCTAATCTAATAGAGAATAGAGAAACACATCATTGAATACATTAATCCTGACATTAGTCGGGAATTATGTTTGAATCAAGCTTACTTCACTTTTGAAGGAGAAGTTTTAAGCAAAAATCATGATTAGTCATGGGCAGTCCCCTATCACCTTTTCTAGCTGAACAATTCAGGAGTGCATTTGAAACCCACATTACAAGAGCCTTTCAGTATATTTTTAAGATTTGGTATAGATACATGTTGCAATTGTTAAAAAAAGACACATAGAGGATGCACTTAAACTGTTGAATTTATAAGAATCTACAATAAAATTTACAATAGAAATGGAAATAGATAATGTTTTACCATTTTTGGATTTAAAGAAATTAAAAGTAAGGACAGACTAGAATTTGTCATCTAAAAAAAGGATACACATGCAGATAATTATATTGAGGCCAATGGTTTCAATCCAAGAATGCATAAAGAAGCAACTTTCAACAGTTTGATATACAGATTAATTAATGTGCTACGCAACAGTATTGAATATAAGGAGGAATACCAGTACATAATAGACACAGCCATTTCTAATGGTTTTAAAAAACAGGTGATAGATTAAAAAATTATAAGTTTTTAGAGATAAGGGAAAATTAAACAAATATCAAATTAAGTGCTTTATCTAAAGATAAGATCTACAAAAATTTCACTTACCATCCACAATTTAATAATAAATTTCAAAAAATTAATCAGTACAATATTATATTGGCTCCTCTAAATAGATGTAGTGTTGGGAAATTGTTGAAACCAAACAAAGCAGATGGCAGACCCAAAGAGGAAGAGTCATATCAGATAAATTGTAAGAATTGTGAAAAAGTATACATAGGAAAAACTAAGAGAAACATAGGTATCAGAATGAAGGGACATATGAGAAACATTAGACATAAACAGATAGAAAAATCAGCTATAGGGGCATATTTTTGGAACAAGCACAAGGAAATTGATAAAGATATTAATTTACTGAGAGCTGTCCAATTTCCTAAATAACTGAGCATATGGGAAAACATCTTTATTAAGAAAAATGAACACAGACTTATGGACTTTGAAATTCCAGAAGCGGACAACATTCTGTATAAGTTCTTTCATAGACCACCAGAGCCCCTTACGATTACCTTCTTCTCCAGCCCAGCATGACTTGGTAGTGGTGTCAGTTGACAATGTGAATGACAGTTCATGAAACATATCCTGAATTTTAGTAATTTAAAGAGTGAAACGTTCAAGAGTGTTGAATGTTTTAACCATTTTAAATTTTTAAACTTTCCCTTGGGAAAGAAGTTCTAACTGGTTTGAAATAGGCTTATACAAAGAAATTACATACATTTTGCTGTTTTATTCGTATTGAATTTTATACGGCATTTCTTACATAGATGATAATCAATTTTTATGACCTGAGTACATCTTTGCAAAGCACAAACTTCCTGATCACTAATTTATTTCATAAAATGAAAACATTTACATAGGTTCGATAAAAAGTAATGCAGTATTGCTGTACTGCCTAAAGGGTTTTATTATCAGAGGAAAGCTACGTACATTCCTTAAATGTAATCTCCTGCCATGCCTGCCACCTTCTGCCACACATGTGGAAGGTGCATACTCAATCAGTGGGTCCATCTCTGTTAATGTCCTGAAGTGATCGGCCCTAAAGTGTTGAAGTGATCCTTTTATTTTTGCAGAGAGATCATAGTCACAGGGCTCATATCGGGTGAGTATGCTGGATGTTCCAGTATCTCCCAGTTCCATTGATGTATGATATCTATGACAATATACGTTGCATTGTCATGAAGGATGATGGATTTCACTGCCTGCAATTGTCATAGCTTTATCCTTAGTGCTGGGCAAAGCTGATATTGCAAGAAATTGCAATAGTATGCAGCAATTATTTTGCCGTTCAGGTACAGCATGGTGCAATACAACACCATGACTGTCATGCCACACCATGTCCAGAATGCACCACCTTTAGACGAGGAGATTTGGGATGTTTCCAATTTTTTGATTGCCGTTTCAAGCATGGTGCTTAGAAATGAGCCCAGATTTTGTTCCTTAGTAAGGATCCTTCCAAATAAGTCGTCAATTTCCCTCTGGTTAAGTAAGGTCTGTCAATTGCATAACAGTGCCATTGTTGCACCTCCATAATGACAATTTTGTGGAACCCTGAATGTCCTGCAGAATATGGAGTATGGTTTGGTGGCATACATTACCTCTAATTCTCTGGCATTCCACTGACGATCTACATCTAATAGGAAAGCAACCACCTTGTGTGGTTGTCAATTTGGGGTCAACCTAAGCAGCAATCCTGGCTGCACAAAATGTTTTTATCCATCCTGCCACTGTGAGATATGGCAATGCTGCATCACCACATGCTTCACATAGTCCCTGATAACACTCTTGAGCACCATGATCTCGTGCTACTTCAATTTTGATCCACAAACATTGTTCAGTTTCATAAACATATTACTAGAGCACTTGCACTATTCACCTCTACTCCAAGGTAACAGTATATCACTGAAAAACTGAACAACTATTGCCATTAGCTACTAAAAGTCATTAAACATTCCAGTACAACCCTATGACTAACAAAGAAATACATGCTGCCAGTGTTGCCACTACTTTTTATCCAGCCCTAGTAGAATAAAACTTAATTTGTGGGCACAGCAGATGCAAAAAGACAGTTTATATAATTTTCTCACCTTAAGCAAATTTGCATTTAATATAACTGATTCTCAGTATGCTTCATTGGTGAAGTCTAAAAAAAAAACAGGAGGCATCAGGAAAGATCAAGCAAAATAGAATTTTTCTAACTGAATTATCAAATATTCATTTTTCCATTCTTTATTGATGTATCCATAGTTACCTTGATACTTCAGATAGTCGGTCCTGGTGGTGTAGTGGTAACCATACTTGCCTTCTAAACCCAAGATCGCGGGTTCGAACCCGGCCAGGATCGATAGATTTTTTCGGGCGTAAAAATCCTAAGTATGGCTTCCTTCGGAAGGGAAGTAAAGCCGTGGGTCCCGTGTCGTACATTTACGGCACGTAAAAGAACCTCAAGCCTGAAAGAAGAGGCCTCTGAGCAAAATTTGTCGGCCGTTTCACCCCCTGAATAGAATGGGATGCTGATGACCTGAGCTGTTAAAGAGCGTCCTTAAATAAATAAATAAAAAAAAAAACATTTCAGATAGAGTTATTAGATCTGAAATGCATCTACTTACTTGAAGAAAAGTTCAAACTTACGATATAATTAAATGCTATCTTTATGTCTCATTAGATTGTTTTCCATGACTGAAAAGTAATACAACAAAAACATTTGAATAGATTTGGTACCACACATCTATATGAACAGCTATTTTCTGTTCTAAAACAGTGAAATCAGCCACAAATAATAACTAAGTGGCCACCATTTAATATCTATGATTGGCTGGATTCGAGTAGGTGATAAGTCCACATATTATACTTCTTTTTAGCATAAACCCACCTATAATGTGAATGCAATATAAGTTTACTTATGTTCCAAAAAAAATTATTATTTTATATTCATTTTGTCAGCATAAAGCTATTAAATTGATTTGTATTGTAGATCCTTTAAAGTTCGTAATTGTATTAACTATATGTATTATAGTAATAATTGTGAAAATTAAATAACTTTGTAATCTTTGAAATGTTTATTTGAACTCTCCTATTCATTCATTCCTGCACCCATACTCCCCGAGTATATACAAATGAGTCAGTATTAGGTGACACTAAAACTTCACTAACTGGTTAATTCTTCAGAACATGTTTCAAGAGCATTTGCTCTCATCTTCAGCTGGGACAGTCGGTCCTCAGCTGAAGATGAGAGCGAATAACACCAGATAATACAGAAAAAGAGGAAATTTAATTTATCAACATTATCTGACATTCATAGACTTCAAAAAAGCTTTTGACAGAGTGGACTGAAATCACCTTTGGAAAATAATGGTACAATGTAGATATCCGAATCATTTGATAAAATGCATTAAAAGCCTATAGAATAGAACAACTTTTATTCTTGAAATCTCTAATTATGCAAGAAAAAATTTTAATAAATCAGGGAGTAAGACAAGAGTGCAGTCTTTCACCCACTTTTTTTAATATACATATGGCCGATATTAATATGAAATGGAAAGAAAAAGCTCCAGTAGGTATTCAAATCAGTAAGAATAAATATATTAATATACTTATATGCTGATGATGTAGTATAATTGGAATTATCAGAAAATAGAGTATAAAACCATATCTATTAAATTTAATTGGGAAAGAGCAAGATATCCAGGAATAAAACTAATTACCCAGGGAGCTATATTACTCTTATCAAAGACAAGGATATAAATTTTAAACTTTTCATAAATTTCAGACAATGTGCGGAACTATAAATTGAATGCTAAGAAACACGTAAGGTCAAAAGAACATATGCAAAATTATGGAAGTCCCTTTTTTGCTCTTTGGCAGTGAATCATGAGTAATTAAGAAGAAAGATTATGGCAATATTTAAGCATCCGAAGTGAAGTTTCTAAGGTCAGTTAAAGACTGTACAAAAATGTATAAGATATCAAATGATAAAAGTGAGGGAGGATTTGAATATATGTGCAATAAACTACAAAATTAAACAACCCAGATGAAACTGGAAAGAACATCTTGAGCACATGGGCATAAGGCTCCTAAAAGGCCTTACAATATAATCTTATAGGGAAAGAGACATAGAATGACAGTTTAAAAAATGGGAATGAAACAGATCAATATGTCTAATCCTGGAGATGAAGAAGAAGAAAATGTAAAGGATTACGTTGTATGTTAAGAAATGAAATGTGTGGAAAATTAGAGATCATGGTTTCGATTATGAGAAGGAATCCAGTATCCTGATAACCACATATTCTGGATATTGTATCAATAAGAAAATGAGCAATAAAGTTGCGATAAAATACTAGTAGTCAGCTTTATGATCAATAAATGCAAAATAGCATAAGGTGATAGGCTGACTATACTGTATTTTTCATTGTATGTATTACGAGGGGCATTCAGAAAAAATGTAAAATAGTAGTGTTTTACTAATACTATGCAATCTATATGCATGTCATTCATAGGGCAATGGACTGATACTAGTATGCCATGCAGACACTAGATGACAAATTTAAGCAAAGTGTGTAGGAAAGGACAGTGTGCAGCAGCACCCAAGAATATGAGTACTGCATGTCTGTTAATATCAAGGTCTCCCAGGAACATTGAGATTGGGTCTGAATTAATTATGACTTATAGGCACATAATCTTTGATGAACAGACCTCAATTGCACAATCTTGCTTACCATTAGTTATGACAATTTGAATATAAAAAGGGTGTGTGCACATTGGATTGCATGGGACTTGACAAAAGAACAGAATAACACTGGAAATGCATGATGAATATTTGGAATTTTTGAAGAAGTTGATGACAAGCCATGGGGACACTATCATGCACCTGAGAAGAAAGTCCAATCCATGCATTGGAAATCCAGAGAGTTCCTGGCACAAGAAATTTCATGCTGCTCCATCAGCAGGCAAGCATATGATCACCATCTTTTGGGAAACTGACTTCCTTAAGGGCTAGTTGTATGACAAGACCCTTACTTGGCTTAGACTCAGGATTCAGCAATGGTAAAAGAGGAAGTAGTTAACAGGAGTATTCCTCCAACAAGACAATGCGTGACCCCACACCAGCAACACTATGTTTATAAAGTTGGCATCACTGGGGTTCATTGTTATGCTGCACCATCATGTTCATCAGATCTTGCTCTGTCTAATTATGCTTTATTCAATAACGTGAGAAGTTAAAACAATTTTGGCAACAACAAGGACATTCAGGCAGCTGTCCACTAATGGTGGCTTAGAACTGCCAATTTGCAATGCCATAATGAAGTTATCAGGAAGATACTGCATTATGCCATTGGTGCATTGACATTGGTGAGGAGTATATTTTGAGTCCATTTGGTTTGAACTATGTTGTATGATAAATTACAAAATATTACCATCATTCCTGAATGCCCCTCATATATTGAGTATTCAGTAAATTCATTCATTTTAGTCATTGAGAAACTTAAAGGACATAAGTTTTGAATTTTAAGTTTCACTGGATAGTTGGTATGAATATGTTTTTCCTAATTTTCAGTGTTTTCACAATATGAAAGCTTATGATCCATGTGTGCAATGATTAAATTATTTCAGTTATTTTTATAAAGATGTACAATAGCCAGCATGAATGTTGTGAGATATTAGTATTGAAAACATTGTTACAAAAGAAGAGAACATGTGTAGAAACTTTTGCAACCATTTCATAAATGTTTCTTTTTCATATATTGCAGATTATGAGGGATTTGATGATGTATATGGACACTCGGTAGAAGAGGACTGCTGTATCTCACCCAGTGATGGTAAGCCTCAGAAGACACACACCTGTCATTCCACATAATTGTGAAGTGTTTAATAGTGGAAAGTATAAGCATTTTGAAGGTCACCATCATTTTATGTTTTGACAATATCACATCCATTTGCAGTCCACAAAATGTTCATAGTAATTAAACTGCCATTGGTGTTTGCAACTAGCTGGAGGACTGTAAAGCAAATCCACAGACCATATCCTCCATCTACCATTAAATGATGCCCATTCATACAAGATAATAAGTAGGAATTTCTTCTTTTATAGGAAGTATCAGATAAAGACTTCTGAAATAATAAAAGTGTTAATTATTTAATTTTAATTATTTAAAGTTTAATAAATGTGTATTGCTAAGAAAATATAGGCTTAATAGAGACATTCAAGCAGTTTTGCAAGTATTTTCTGGAAATCCAATTAATGAGATGTATTGCTGCATTAGGCTCACAATTTTTCAAAGGATTCTCCATACCTCTCTACATACATAGTTGTAGGCATTGAAACCATTTATCAAAGGTACATGTTGTTCTGAATATTGTCAGCAGAACTGAATTTAGAATTTGACCAAATTCTGCACTAATTTAAAAGGTTTTACAGATGACAGATTTTTCTCAAATAGAGCAAGAAAATGTATTGTACAAGATAGATGGATAAATTTCGGGGGAATATGGAGTTTGAACAACCTCCAGCACATCGGTCTATAAGATATATTGTGCTGCCCCATTGGGAGAGATTTCAGCATTGTTTCACAAAATCTGTTCCTTGTACAAGTTGCAGTATTTTGGTTCCAATGTTGGTGCCCTTTCCCAAGCCTTCCCTGGTTAGAGAGAGGACAAGTCTCTTACTAGGATTGGACACCCAGGATTTGCAAGGCAGATTCCTCACCCTGTTTACACAATCTGCAACTGGGTTCATCGTTATAGAGACCCACTTTTTATAGATGTTTTCTGAAGTGACCATGTTCAGTGGTAAACACAATTGCTTTCCTCATTCCTTTTCTGTCCAGTTTAAGAAGAGATGTGGAAAGAATATTGCTAGGAATTAGGAGAAATTTTTTATCGTGTGTTTGTCCAAGATAGGTTTACCACTTTAGTTGTTGTTTATCCCCAATCCATGTTTTTAACTGCAGTCTTGGCAGTACATGCACTGATTCCAACCATGTGCTCAGGGCCAAAAAAGGGTGTATCAACATCCCTTTTTGCAACTGATCTGCCTTCTCATTCCCATAAATGTCTTGATGCCCCACCTGTTGCTGGATGCCAGGGCAGATAGGGCATTTTGACGCTCCCATAACAGTTTTGATTTCACCTGGTCAGAGGAAAGTGCTTATAAGACACTTTGACTCTCTGAGAGGATAAGAATTTGCTTTTGGTGATAACCTTTCTCAAGTCCTCTATAAGCATAGTTCAGAATAGCAAATACTTCAGCCTATAAAACTGCAATATTTACCAAGGCTTGTACTAAAGTTGGTCCTTGTAGATAGATCATATATATCTGCGCCTGATTGTATCACTTTGTGAGATTCTGTTGGTATACTATATAAGTTGGTACCTTCTTTAGTGTGTGTGGTTCTTTCCATTCAGTCTTCTCGAGATCCAAGAATAACCCTAAATGAAGGGAAATTACAATATTGATTATTCATTGGGTCTGACTTCATCTTCATTTCTGGAATGTCCAGGAAATTTAGAATGCAGATATGTCCATCTGCAGCAAATCTACTCTCCAAATCTCTGTGTGAACCAAGCAATGTACCATAAGCCTAGTTTCTGCTTGTAAATAGAAGTTCATGGGAGGGAGGCCTAGCAATGGTTGAAATGAATCCCCAATGCAATGGTTGAAGTGCTTTTTCTGAAGGCCCCTGTAACACATAGAAATGCTAATCTCTGTAACTTGGTAAACTTATATGCTGTAGTAGTTTTTAAAGTTGTCTGTGACAATGGTGCTATAAGATATCTGGCAGCTGACTATTGCAACATATAGCCAATGGCTAATGTATGGTTTAGGGCTTAGGTAGATCCAATAGCGCATCTGGTGGTTACAAGAGACTACCAGGCTCTACAGAGAATATTATTAATGTGGTTATTCCAGGTCAGGTTCTTATCTATTCCGAGACCTGGATATTTAACAGACTCAGAACATTCCACGATTGAGCTACCTAATGTAAGATTTCCTAAGCCTTTTAGATTCCTCCTGTTAGTAAATGAAACGACAACTGTTTTACTAGAATTAATGGATAGACCCTCCTGCATACATAAACTGTGAATTTTTCTCAGCCTGTCGTTCATCATGCCTGAAACTGTATTGGGAAATTTGCAGCTATTCTGTGAGCAGATACATTGTCATGCAGAAGTAGCAGCCTTGAAGTTCATCTGGATGGCACTGCTTTAGTTACTCAAATAATCTTGCACTAATGGTTCTTGTAAACATTTGTGTCTGAGAATGAAAATCTTTAACAACTTATTTTGGATAGTTTTCAGCACTTCAGAGTTTTGTTTTGGATGTTAAAATAATAAAACCACTTCCACTTTCATCACCAGTACATATTGAGGATGTCATGCTAGTTGGGCATATGAGCCATAAGGTAAATTTCCAGGAGGAGCTGCTTTTTAAATCTGCTGAATCCTTTTTCCTCATTTCTTTAATTAACAAAATTGAATTTGTTATATATTGAACACACCTATTTTAGGGCTATAATGGAAATATTTAAGATTGCAATTAATAATTTATAGCTACCTTTGTTTTATTGATTTTTATGGTTCTTATACCCTTTTGGAAATATGATTTTTAACAGTTTTATTGACTGTTACATCCTTTTATCATTGATTTTAATAGGCAAAACTAGTTTATTCCGGAAAGAAAATGTTTTATTTTTCAGAAATAAAATGTTTTAATCAATATTGTACTAGTAATATATTTCCTTAATATATAATTTTTCTTAGCTTTTATGTACAGCAGCTTATGACTGCTTTAACATATTGTTTTTCTTAGCTTTGAACTATACTAGTTCTTAATTTTCTCTTCTTATTTTTCAAGACAGTCAAAAGAAAAGTCCTAATTGTAGTCAGTTTTGCGTCATCATTCTCTGCGGTGCCTATTTAAGAAATATTTAATTCCTATAGAAGGTGTACTCACAAGAAATGACTACTGTGTTGTAGAAATTTCTTTAAATAATTTATATATTATTATATTTTTTGTTTTATTGGAACGAATCTTCATAAATACAATTGTACATTATAATGTTGGAAGCTCAGTGATCATTCACCAACCTCAACTTTATTTGAACTCTTCTGAGGTGAACTGCTAATTTTTCTTCCAATACTCAGATTTGTGAAAAAGAAAGAAAGAAAAAATATTCTCTATCCCCATCTTAAATAGGAAGCATTTCACGTTCTTCCATTTAGAATGCTCCCATCCTCTGAAACTTTGACATTCTTGACAGATTTTTCTCTATGTATTTTGAAATCTAGAAAATCTTTTGCATAAAGTTGTATTACTTCATGTGGTTTCCTTTCTCTTTCTGTCAGGCAAAACACGTTAGCTCAATCATTAGGCCAACAAACCTTAGTGTGTAAGTGGCCTTTTCATCTGTGGCATACATGAAATTGCACTTTATGTGAGTTTGCCCAGGTTCAAGTAATTTTATGTGAACTTCCTGCAAGGTGGGATATTGCTGCCACATAAACAGGAATGCCATAGCCACAATCATATTCCAATTTTGACCAGCACAATAATCAGAGTAAAATTTAAAACTAATTTTGTGACAGAACCAATACAGTGAAGCAACTAAAATATTTTTAATTATCTGGTGAGCCTATTTAATTCTCTTATGCTCAACTTACCCATGACCTGTGAAACATTTTTTGTATAATTCAATCAAACAGACTGTGAAATGCTGTTTAGAATGAATATTTGCAAACATATTGCTATTTCATTTTCTTCTTGTCGGTCCTCGTGGTTTAGAGGTAACCATACTTGCCTCCTAAACCCAACATCTTGGGTTCAAGCCCGGCCAGGATCGATGGATTTTTTTCAGGTGTAAAAATCCTATGTATGGCTTCCTTCAGAAGGGAAGAAAAGCCGCAGGTCCCATGCCGTACATTTACAGCATGAAAAAGAATCTCAAACCTGAAAGAAGAGGCCTCTGAGCAAAATTTGTCGACTATTTCACACCCTGAATTGAATGGGATTCTGATGACCTGAGATGTTAAAGAGCGCCCATAAATAAATCAATTATTTTTTTTTTTTCTCCTTGCCAACTGTTGTGCTCATCCCACAGAAAACAATGTTCTTTCTTTTTTGCCAATTGATAAACTGCAAAACTGAAGATGTTAAATTTTCTTTGTAGGCATTCTGTGTTCAAATGGATAGTACAACACAGTCTGAAAATTAAAATTAACTCTCACTAATTAAAGCTGATAATTTGTCCTTATCCTGTTCAGAATGTTTCAGCCTTATGATCACATTCTTTCTATCCTTCTTGCATTTCTACTTCAGATTGTCTCTCATAAAAGTAACAAAAGCTTTGTTTTTTGGGGCTATGTATATACTAATGTTTTTCTGCAAAATCTTTTTCTTTGCAAAGAGTTTAGCAGAAGGACTGCATATTTGTGTACTGTAGTGCTCCTTGTGCAGATCATGCATTTTCTTTGCTTTAAGGAACAACATAAAAGTAGGCATCTTTTCTGTTGAGGCTTACTAAGCCACAAAACACTAAAACAAAAGCAGTGTACTTCACATTACAACATGCTAAAGATTAGAGAGACTAGTATAACATTCTACAAAAAAGTTTAAAAAATTTAAAGGTAATTTAAAGGTACAACCAATATTGCAAAACTGAATATAAAAGAAAGCTTAATATATACTACATAAAAAAAAGGATGTACAAATTTAATATTTTTTTAAAATGTGCAAATAAATATCTTTAAAACATTAGTTAAACTAACAAATATATCATTAAGAAAAAAAGAAATATTGTGCTATAAAAACATATAAGCAATTGGAATCTATTATAATATGTGCTAAAAGGGTGAAAGAACAATCACCCCTTTAGCATGTTAAGTGTCTTATCATGGTTGATATGTCCAAATGGAAATAGTCATAACCTACTCTCCATACACCTTATTACTTTTAATTTGAATTGAAAACTATTACAATGAAACAGTAATGCAAGAAGTCTTTAAACTAATGAGGTTTAGTATTTTGAATCTTCAAATAATAAGCGTTTTTGTTTTTTCTACAGCATATCTCTAAATATTCATATAAGTTTATTTGTGTTTTATTCTATGGCTGCTATTGTCAAATGTGTTAGATGCTACTGTTTTGTTTGATTTCCTTAAATAGTTTTTTATCCTTTAGAAAATGGTGAAAGATTATTCTGCTGAAGCTGTAAACATGGAAACTGTTAAAAAAAAGTTTTAATATATTTGGCTATACGACTTGATTATGAGAATTTATATATTTAAACTCCAACAGTAGTCGAAATTTATGTGTGATCACCTTTAAATATTTTTGCACATTCCGGTATTAATAATATTTGTGATTAATTCAAGAATTCAAGTGATTCCATTCCTTTTGTGCATGCATGCAAGCATGCATATACAAGTGTTTCGCCCCCTCTTTATTTTTCTTCTGATTTCCTCTTTTTGTTGGAGAGTGCTGTTTTGTCTATGAAATAAAATGCCTTATTATTCCATTCACTGCATATAGTAGAAACTGTTTATTGAATATGTTGTTTCTAAAGCATGAATACAATTGTTTTGTTTAATTTTAACACTGTTTGAACAATTAAAATTTTGCCAAAATAAGTATATTTTCAAAACTTTTTTGCATTCATAATTTTCACTTTAATGCACTGAACTACTCCTAAAATTTAAATTATTTTTGGCTCTGAAAATATTAGGTTAGATTTTTAATAACCATTGGAAGTACAGTTATTCTTGACAGGACATGAATGAATTTATTAATCACTTGTTTCCTTACATAAATAATTATACAACTTCTTTAGTCTAGCTAAACCATTGTCTTCTGCTCATCAGCAGTTTTCCACTGGAATGTCCAAAAGACCTCAGTTACACCTAAATTAACAACTTTGTGAAAACATTGGCATAGAATCATAAGTTTTCAGTACATGAATTTTAAATTGATGACAGTTAATAATAATTGAGAATAATGCAACTACTTGATTGAAGTTGACTGAGTTGCATTTACATATCTTGAACCCCATGAAAAAGAAATATTTTCAATGAACTATAAGAATAATATAATATAATACAATACAATACAATATGAAAGTAATGGGATAAAATAAAATGTAATATTATAGTGTTATGTACTTTATTAGCAAAAATGGAGTATTCATGTTTGACAATGCTTTTCATTTTGCTTTCTGTTTTAGCTGCCCAGTTTCTGTTTGATCGTACTCGGCAACCGCAGATTTCATCTTTTTTCAATGAAGAAAATGACATTGCTGAAGAAGATGAAACAAAATTGGAAAGCACAGACCATGGAACAGTGAAACAGCATCAAGTTTTAAATGAGAAAGATGAAGCCAGACTTAGATCATGCCTTGAAGAGATCCATAACATCATTGGGGATTCAGTTCCAGAACAGGTGTTGACTGAAGTCATTTTAGAACATGATTTTAACTTCAATAAGGCTCTTGATGCCGTTCTGAGTAATGCTGTTTCTGCTGCAGGTGAAGCAGGTAACTCATTTTAAACGTGCTTTGAATTACATTCACTAAAAACTAAGCTATATTTAATTCAAGAGGAACAGCTTGCATAAGAGTAATACAAAATTATGTATAATTCAGATTTTCTCTGTATGAATTTATTAACAAACAACAATAAAATTTGGTATTCATCAATTTGCACTATCATCTAACTATGGATTCTATCAGTTCCAAACATTTTCTGTATAGTTTAGGTGCATGCACATTCTTTCTTTAAAGCCTCTTGTATACTGACTTTTTTTTACTGTTATTTTTTTGAAAATGTTGCATGTAATTTTAAAAATATTTTCCTTTTGATGTTAGAAAAGTAACTTGATTTTGCGATAAAGAAAATATGCCTAATTTGAACTATAATTGACAACTGATCTTGTATCAAATTTTAAAAATTTAACTTGCTATGCATTATACTAATACAATAATAACATATTACATAATTGTATATAATTTCTATTATTATTATTGATCACCAGCTAATATTACATAATGTTTAGTTAACAGAATATATCAATTGTTAGTTATTTTAAAGACATGGAATTGGATAATATGGCATAATATTAAATTTTTTTTTGCTATCATCATCACCACCACCACCATCTCCAAATTGCAAAATACAAGCCACAATGTTTTCTGGCTTCATTGAACATCTCTTATCAGTAACTATTAAATGATAGTTACAGAAGTGTCTTTCACTGTCAACATTTGATATTGATAGCCTGCATTAAGAAAGTAAAATTTAATTATTTAAATTTTACTCTTTTTCATGTTAATTGAGTGATATTTATTAATTTGTCATTGTTTATAAAATATGGTGATTTGAATATTGAAAGTACCTACAATTTCCCTTGTTAGTTTAATATATGAAAACTGATTTATTGAAATGGTAAAATTATTGACATGTTTAACACATTGCTATAGTATCTATGATGAATTTTGTTTTCTGTTTTAGCTTTTTTCTGATTTTCAAACAAACTTTCAATATCTATCATTTTGGTGTTTTGTTTCTTTACTTTCTTCCACATTTTTTCCATGGTGTTTCTCACATGAATTGTGACATTTCCATTCTCTGCTGGCATTGCAAAATTTACATAAAATATTATTTTCACTAAAATAAAATTCTTGACTGTGATATTCAGCATGAGAAGAGAAGATAACCTATTTTATTTTGTTGGCCCATCATCTTGCTACAAATTCACTGTTGAAACTAATTGTTACTACAAGTTAAAGTTTCTAAATAGATTAAAGCTTGAAAATACTGTTAAAACCTCCCTTTTGTGTTGCAATTGCAGCATTTTCTGTAATGACAGCCATGAAAGTGCAGGGCAAAAATACCAGCATTCACCTATCAGGAATGTGCAAAGATTAAAACTGTTTTTAGAGTATATCAAGACATAATTTTATTTTTACATTTTTGATTTAAAATCTTGCTTTTTCTATTATATTGTGTAAATAAAAAGCTTTTTGGGAGAACCTGAAATTCGTGATAATTCATGTGAAAAATATAACTTTAAATTGCCTACCATTATTATGAAACATCAAGTTAATTTTAGCTGAAGCTGTAAAAAAATTTGGGCATTTAATCATTAATAAAAAAAAAAGAAATAAAAAAACATGGCTCTGTACATGTTTGTTTAAACTCTGGTGAGCAAATTAATAAAAGATATTTATTTTCAGTCTTTAACACTGTTCACACCTAATATTGACGTAGAGAACAAGTGCAGATTTTTTGTAAAGTTCATAAATAAATTTGTTGTGACTAAAATGGCTGCTTAGTTGTACTGATTTGCAATTTGAACAATTCAGAGCTCTAATGGCTGAAGTGCATTTATGGCAAAAATATAGTCTTGATTGATATCTTGTATGATTCTGTTGAACTACACACTCTTAATGCTTCACTTACTTGTCATAATGTATGGAACTGGTTTCGAGAACATTTAGTTCTCATCTTCAGCCAGGTTAAAGCTCAACTCAAGCATTAAGAGCGTGTAGTTCAACTGAATTATACAGTGATATCAATTATATGATTAGCTTCACTGTGCAAGTTCCAATTTACATATTAATTTTTAAATGGTCTTAATTGTTTGTTGAATGGTGAAATAGAATTTAGCGACATTATTATTTTTAAGGTATTTATTGTTATTATTATTATTATTATTATTATTATTATTATTATTATTATTATTATTATTATTATTATTATTATTATTTAGAAACTGTACTAATTATTTAGAAACTGTACTAGCAACTTGTCACTAATCCAGTCATCCTTTTTTTATTTATACTACATTGATATTTTGGACTGCCTTAAAGTAATTTGGATTTGGATTATAGAGCATATCTGAGTGCAAGAACTTTGAATGAGCTTAGTTAGAGAACAATGCTTTTCCTTCTCACAAATTTATGCAGAAGAAATATATGTAATTAATTAGCTCAAGCAAGATTGATTGAAAAATTATATGTTTACATGTGAAACTGTTACTGTGGTATTAAATGTTCTCACTGCAATTGGCTCCTGAAATAAGTTGAATATGAGCTATCTTTACTTCATTTGAAGGCTTTTGCTCTTAACATGAGTTTACAGATCTATTCCTATCTTGATACTCTGTACTGCCACGGGTGGCCGAGGTCGTTAAGGCGAAAACTCATGAGTGAGAGGTCTGGGGTTCGAATTCTGTCAGGACCATCCTCCCTGACTGAGGTTTTTTCCAGGTTTTCCTCAGTCCTCATAAATGGCAAATGCCAGGTACCCTAAACTTAGGTCTGGAACGTTTCCTTCCTTAAAATAATCCTTTCCCTATATATATCATTTCATTTCATGTATCAGTATTCACCACCTGTGGTGCCTCAGTAGTAAAAATGCCCGTTAAACAGTATTAAAAAAAATTTGATGCTCTGTTCTTTTGCTTTTTCATACAGTGATATAATAGAAGTCTTAAAGAAACAGATATTTAATGAACTTCAGTTGTACAATACCACAGTTGTCTTGAGAAACAGAGAGGTTCATGACACAGTGTGCTCTGACATAAAAACAACTAAAGAGCTATCATATATAAAATAAATATAGCCTGCTTGCCTCTTGTAGAGGGTAAAACACAAGGTGACAATTATAAAAGAATGCACACTAATATTTAAAACATTTTAACTTTGGTATTCTTTTCTAGATAATCAGTTAAACAAATTTATTGTAAATACAAGTATTGATCCCAGTGCTCCCCCTTTGACCAATTTTAATTTACCTAAAATTTTTATTTCATGGCACAAGATTGAAATATTACCACTTGTGTAGTTTCAGTACATAAATTGTTTATTATAACATACTAACCATTGAAATAATTAGATGTTAGAAGTACTGGCTCACTAGGAAAATGAAATATGTGTAATGAAATACCCTCAAATGAAAATAATGCCACCGCTTGAAATTACTCAAAATACGTCAACAGATTATGGGGAATGTGCTGTGTGCTGTAATGTAGTAGAAAACAATGGTTTGTGAATTGAAATATGGTAGAATACCATGTGAAGAGTCTTTGGAAAATTGGCAAAACAGAAGTAAGTATAAATAAAGGGCATGTTTTAACTTTATAAGATTGGCAAGCAACTAAAAGGGATATAGTAGGGAAAACAAACTTCTCATACTATTGTGTATATGCAGTATTGGACTGAAAATAGTAATTCCTGGTGGTGTAGTGATAACCATACTTACCTCCTAAACCTAAGATTGCGGGTTCAATCCCTCCAGGATCGATGGATTTTTTCAGGCGTAAAAATCTTAGTATGACTTCCTTCTGAAGGAGTATAATGCCATGGGTCCCATGTCGTAGATTTACGGCACAAAAAAAAGAACCTTAATCCTGAAAAAAAAAGGCCTCAGTAAAATTTGTCGGCCATTTCATGCCCTGAATTGAAAGGGATGCTAATGACCTGAGATGTTAAAGAGTGTAAATAAAACAAATCAACCAGACTGAAAATATGCTACATCCAACTATAAGCTGCACTCTTAAAAGGGGAAAAAAAAAAAAAAAAAAAAAAAAAAAAAGATGAATAATCAGAGAGATTGAGGGAAGAAATTATAGTACATATTTATTTTCATATTAGGGATGGTATCAGTCATTAACAAGCAAACTTTCTTCTTACCATACGGTAGAGTATATTGGTACTTAATGCATTTTCATTTCCTTATTCACATTATTACTGTTGACATTACTGATCTCCCAACTGGTATACGTATATCAAGTTAACCATTTTCTTCACTCTCCTTCCATAGTATGTCATCATCACTGGACAGTGCATTGGACAAATGCATTTTTTAAACCCCTGGTTATACTGTGGACATTGTGCATAAGTACAGAAGAACAGAATACACAGTGGCATGTAAAAAGATAAATGAGAATCTGTCCATGTGTTAAAATTCACATGCCCCTCTTTTTCCCACATCTATCCAAATATAGGTACCCAAAATTGCGGCTTTGAACCCGGCCAGGACAGATGGATATTTTGGGCATAATAATCCTAAATATGGCTTCCTTCGGAAGGGAAGTAAAGCCGTGGGTCCCATGTTGTACATTTACGGCACAAAAAAGAACCTCAAGCCTGAAAGAGAGGCCTCTGAGCAAAATTAGTCAGCCATTTCATGCCCTGAGTTGAATGGGACACTGATGACCTGAGATGTTAAAGAGCGTCCATAAATAAATAAATCAAAAAATAATATTGGTCATGTCTTTTTGTCTGTATTCACAAACCCTCCATAGATATTTTTGATGCCATGATATAATATAATCTCTGTTAACACAATAGCTTATTTTTGGGAACAAATTGAAAGCTATTTCCAACAGAAGTGTGTGGAAAGTAGGTTTTTTATATTTTATATATTTATTTATTTATTTATTTATTTATTTTAATGCCCGTTTTTACCTCTGAGGCACCACAGGCAGCAGAAACTGGTGATACATAAAATGGTAAATTGGGAATGGATTTTTTTAAAGGAAGGAAGCGATCCAGGCCTAAGTTTAGGTTACCTCCCAGCATTTGCCATTTATGTTTTATGAGTACTGAGGAAAACCTGGAAAAAATTTCAAACAGGGAGGATGGCCCTAGTGGGATTTGAACCTCAGACCTCCAGTTCACAAGTTAGCACCTTAACAACCTCTCAGCCACCCATGGCGGTTTTTAAAGTTGATACAATGGATTCTTAGTAACTTCATTTTAAGCACCATTTACAGTTGTCGATTTGGTATTGAAAAAGGCTTTGTGTTTTCCTGCACAGCAGAAACTGAATTGATTACTAATATTCAAATATTTCAATAAGCCCAAAATAGAAGTGTTAATTAGATAAAATAAAAATAAATGACTGCATTACATAATATGTAGGCCAGGTGTTGAACTTAAGGACCATTGCAGCAACTAATAACTTCTGAAACAGTTATATTAGTGGAATGTGCAGAGACAGCAAAGAAATTAAAATCATTAGGTTAACTAGCTAATTGTTAAAAACCTGCACTTTTTATTTGTTTAGCTGTGGTTTATATTTTAATCTTTCAGATTTTTTAATCAACACCTCCATGAAATGAGCATAGTTTTGAAGTGCATGCTTGCAAAAACTCTTTAATTTGTAGCTGGTACCAAGTTGGAAACAAATGGAAACCATCAGCAGATAGTACTTTATAGCCATTTGTTCGAAAATATATGCTTACAATGTTTATATTTTGTTTACAGATGCACCAAAGCCACAGCGAGAAAGGAGAGAGAGAATGAGAGACAGAGGTAAGGCTCTGTTGGTTTGTTCTATTTTATTTGAAATTATTCCTTCATAAAGAAATTGAATTTAATATTGAATATTTATTCAAATGCTAAGAAAAGAACAAGGAGGCCTCCATCTATCTGGCCCAGGGCATGCTTAATTGTTAATGTATTACAGTAAATTTCTTTAATAAATTAATAGCTAATATAGTTATTCTTATTCCAATTCATGGGGGGGGGGGGCGAGAGAGGAAAAAAAAAAAGAAGGAAAGAAAATAATAATAATAATAATAATAATAATAATAATAATAATCTCCAGGAGATAAAACATTTTATCTCTTGGAGATTTTATTCTTCTTTTCACTGTGTTGATTCCTGAATATTTTAAAATTGAAACAACAACGTCGACGACGACGTATCCCCTGGTAACACCTACTATGTTATGCTAACATGCGTCTTCTTTTTGTCAGTTGTCTTCTAATGATGAACTGCTGTTTGAGTATCAAAAGTATTATTGGAAACAATGATAAGAGTAAAGAAAACTTATTCAATCCGAAATGTGAACAAAATGGAAGTTATATAGTTTGGAAAAACGATATTTATGTGGAAACAGAAAGGAGAATGTAGATAATTTATAAAATATCTAAAAATTTAATTTGTGATACATTTTTAAGATTAGGTAAAAGTGCACACAAGTCACTAGCATGAGGAGAGAGATATTAGTTATATTTTTCAGCTAGAATAAAATCAGAGTAATTTTTAATGTGCTTATAATAATATTTGCATAATGACTTGAGTATTTAGAGGTTAATAATTCCTTAAATATGCATATGTGTTTTACAAGACATTTTTCAACAAAATGAAAGTAACTGATTTTGAGCATTGGTTACATATAAATCATGATATATTGCATCAATTTAACTATGAATGAAAAACTTAGATTAGTCAAAACTAATGCAAAAGGTGTAGTTGTTCATGAAATTAGGTTGCAATTCCAATGCAGAAAAGAATAAATTTATGAGATGTTGAAACTTAGGAATGTCACAGTAAATAGATTCAAGGCAATGAAGAGATAAAGGGGTCATAAAAATTGTCACTGAAGAAACTGACAGTCATTAAGAAATGGCTGGTATAGAATCAGCAGTAGCTATTATTAAATTCTACAGTAATGTATTCAACATGTTCGCACAAAATTCCATTTACTTACATAAAACAAGAGCATGTTTCAAAAGTAAATTCTATCTGATCTGTTGTCTAACACTTATGCTTCACATACTTTTAAATATGGTGGGACTGGTTTCAAAGAGACATTCTCTCCATCTTCAACCAACTTGATAACTGGTAGGAGAAACTAACATCTATGAGGACCTGTGGCTCTGCCCTGGTGGTGTTTTTTTATAAACTGGTGATTTGTATTATATTCTCCTGTAAAGTCGAAATTCATAAGATCTCTAGTTTATGAATTAAATCTTCTCCCATGTGTCCAATTCTGTATGTTCATATGCCTCTTTAAGTAACTTTATTTTTTTTTTTTAATGCCGTGATTATCTATCAAAAATGGTGTGCCATCGCTGACCTATCTATCTGTATGTAATTAATGTTTCTGAGATGTTCCTTTAACCGTGTTACTATATTCCTTCCAACATATATCTTATCACATTCTTTACAGGTTATTTTGTAGATACCTGACTTTTTCTCCTGTGGAATGTTATTAAAAGTGTTTTCTACTAAAGCATGATTAGAGTATATCTGTTCTCAGTTGCCAATTTAATATTAATATCTTTACACATTTTTTGGAATTTATTCATAGCTACTGGATGATATGTGAATTTTTTAAAAACCGGCCTCTCTTTTTAGTCAATAGTGTGGTGGTATTCTTGATCAATTCCTTCTTTAGGAATCTATTAAGTTTTTTGTTTACTAAATTTTTGTTTAAAACCATTTATAATAGTAATCACCTGTATCTTCTCAAATTCTTTTTTGTACTCCTCTTTACTGAATGGTAAATTTACTAGTCTGTGTGTTAAGCTGTTAAAAATTGTGTGCTTGTGAGCTATGGGGTTGAACCCATTTGATATATAGCCATCTGTGTATCATGAGTAGTCGGAAGCTTTCACGGCCGAAGTCAGACTTATAACTAGAAGTTTCTTCCGGGCTTGGAAGCCATGGTCTGTTGGAGCCAAGGAGTCTAAACGTTTCATCCCCACCTGTGGAGGATATCTTCAGTGGCGCGGTCTGAATCTTCTGGGCGAAGGTTCTGGCATGACTGAAATGCCAGCTGGAGGTGTTATATTTATATACGGGTTGCTCAAAGGGGATTGGTTTGGCTGGAGCACGGGATGTGTACTCAGAGGGCAGGGCATCTCCGTTCTGATCGGTGATTGGTTCGCGTGAATTTTGCGAGTGTGAGTTGTTTTATATGCTCTAATATCGGATGCCAGGTTTTGCTCAGTTTGAGAGCCTCTCCCTGGGGATGAAACGTTTGGACTCCTTGGCTCCAACAGACCACGGCTTCCAAGCCTGGAAGAAACTTCTAGTTATAAGTGTGTGAGTATTCTTTCTATAAATTCTAAATTTTCATTGTTCTTATTAATTTGTATATCTAAAAACGGCAACATTCCCTTTGTTTCTGTTTCAAGTATGAAGAATATATGAGGTGGTATCCGCAAAATTTGGAACTGATACTGCTATCTCGACAGTAGCTGCAATAGAGTTTTGTACCGCTAGGTGGCAACACTAGCACATCTGATGAATGAGTGTTTGAAGTTTCATGCAGCTGGGTAGATGTGTTGAGATTATATATACTTTATACTTTACATGATACTCTGTGTGTAGTGTGTGTGTAGTGTGTAGTGTGTGGCGATTTTACGATGGATCCAAGATTAGAACAGAGAGTGCATCAAATTCTGTACAATCTTGGGGAAAATTGCCAGTGAGACCTTTGCAATGATTCAACAAGTATTTGGAGGACAAAGCATGAGTCGTACAAGTGTGTTTGAGTGGCATGCTCGGTTCATGGCCGGCCTTACAGCTATTGAAGATGATGCTCATGCCGGTAGACCCATCAGCAGCGCAACGCCTGGCATTGTTGCCAAAGTTCAACACCTCGTTCGTGAGGATCGATGTCGAACCATTAAGACCTTGCTCATGAAGTGGGAATTGGTTATGGGACATGCCAACGAATTTTAACTGATTAATTGGACATGCATCGTGTCGCCATAAAATTTGTGCCAAGAATCCTGACTGGTGATCAGAAGGGGCAGCGTGTTGAAGTTTGCACGAAGCTTCGTCAGCCGTATCCGATGACCCAACCTTCTTGTCTAGGGTCATCACCGGTAACGAGAGCTGGATGTACGCTTATGACCCTGAGACAAAACAACAATCCTCCCAGTGGAAGAGCCCGAACGCACTAAGACCCCCCCCCCCCAAAAAAAAAGACAAATGAAGAGCAAAGTCAAGAGCATGCTCCTCTTTTTCTTTGATACCAAGGGTATTGTGCACAAAGAATTCGTCCCACCAAATCAAACACTGAATTCCACGTACTACTGTAACGATTTGCGATGGCTCCGTAAAAATGTGCGTTGTCGACGGCCCGAATTTTGGCGACAAGGGAACTGGCTGTTGTATCACGATAATGCGCCCTGCCACAATTCCTTGTTCACCGGGAGTTTTTTTGACGAAAAACAACATGACGGTTGCCCCCACCCACCGCACTCGCCAGATTTGGCGTCCTGCGACTTTGCTCTATTTCCGAAACTGAAAAGGAAGTTGAAAGGACGTTGGTTCGACCGAATTGAGTGGATTTGAAAAGAAACGCTATCTGTGCTAAACACCCTCAAAGAACATGACTTCCAAGATGCACTCGGAAAATGGCAGAATTGCTGGGACCGGTGTATATGTGTGGAAGGGAACTATTTCAAGGGTGACGGCGGTCATTAGTCTCAAAGTAAGTTTTTACCAGATGGCAGCACCAGTCCCGAATATTCTGGATACCACCTCGTATTTCTGTCTTGTATATTTAAAAGTTTCAAAGCATCTTCAACTAATTCTTTTTTCACTATACTAAAAATGCTGTCAACATATCTGTACCAGCATTTAAAATAATGTGGAAAGGCGAAAATTATGTGAGTTTCAAATTTACTCATGAATAAATCTGCTAGAAAGGAGGACAAAGGATTTCCCATTTTCAGGCCTGTTTTCTGTTTTTGAATTCTCCGGCAAAATTAAAATAGGACTGGTTAATACAAATGTTAGTAAGGTGCACATATTATTTCTTGTGAGTTTCATTAATTCATTAATTTACAAGACAGGAATATATCCTATACACTTGAAACAGAAACAAAGGGAATGTTGCCGTTCTTAGATATAAAAATTAATAAGAATCATGAAAATTTAGAATTTATAGAAAGGATACTCACACAGAAAACTATACAATATCAAATGGGTTCAACCCCATAGCTCACAAGCACACAATTTTTACCAGCTTAACATATAGACTGATGAATTTACCAATCAGTAAAGAGGAGTATAAAAAAAAAATTGAGAAGATACAGATGATTACTATTATAAATGGTTTTAAACAAAAATTTAGTAAACAAAAAACTTAATAGATTCCTAAAGAAGGAATTGATCAAAATATCACCACACTATTGACTAAAAAGAGAGGCCGGTTTTTTAAAAAATTCACATATCATCCAGTAGCTATGAATAAATTCCAAAAAATGTGTAAAGATACTAATATTAAATTGGCAACTGAGAACAGATATACTCTAATCATGCTTTAGTAGAAAACACTTTTAATAACATTCCACAGGAGAAAAAGTCAGGCATCTACAAAATAACCTGTAAAGAATGTGATAAGATATATGTTGGAACATACTAACACAGTTAAAGGAACATCTCAGATGTTAAGTACATACAGATAGATAGGTCAGTAGTGGCATACCATTTTTGGATAGAAAATCACGACACTAAAAAAGAAATAAAGTTACTTAAAGAAGCACATGGACATACAGAATTGGACACATGGGAGAAGATTTACATTCATACACTACGGATCATCTTATGAATTTCGACATTACCAGTTTATAAAAAAAAATGGGGAAATAATGCAGTTAGTTATGTTGTATGATTGTGTTGGCAATAGTGGAATCATGGTTAGAAAGAGATAACTGTTGAGTTCATTGGTTACAAGTTCTATAGTAGAGCCAGTGCTAAGATGAAAGTTAAAGGGCAGTTGTCAAGGGGAATTGGTGTGTTTGTAAGACAAAGTTTACCATTAATAATGTTTAATGATTTAGGGAATAATTCAGTACTATGCTATGAAATAAGTCAAACATGAGGAAGTGAAAAAGTGGGTTTAGCAACAGTATATAACCCACAAATACTTCTGAGTTCTATAACCCAAATTTGTTTCATAACTTAGGAAAGGACTTGGAAGTACTGCAAAACAAATATGGATACAACAATTTTATTATAACAGGTGATTTTAATGCAAGTATGGGAGAGGGTTTGGTATATTTTGTTGACTAGAAAATGATGCTGGGAAAGAAGACAGGTTGGAAAGGGTTAGTAAAGATAAAATATATAATAAGGAAGGAAATAAGTTATTTAACTTTAGTGATGAACATAATCTAATGATTTGTAATGGTACTAGAGGGAAAGATTCTAGGGGCGAGTTTACTTTTGTAAATAATAATAGTCAAAGTATTGTTGATTATATGTTACTTATACTAGAATTAGACGAATATTTGGTAGATTTTGAGGTTATGAATTTAATGTGTAGTAGCAGCCATTTTCCATTAAAAGGGAAATTTAAAAATCAGTTTAGGAAAGCGGTGCAAGTTAAGAAATATGGACATAAAATAAAGAGATATAAACGGAATGAAGAGAGGGCATCAGGCTTTACAAGAGAGTTAAGAGTTAATTTTAGATCATTTAAGCTCAATGTAGAAGCTCTGATAAAGGCAGGGAAAATAGGGGAATTAATGGAGATTTTAGAGAGGTTGAGATGAGAGTGAGAGAAATGGGTAATAACAAGATACACGAAGGTTGGTATGATAATGAATGTAGAATTGGTAAAAGGAGAGTTGAAAAAGAGTTGAGAAAATGGAGACAAGCGGGAACAGGCAGAAAGAGAGAACTTTATGATTGAAAGGAGTGGATATAAATCCTTCAGGTAGACAAAAAGAAAGAATGGGGTCAGAATATTAGTAAGAAAATAGAGGAGGCAACGAGGACAAATGACAATAAAACGATGTGAATGATAGTTAAGAAATTATATAAAAGGAGAGTAAATGAGAATAATATTGATGCTGAGCAATGGTGTTTATACTTCAAAAACCTTTTAGGGAAAGGGGAGATATTCCACCAGGGGAGTGAATAGTGGAAAAAAATATATTAAATGTAGATTATTTGGATTGATTGATATAAACAAAATAAAGGAACAAATAAAAAGAAATAAAGCTTGTGGAATTGATGGGATTCCAGGGGAATTCTGGAGGGCAGGATGAGGAGATATGTTATTGGCACAGATATTTAACTCAATATATGAAGAGACTAAAGTTCCCAAAGATTGGAGAACAGTGATTGTTATACCTTTATTTAAAAGAAAGCGCGATTTAAATGAAACCAGCTAATTGTAGAAGAATTACTATATTATTGGTCTGAGATACGCTATATACAGGCATTTTGGCAGAACGGCTTCAAAATTGGGCAGAACAAGAAAATAAATTAACCAAGTTCCAAGCAGGCTTCAGGAAAAATAAGAGAACAGTGAATAATGTCTTCATTATTAATACAATGGTAGAGAAATATCTAGGCCAAATAAGAGGGAGACTATATAATGTTGTTTTTGTATTTTTAAAAGGCATTTGATACAATTAACCATAAGGCATTATGGTCAAAATTGAATGGAATAGGAGTTAGTGATAAGTTTATAAAAGCATTACAAAATTTGTACTATGAAAATGAGTACCTTATTAAGATTGCCCAGGATAGGGTGACTCCAAATAATTTGAACACACTAGGTCTAAGAAAAGGATGTAAGTTAAGCTCCATTCTGTTTAACTTATTTTTTTGTTGTGAACCTGATGTTGTCCATAGTTGCATGTTAGCTGCAAGAGGTTTAAGGAAGATTGCCCAATCGGCCGGTGATGGCACCGCTTGCCCAGCCCCAGCTCTTCCTCTGACGAGATGGCTCACAGGGCATGCGTCAAGTTTGTCATTCCGGAATAGAGTGTCTGCAGCTTGGCCAATACCAATGAGGCTCCACTTGTGCAGCATTGCAGCAATGTTGTCCGGGATCGTTAGGTCGATACGGCTACACCATGACGGTTCACAGGATTAGAGGAAGCACAGTAGGGAGAGACGGGTAAAGTTGCTAAAAATTAAAGCCGGTATGATGTCTTAATGGAATCCAACAGATAAAATGGGCTAATGATGCAAACTGACTCCTGACAGCCTTGGTCGGCTGATTTATACCTGCTGCAGGGTTTAGGTCATTAGTGGATTAGTACCTGTGGTGTTCTCTAACTTATTGAGTCTCAAGTATATTTACACATTAGTGCCGCTCTGGCACGCACTAAGTACTTATTCTATGTTGTTACCTGTGGCGAGCATGTTTAATGATGGTAGCTAGTTGATGCTACATTATTAATGATATTTTAGAAGTTAGCAAAATTAATACCCACATGTTCATATTTGAAAATGTTGAAATTTCAGGACTATTATTTGTGGATGATTTGGTAATGGAGTCAATTACTAATATTGGTCTAGTGAAATCAATTGAAGTAATCTGTAAATTCTGTAAGAAGCGGGGACTAAAAATAAATATTTGAAAATAAAAAATTATGATATTTAAGAATGGAAACAAGTTATGCAAGAATGAGAAATGGTATTGGGGAGGGGCAGAAATTGAGGCGGTTAATAAATTTGACTATTTGAGTATTAGGCTTAACAAGAATGGAGGAAACAAAAAAGAAAGGTTCTAGCAAAAGGTAAGCTAGCTTTGAAAGCTATTACTGCCTGTAGGTATAGTATCAGAAATGCATATAAAGTGGTTGGAGAAAATATATATGATAGTAGTAGACACTAAAATGATGTTTGGTGTAAAAATTTGGGGTAGTAATGAGGGATGGCTAAATATAGATTTGATTCACAGGAATTTATGCAAACAAATTATGGGCCTACCAAAAAGCTCTCTAAACGAGGTTGCACAAACTGAATTAGATAGAGTAGAGAGTAAAGGAAAAATAATGAAAAGAACTCTCAAATATTGGCTTAGAATTAAGAATTTAGAAAAAAAAATTTTATTTTGAAACACTGTCTAGTGACTTAAGAGAAAGTGAGGGGAGGAAATACTTGGATTAGTAGAATCGTTAATTATGGAAAAAATTGGCTTGGGTATGCTGTGGCATGATACAGAAAGTAAAGATTGTAAAAAAG
Organism: Metallyticus violacea; assembly: GCA_030762175.1. Classification (NCBI taxonomy): domain Eukaryota; kingdom Metazoa; phylum Arthropoda; class Insecta; order Mantodea; family Metallyticidae; genus Metallyticus; species Metallyticus violacea. The sequence continues at coordinate 37,348,783 of CM060845.1, read as the reverse complement.
ATAATTTCCTGTGTCTTTTAATCAAGCCTGTAAAAAGTATCTGTAACATGATAGGAATCAGTGTGTTGTGAGTTCTGTTAACAAACAACTGTTTGTGCACAGATCACAATGGAAGATGGGATAGAATGCAATCTATTCAGTAATGAATGATTTTATATCAGCAATTAATTATACATTCAAATTTACATTTTTCCTTACTGCCTTTGCAACTATTCGCAAACTTCATAATTACATCAATTTTTTAATTATACATTTTCAATCCATTTTCAGCAGACCACATTACAATTTAATTTACATAAACATACAAGGACTCTAAAAGTTTGGCAGTACCAAAACTGAGGTTCTCCCATCTGTTTACCACCGGTTTTGCAGTTGATTCATATTACAAGTAGTAATGCTTATTCATAAGGTCTAACAGGAAATTGCTTGTGAGATGTGAAGGACATTTATGATGTACAGCCCTACTTTAAAAAATGGCAATTGAAATGCAAGTGAGAATTGGTATGTTTAATACAAGAAAAGGCACAGTGGAATTGGAGCGGTAAAGAAAAATAGCATCAACCCTTGGTTTATTTTGGTGTTAATAATAATGTTAGTGATCATTGGTAGCGAACTAAATCTGGACCAAGGGATTAGAGCAACTCATGTCTATGTTAGAAGGAATGAAGGAAGATAAGAAGGGCTTAAAAAGAAAGAGGACTGATGCACTTGGAGAAAGCTAAGGAAGGGAATAAATGACTAAATCTAATAATCTTTAAAGACCAAGAGATAAGAGAGAAAAAAATTATGGCATAAGTTGGAAAATATTTTTAAAGAAAAATTAGAATTGAGATTAAAGAATTGTAAAACGCAGATTTCTTCTGATAAAGAGATGATCTATCCAGGCCAATCTTGGTGAAACTATCACTGATGATAGTTTTTATGCAGCAAAAAAATATTAAAAGTATCTAGCATATTCATAGAGCAAGATCTAGGAAAAAAGGATAGGGAAATAAGAAACCTAGCAAAAAACAAACGAAGAAAGTGAGACAAGAAGGAAAAGGATAAAGGGCTTTGAATTGATGCATAAAGCAGGATAAGTGTCAGCTGAAATAGACACCAGAGGAAAAATGTGAGAGTAACCTTGCACCTAAGAGCAGAATAACAGTGGAGTCAGGAGTCAGAGTGCAGAAGCTGACATTACTGACAAAATGAGTGACATCACCAAATCAGCTGATTGAGAAGTCAAGAAGGACAGCCTTGGATATAGCTGCTGGAATCAACATGTGAGAAATGAGAAACTGAGTGTAGTTTTTTCACCAGCTGGGAGTACTATGGAGATAGTGGAGTTGAAATGTGTTAGATGTGGGGAAAGGAGTGACCAGAAGCAGAATGAAACTAAGAACAGTTTAGATTTGAGAGGAAAGGAGGAAGGGATTTGAGTTGGTAATGGTTTGTTGGAATATCAGGGACTGTTAAAGAAAATTGAGAATGGTGACCTTGCAAGTTGCTGAAGTTTGGGTATGTCATCAGATTGGTGGAGACAGGATTAACTAAGAACATATCATAAAGAGATATTGATTATTTTGGGAGATGTAGTTAGAAAGCAGGAAAAAGGGCATGTATTAGGAGGAATAGGGAAGTTTGAAAAGAAGAAGAAGGGTTTCAAGCTAAGAGTAGAAATGGATTAGTGCAGTGATAATAATTGATCTAGAATACCAATAATGTGTAATCAGTGTTTAATTTTTGTAGGGTTCTTATAAATCTTTTTCTTATACCATTTGTACTTAATTTTAATCATAATGCTTCATGATTTATTTTTCAAAAGTTTTTTTCAAACTCCATAATGAATATATATTTCTGTTTTCATGCGTAAACATTTATCTACCATTGTATTTATCACAAATATATTGTCATTATTCTCTTATTTTTCCTTAATTCTGCCTGAAATTCAGAGATTCTATTTTCTCTTTCAGCCCAATTTTGGAGTTTTTCTGTTAATATTCCCATATATTTTTTTCCTATCACTGCTAATGAGCTATTCCCCTAAAACTAGCTGGATATTTTAATCTCCTTTGCTTTTAAATGGCATAATTAATGGAGATAGCAAGAAAGAAAATTGTTTAGTTTAGAATTAAGTCTAGAGAATACTAGAAAAATGTTAATGAATATAGAACAATATATAGAGAAGGGTAAAGTTAAAAATGCTATGGATAGTTTAGAACATGGTATTAAATATTCAGGAAAGAGTATGAGGGTAAAACATTGCAAGACCAGCAAGAAACAACATTGGTTTGACAAGAAATGTCCACAAGAAAGATAGAGAGGGAGGTGAGGAGGTGGAGACAAGTCTGGTAGTAAGGAAGAGAAGGAATATTTTTTATTAATGAGATAGCATATAGATGCTTACTAGAAACAAGAAAGAAGGAATGAGGTATCAAAATGAGCTATTTGAAATTTGAAGCTTCTAAAATGAATGAACATTATACCTGAACTTGTATAAGATAGGAACTAAAGAATATATCACCAGAAGATTAGGTGATTTATTTTAGGGCTCTAATAAGAGGGGACAAAATTAGGAAAGATAAGATTTCTAGGCTATAAATTGTGGGAGAGCAGTATCATTATAATGAAATTTAGGTATGGGAGGTTTTTTTTTTTTATTTTATTTTTTTTATTTTGGGACACTCTCTAACATCTCAGGTCATCAGTGACCCATTCAACTCAGGGTGTGAAATGGCCGAGGCTCGAGTTCTTTTTTGTGCCATAAATGTATGACTGGGACCCACGGCTTTACTTTCCTTCCAAAGGAAGCCATACTTAGGATTTTTACGCCCGAAAAACTCCATTGGTCCTGGCCGGCTTCGAACCCGCGATCGTGGGTTTAGGAGGCAAGTATGGTAACCACTACACCACCAGGACCAAAGGTATGGGAGTTACAGGTAATAAACTTTGTTACCAAATTCAGACATTTTGTGGGATTAATGAAATTTCTGGAGAGTTTTGGAAAGTTTGGTATAAGAACAGTAAGAGGCAATTATTGATAGTTAAATTATTTAATCATATAATGAAAGGGGTTGATTCCAAAAAAAAATTGAAAAATAGGATTGGTTGCTATTTAAAAAGGTAAGGGGAATATTGACAACCCTGCTAATTATAGAAGTATTTGCCTATCATCAGGATAGGAAAAGTGTTCACTGGGATTTTGACCATTAGATTACAGGAATGGCAGAGAAAGAGAAATAAATTGGAGAATTCGAGGCAGGTTTTAGTAAAGACAGGGGAACAGCTGACAACATTTTTGTGATAGAAACTTTTGTAAATAAGTATCTAAATAACAAAAGGGAGAAAATGTATTATTGATTTAAAGAAAGCTTTCAACAATAAACAGCAGAATGAAACAATTTAAATCAGTTGATTTTTATAATAAAAATTAATGATTTAAATCATTTGGCTTTCTTATTACTTGTAGACTGTAGTCCACAATTTTTCAAATTCACATAAAAATCCTTTATATCAGTTTGCTTTCTTATTATATGATCCATTATTGTTCAAATTTGAAACTTCTTTCTGTATGGTTAAGTAATTTGGACTGCTGCTTTTGTTTAGTTTGTTTCCTGCCCCTGTTGAGTTAATATCTGTTGTAGTTGAAGCCTTATAATAGTAATTTCATTTTCTAACAGAAGATTGGCTTTATTGAACATGTGTTGTACTTGCAAAAGTGTAGCAAGAAAGTTGGTTTTAACTTACAATGAGTAACCTTGCCCAAAAATTTGATCCATTATGTGAAGAATTTAAAATGTTTTTTACTTCAAGTGGAAAAGGATGAAAGCTAAATGCAAATCATGCAGATTAGAAATGCAGGGATTAGTTGCTAGTATGAAATTACATTTTCAGAAATGTAACAGCACAAATGGTTATTAAGAAGAAAATGATCCTGCAACATCTGACAATGAAAATAAAAATTTAGAGACAGATCTAATAGTTTCACTTTCACCTTCAGCATGAAAACAAGAGAGATCATTACTTATGAATCAGCTGTCCACTGAGGAACATCTCTGAAAATTAAGCAAGTCAACTTAGATAAACTGGTTGCAAAATTCTGTTATGCACAAACATTTCCTTCCTCAACATTCATCCAGAATTCAAGACTCGTAAGTATATTGCAATCTGGCTATACTCCTCCATCGTCTGCTGCAGAAGCTGGATCCCTTCTGGAAGAACATTATCAAAGTGAGAGAGATAAGTGCTTCAAGGGTTTATTTGAAATATAGTTTGTATGAGCTTAGATTGGTGGTCATATGTGCATAATGAGCCTATTGTATGTGTTATTACATTGGCCAGTGAAAATGAGATGTACATCTGTTCAACAAATGGGCATCCCCACACACATGAATACCTAATTGAACTGGCTATAAATTCAATAAAGTTGTGAGAGCGAATTAAAGTGTAATGTGTAAAGTTTTGTTATATATAATGCAAGTAATATGCAAAATGAGGGGTGCTCTCAAAGAAAGTGAAGATATTAATGTAATTATATTTGGTTGCTCTGCTCATATTTTGAATCTTCTCTCCCAGGATCTTACCAAGTACTTTGCAAACATAAAGGAACATGTAAATGTGAAACACTCTGGCAATAATCATTTTTCCAACAAAATTTATTAGGAAGGTAGAGAGCATTCATTAATCTTTCTCAAGAAGTTCGATGGAATAAGTAGTCTGAAGACTGCCTTGAATCTTACATTAAAAACTAGCCATTACTTAAGAAGATTTGTGAGGAAAATAAAGGCAATATTCAAGATTTGATTAGGAGAAAAGTTAGTGAACTTCATATAAAGTGCAATGCTGAAGATCTTTTAAATGTGTTAAAAACCAATAGCAATGGCTCTTGATCTAACCCAGAGAAATGACTGTATCATTGGACAAGCAGTGAAAGTGTGGAAAAACTAAAGAATGACTTAAAGGAATTAGAAGTGTTAAGAAATCTGGAACTAATGACACAGAAACTAAAAAGTTTGGAAAACATTATAGTCAAGCATTGGCTGCCCCACATTTTCTGGCTTTCATTGTTACTCTGGTATTAACAACAACTCAGAATGTTTTACTTCCATCTGAGTGTGAATGTGCTTTTCAGTTTTCCCAGGAAAAATATGCAGGAAATTTATTTCAACCAACACTTGTGAAATATCAAGCAATCTGAACCCTTCATTCCAAGAATGCTGATGAAATGGTGCAAGATATATCTGCTTTCAGGCGGTGGAAATATCAAGAAAATGTCATTGGCAAGGTGGTAATAGAAGTTATGCAACTCTTTAACAGCTAGAGCACCATCTGCAGGTGTAGAATGTGTGTTTTCTATGTTTGGTGTTGTTCAATTAAAGTTAAAAAAAAACACTTGGTGCAGACAAAACTTCCAAGCTTGTATTTTTGTATAAGCACTTAAATAAGAAAGCTATAAAAGTGAGATGTGACTGAAGATGAACTAGTTAAGAAATGAACTTAGTGTAAACAAAGTTTCTAGTTTGTGTGTTTGTTTAAGGACTTAAAGAATAAGTCATGAGGCAGAAAAACTCATTTAAGGGAGAACTGTAGTCTCTATATTGCCATGTTAAATTTGGCAAACTTATGCACCTTTTTCTCAGAAACTATTACAGCTATAGAAATGAAATGCGGCGGGCATAAAGAAGCATACTTATTATTTATACTTATATTTTTTATTAATGAGTGAATAAAATTATGTTAACAGGAAAAGTTTTAATTCTTTAATTCTTGTTGGTTAATGAAATTCATTTTTACCTTTATGTTTGTGATTCAAAATTGCATTTATGTACACTAATTCAATTCAGAAAAAGAGGTACATATTTAGAAGAAAATGTAGTTTTGAGAAAATTTAACTTAAACTTTTGCACTAACCTCAGTACATTCCTGGGCCACACGCAGGATCCTCATCAGCCTGTCTCTCTTCTCTACCTCTCTTACTAATTCCTTGTCCTTTTGAAAAATCTCTCCAGTTCTAAACATGCCTTTTTTAGGTGAATCTTGTTCATTACTATTCAACTTTTCTGCATATTTTGCCCTGGTTGAATTTGATTTATTTACGGATGCTCTTAAACATCACAGGTCATTAGCGTCCCTGTTTGAATGCCCAACTGTTCAAATTCCTTACTTTTGCCTATATTACCCTCATTCAATTAAATAACTGAGTCATAAACCCCCATTTTTAACAACTCTGACCCTACAAATACAGCTTTGGGTATTTTAGTCCATATAACGCTATTGAAACTTTCATTGGGATTTTGAGTTCATCCATGTAGACATTTTGCCAGGAGGTTCACATATGTTAGACTGCATAAAAGAAGATACAGCATTTTTAAGCTAGCTAATATTTAGTATCACTTTCCATCTCCTAATACTCCATTGCTATTTCCAAATTCATGTTGTGATCACTTAACTTATTCTAAAAGCAGATGTATCACGTTAGGTGAATTACTGTTTCCATCACTTGACTCTATCCTAACATTATCTGCATTGTCTTTAATATTTTCTACACTATCACTTTGTGATATTCTGTTTCTTCCAGGGCCTCCTCTCCTTTACTTGAATCATTTTTGAGAACTACCCATTTTTTAAAACTTTGGTATCACAGTTTTGGTGCTTCATTTCCAAATGCAACAAATGCTTGAAAACAGCACTAGTAAGTAAGAGCTGCCAATCTAGCTCACAATGAATGAACTTTCTCATGAAATACAAAATTTCATGCAGCCAGGCGGTGAAATCCAGGTTGGAAAAGGAGCCATAACCCAAGTGCAGCATGCCATTTAAACTTACTTTTTAGACCTTTAGAGGCAAGATACAAACAAATTAATTATATATTCTGAAACTAGAATGTTCAAAATGTAATAAACAGTAAAAAACTGAAAATTTATAATTTTGACCAAATTCGACTAGTCTCTCCTTAAAAATATGTTGCGTTATATCATACCCCAATTCAAAATATTGTTAGAACACAGAATTCAGATTGATTCTGATTATTCATTTTATGTACTTAATAAACAAAGAAACATAAACAATCTGAAAATAATAGCAAATGATTTGTAATTAAAAATGTAAAATTGAAGGACAAAAATATGATTTAAATGAAAAAATCATTGATTTGGTTTTTTTACACCCTGCTAAATGAGACGCTCTATGGTTAAAATTAAAAAGAAAAGGAGATGGTAGGGATTTTATGAGTGAAATGCAAAGCTTATGTTATAAGAATCAATTTAGTATCAAGTATTCAAGGATACAGAATGAAAGGAGAATAAGGCAGAGATGTAAGTTAAGTCCAGTTGTGTTTCATTTATTCATAGATGATATTTAGAACAGATAACTGAAGAAAATGTATACATGTCAATAATTAACACTACAGTAATTCCAGGTTTACTTTTCATGAATGATTTGGTAGTGAAATCTATATAGGGTAGAAGAAAGCAATTGAAGTGATTAAGTACCTGTTGTAGAGAGTGGGGTCGGAAAATAAATAAGAAAAAATTTAAAATTATAGTCAAAAGGGTTATAAATTAAGAAAGGATGAAAATTGGAAGTTATAAGTAGAAGAGTTACAAAAAGTGAGAAAATATGATTATTCAGGGGGTTAGATTGAGTTCTAATAGGGAATGAAACGAGCAAAATGACACTAATTAAAGGAAAATTGGTTTTGGGAGTAATAAGAACTTGTTTAAGAGAAACATTAGAAATTAAAATAAACTGGCTGGAAAGAATATATAGTGCTATGGTGGAAAGTAAGGTGTTATTTGGGGTAGAAGTTTGGGATGCAAATAAAGGCTGGAAATATGTTAAACAGATACATGTAGTTTTTTTGTAAGTGAATTTTTGGGATTACCAAGAGCATCACCTAATGGGATAGCTTTAATGGAATTAGATTAAATAAGTGAATGTTTATTTTAATTATTATTTATTTATTTTCCACGTAATTAATACAAATTACAAATTTAACTATAATTAACAATTTTAATATACATATGTAAGAAATATTACAAGAAGAAAAAATATATATTTATAAAGTAATTTTACATGTTACCATTACAATTCACAAATTAAACAATACTTGTGTACAATTATTCCTATTGTTTCCATCTTTCTGGGATCCTACACATTCAACATCCTGATTATATGTGCTTTAGATCCCACCCTCCCCGCTTCCTTCTTTCCTCTCTCCATTTCTTTAAGCACTTTTTTCCACCATTTCTCGCTTACCTTCCCTATATGCTCACCAAGTTTTTTAAAAAACTGTTTGTTTTCCTGATCCAAAAATTGTTATTATTACCATTTCTGTCTGTAAATTATCCCATTTCCTAACTGATACATCATTTCTCCAATCTTAAGTTTGTAAACATTCAACTATACAGTGAAAGTCTTTCTCCATAGTTGACACTCTTTCTTTTCTCCTTTTAATTACTTAACCTAATATACCTGCTCTACCCCAGGCAAATCCTTACTTTCCCCTTTTATTACAAATATGTACATATTTTTCCAGCCCCCATTCTTTTTTAAATTTCCTATAATGTTTCAAGGTAATCATATCTTGTAAACTACTCCATATTTCTTTCTTTCAAATATCATCTATCCTTTTCTTCACTTTATTCCATAATTCTTGTAACTGTTGTTTTTCTTCCCCTATTCCAACCTCTTGAATTATTCCCATTGGTTGAAAAAACCAACTTTTTCCCATCTTATCTTTTTCTAGCATTTGTAAACAGTCTTTGACTATGTCTCCACTTTTTCTTGATTCAGGAAACAAAGAATCTTGGTTATTATAATGTTGGAAATTTTCCAAAGAATTGGAATGGGGGAATACATGGAAGGCAAGAGAATATAATATTAGAGGCTTCTGGAAAGAGATAACACTTATAATCAGAGATATAAATAGGCAAGATATATTTGGTAGCCTGAGTGACAAATCTGTAAAGTAATATAGAGTTATGAAACACAAGAATGGAGAAGAGAAAAATGTATAGACTCGTATGATAAAATAGGTAGAGACAGCTAGGGCTAGAACAGGAATAGTTAATTTAAAGAATATGAAAAATAGTGGAAATCTAGATATTTATTATATTGTAAAGAGACTAAAGAAGTGGACAAAAGATATATAAAAGAGAAAATGGATTATATTTAAGTGATTTAAAAATGAATACGTTAAGAGGATATGTCTTGTGTATGAAGAACTAGATAGTACTTGGCATTGTATACTAGAATGTAAGCAAACCAAGTTTTGGAGGGAACAGTTCCTATTATCAAAATGGGAAAACCTACCAGATGAAGTAAGAGGTAGAAGAATTTTAAATTTAAAATCAGATAAAACATTAAGGAACTGAGAAAATACATAGACAAGGTAAGACAAAAATAGTTATGGGTATAAAATACTTAGGAAATGTGCTTGAGAATAATATTGTCAGATAGTGAAAGGAGGAGGAAATGAATAGGGGAGGGTATGGGACCAGTTATCTAGTATTATTTAAACAGGGTCCTTATACACAATAACTAGGGTGTTAGTACGTATAAGGCCCTAAGGAATAAGCAACTCTCAAGAATAGAAATTTGGCCGAATGGGTTTAATTAAAAAAGAAGGAAGGTTTATTATTGTAGGAAATATAACTTAATATTATATTGAATGTATAAATTACTTTTAATGTTGTGTTTTGTTTTTGGTTGGATCGAAGCAGGTCCCCTGGATATTCCAGTAGGTAGCTGCTGATGAACTGGGGACTGTGGGGCTGAGCCAATCAAATTGAAATAAATTTTGATTGGAGTCAGTGCCTTCTGGAATTGCTGAAGGCACTGTTCCTAATTTTTATATTTAAAAGTAATGTTTTTTTTAATTTGTGTTTATTTTGTTAAAAAAAATCTGTATGTGATGCATGAGAAATAAACACTACCACCACTACTACTTTTTTCATATAAAAGTTAGAGAATACAGGATCTGTAATGTTAAGAAGAAATCAGTAAAACTAAAGATGAACATAAGAGTATATTTTTCGAAAACTCTTGGTTTTGAGTTCTTGCTTTTGTTATTCTGCTTCAGGGGTGTTAACCACTTTGTGCATTCTTTAATTTATTTGAAAGGAGGTGTGTGTGGTTTTTTTTAAAGGTGTTATAAGAGTTGAAATTAGGATCAGGAAAAAAAAAACTGGAGGTCATGGCAGGGACTTGGAGTTTTTTTTAAGTGACTAATTCCAAATCTTTAATTTGTTATTTTGTCTATTAGATTAATATCCACTACTTAACTCTTGGAGTTTCCTCTGGTATGTCTGGATTGATTTTAATTTTAATTTTTTTTTTTTTTTTGGGGGGGGGTACAGTACCCATGTTTGGTGGCTCTACAGAAAGTACTGGCAATTTGCAGGTTTCCACAGCCTGAAACTTGAGTCTACAGTCAATTGCTTTGTCCAGTAGGATGATTTTGAATCTCGGAAATGCCTTCAAAGCTGGTGTTATTCTATTTATCTTTATGCAAGTTTTGCTTGAAGGTGACCATTTGTCCTAGATATGCATACTCAGAAACTTACTACAGTCTTGTACTATTGACATTTACTGGATCTCATGTGCATTGGTTCATTAGTTTAGTTTTCTTATTATTCAATGTCAGATGTATGCGTTTTCATTGGGCATTTATTAAATTAATCCCTGAAGATTGTAAAACAATGTAGTGAATGTCATTTACAAAATGCAGATTAATTGGCCTTCTGTCATTGATGTTATGCCACATTTTTTGTTCCATTTCAAATTTTGAACGATATCCTCCAACTGGTTAGAAAATTTTAAATGAGATGAGGCCACCCCATTCAACTACTCTTTCTTGGAGGAAAAGCTGTTCTCCTTCTCCCTTGTCTTTGTTTTTGCATAACTTTGATCATGCAAGGGTCATTTGAAAAGTCTCAGAATGACCCATAGATTGCAGCAGCAGTTTTGTTATCCCTTTTCAATGAAAGCTAAACCTGTCTATTGACATACGTAAGTTTTGTGACTATAAATGAATCTGTGTGCACTTGCAAGTATTTAAGAAGTCTTACATTTTTATTTCTTTCATTACTTATTCAGATTTTTAAGCTCTCAATTTCTCTGAATCCTTTGTCCATCTTTCCCAACCTTGGTATTTTCCATACTTAAATTGCTCTTTTCCATAGCTTCATAAGCACCATTATACTCGGAGCTTGAGGTGGAATGAAAAAAGAACTGTGACTGTCAGACCTTAAGAATACAAAAATGAAGTTTGTACCATGCCAACATTAATGAAAAGTCATTGGAAAAGTGTTAATGATAATAGATGACCTGATAAATTTCATTTGCATGGTATGAAATAAAGAAAATATTTTGAAATCAACTCATTTACACACTTATATAATGGTAAAAGGAAAACAATTCAGAATTGTGTTAATGATGCTAAGAAATAACTGGATACTTTTAAGTTATTTAAAAATGAACCAGGATGCCAACCCTCTGCATCCTGCCGTATCTCAAAAACTGGTTTTACTAACTTTGTCTTAGCCATCATACCTTCCAGCAAGTATCCATTTCAGTGATGTCTTGATCATATTTAGTTCTCTAAATTTGTTTTAAGAGTCATTACATTTAATGTCTATTTTCATAAGCATTTCTTTTGATTTGAAACTTCTAGATTTTCTTACACAATCCATTGCCCATTTCCAGCTCCATGTAAATTTCCGCTGTATTTTTATCTTTTTCTTAATGGAAACTAACCTTTTATGAGAACACATGTTATTGGTAAGTAAATTTCTAGGTGTTTTTAAAACGATTTTTACAAGAAGATTGCTGTTCAGCTTAATTGTGCTAATTACTCCTTCCTTCAGCATAAATAGAAGATTAAAACTCATGAGTTGGAAGTCCCTCTCTTGCCAATAATAAATTAATTAAACTTATGTTCATACTCTGGCAGAACCATTGAGCTATAGCATTGAGATTTGGACAGCTTATTTTAACAAGTTTATATACATACTAAATTAGTATAATTTAGAGATGGGAACAAGAATTATATTTTTTATTATTTAAAGCATATTTTTTGTCAAACATTTGTACAAAAACTTCCATAATTCCTAAGTTATGAAATTTTTCATAATTGTGCCTCATTAGCTCATTGAAGTTTAGAAACACCACTGAAAATTTCAATACAATTGATGCAGTAATTTTTTTTTCTGTAGAGGTGCAATATGTAGGAAAACTTAAGTTTTGAGAAAATTGTTATCAAAGAAAAAATTGTTAAAATTGCACTCATGGCTCCAACCCAGAACCTAATGCATACTTACTTCATAGTCAGGACCTGTTCAGACTGTTTACATCAGAATAGCCAACAGCAAAAGCAAATGTTCCTGTAGCAAATGCCAAAAACTAGAACATTCTAGCTCAATTGGTTTGAAGGCTGTATAATTTTGAAATTGATGGTGTCAAAATCAGAAGTGTTTTTGTCTATACAGTTGTATTTTCAAATATTAAAAAAAAACTACTTCTAAGCCTCATATCACAGTGAAAATTATATCGCATTTTTTAGAAAAGACAGAAATTTAATGTAATTCATTTTTTTTTTAAATGTGTGTATATATATATATATATAAACAAAATGATATATATATATATATATATATATATATATATATATATATATATATATATATATATATATATATATATATATATATATATAAACAAGGTGAATGCTTAGCATGCTGAGAGATTATAACAAATTTAGGATAGACTGTTTTAAAAATGCATTTGAAAACATACATAATAGCATGATATATTTTTCTCTTTCTTTTTCCATGTACTTCTATCCTCGTCTGTTAATGGAAATGATCCTCTTTCCTCTTGTATGAATGCTGATTTGGAAGGTAAGATGACAGTGCAAATAAAGCTAATTCTTTTTCTGAATTTCATTTTGTGAAGTTTCAAAGAACTACTGTAGATAGTTTGAAAGAGGGTGTAAATCAGCTACACATACAAGAAAATGAATTGAATAGCTTTGGTAATGTTGTATTTGATCAGAAGGTTAGGAAAAGTTCATCTCTATCAGATTTGGGTAGTGATAGTGCTCAAGTTAGGATTCCTCAAGTAAATCCTTTAGAAAACTCTTTACATTTCAAACCCTTGGTAAAGAAACTAGGGAATGAAGCAGATCCCATTTTTGAGGACAAACTACTAATGTGTAATACATTCTCAAATACAGTTTCCAACAGTCCTTTCAGAGCAAATTATAATAGACAGGATGTTACATGTAAAAATCGTGAGTTGCCTTGTTTACAGAAGCAATTCAACAGTAATAATGTTAATATTTGCATAGGAAAGAGCATTCCAGTACTTAAAACAAAAGTAAGAAAAGACTCTGAGAAGGAAAATGTAGTAGATAAAAATAAAGATATGCAAAATTTAGTGGATGGTAAGAGTAGTGAAACTAAAATGGCATTTGAAGAGGAAGGAAGTTTCTCTACACTTGCTGCACTCGCCAGTAAGTGCTCTGAAACTGCACAGTATTATAAAGAGCATTCTAATTTTTCTCTCCCAAAATCATATGAAGTGCATCCAAAACATAGTGGGATTTCCTCTTTAGAAGAGCTTGCCAACCTTCATTTGAGAGGAAGTGAGCTGAATGAGACAGGACATGATATGGAGGTAAAGGTTGATTTATGTACAGACCATTCTGTAAGTGACATGCGATCACATCTTCCCGAAGAAGGCACTTTTTCTTCATTGCAGGCTCTAGCAAAAAATTTCTTAGATAAATCAGAAATGAAAAAGCCATCCTTTAATACAGGCATTACACAAATGTGTTTGCTAAATAAACCCACATCATTAAAAGAACTTGTCTCTGAGAATTTGAGTGGGCCTTCTTATGAAAATGTACTATATGATTGTAAGACTAACCAAAAATACTCTACTCATCCTGAAAATGTTTGTTATATTCCAAGCATGCAGAAACTATTTTGTGATGCAGAAGATGCTGGTATGCCAGTAGTATCTGAATTGGCATCATTAGACATGAATGTTAATAAAAGAGTGGATGGTTCAGTAAAACACCAGTATAGTTCTGATGATCTCAGCAGAAATATTGAAAGCTCTGAAGCACCAGAAAGTCTTCAAAGCACATCACAAAATGTATCATCAGTAAATTCAGATTTTGATATTGAAGTTGAAAGTAATGGAGTAATTGATTTAACCTCAGCTCTTCTGGTGGCTGGATCAACAGATACCTCAGAGGCAATGGAAAAAAAAGAGCTTCCATCTCTTGTAGTTCAAGTGGTCAATTCCATGTCATTAAGGCATGAAATTTCAGAGCTATTATTGAGTAGTAATAGATATATATATCAGAAAAGATTACTGTTTCATAAAAAGGTACCTACACCTTTTGGAAAGATTATTTGCAGAAAATGGAAACAGATACTGAGTCCATACCCAAAACCATGATAAAATAAACCATCCCTTCACTTGAATAAAGAATTGTTTCCATTTAAGGGAAAAAATTAATACATTGCCTGACATGGTACATTGCATAATTTTTTAATTTTCTCAGGACTGTAAATGAATCAATAAAAAATAATAAAAGAAGTAAGTGTTAAATCCTAGCAATAAAGCTTAAGAAGCTAAATAAAGTGTCTAATGTACAAAGCAACATAGTACCATTTCTGTAGTTTTAAGAATATTGTTTAGATTATCAGATGCTACAGGGACTCATTTTGCCATTGTGGCCATAAAAATTGTTCACTGAAGCATAAGTTTACCTCATCTCATGTATACTTTTTAAAATATTTCTAGTACTGGAAAACTGTTATTAATATTAGTTTTATTACATAATTTTAGAAAAGTAATTTTTTAATAATTTATATTTTTTAATCCAACCTTATTCAAATGTTTCAAAGTTTCATTTACATAAGTTCTTGGTATTCAGTTTAATAAACAAATTCAACTCATTAGTAGCTTCTGAAGGGATCTTTATCATATTTTTCTTATAAGGTTCATAGGATAAGGTTTAAATATAAGTACATTATTTATAGATAAACAATGTATTTTTATGAACAGTTGTAATTGAATATTTCTAAAACAAACAGAAAATGTTTTTTAAGAAAAACTTGACTCTAACAAATTGAACTCAAAATAACACTGCAGAATGCCTTTGTTAATGCCATTATGTAAATGCAAATAAAAGCTGTAATTTCCTGATCACATAGGGAACCATTGCCATGTAAACTTGAGTTCAAAATTAAGTTTAACACCAGTGAGCACTACAGTAAATCAAAATAAGTTTCAGTTTGAGTTTCACTCATGAGTTTTCATTTTGACTTCATTTCATTAATGGATATATTCAAATACTGAGAAGAAAAACTGAATACATTTATTGAAATGAAGTTTGTTATGAGTTGTTCCATTTACATTATCCTGATGTTTAACCTGCAAGTTGTCAATAGTAAAAAAAGTTCTGAGTGGTTATACATAAACATTTTGCTCAGTGTACATTTTGTTTTTTATTTTTCTGGATGTTCTATTTTTCAGAAAATAACATTGCTGTATTTATGTTTGACAATCTATAAGGGTTTTATCAACACACTTTAACAGTAAGAGTTAGAGGAAAATGAAACTTAGGAGCTTTTTGTGATTTTAGCTGTAGTGCAAATTTAACTACTCTTCTAGCTAATGTTCATTTTTACAAAAAAAGTCTAATTCTAGGACATCAAGAAAAAAATAACACCATTTTCTTGTTATAAAATGAAAAATATTCTCCACGGGATAGTGGTAGTCATGTTTTAGCTAATGGTATACATAAGTTATTCAAAAGAAAATGAATTTTGAGGATAAAAGAAGGTTTTGGAAGGCAGTGACCATTAAAATAAAGAAACTTCCAGTGTACTGATTTCTATTTCAGTTACAATAGCCCTCCAGTATCTCTAGAAAAACCCTTATGCAGTTGGTCACATGATGAGTGAAATGTTCACATCACACAGTATCTCAAGGAGACCCTAATTTTGGGCAGACATGGTGATGCATAAACTTCAACCTGTAGCAGCAGCTTATGCAGGAAGAATAGAAAGTCAGCTAGTAGTGCATAAGGAATCTAAAAAATTGTATGCTTTAAATATCTATGAGTCCAATGCATATATAGTGACCACTTGCAGGTTAACCAATACTATATAAAAAGAAAATGTAAGTTAAGTTTTCATATGGTGTTCATTCCAATACATTTTTTCTCCATTCTTTTTTATGCTTGACAAATATATTAAAAAGGTAGAATAAAAATGTACAAAGAGAGTGGCATAATCTCATTTCTCCTTATAATAAACATTTTTATACAAAGAATCAAAATTAATAAAATATATGATACAAGTACTAGCTAGTGAGTAATTCATTAACTCTAAAGAAACTAGTGATTTGTTTGGAAATTTAATTGATTGGTTACCTGCATTATAATCATTCCAACTTGTATAACCTTTTTATCCTTTTCATTTAATTGTGAGGTGTTGCAATGGAATAAAGAATGATTAATAAGTTAAGAGAAATTGAGGATTTAAAAAAAGTGAGAAAGAGTTGAATAAAGTTTCAGAGGATTTTTTTTCAATTACATATCTAACATTTGTCCAAATTATGGCTAATGTGAGAGCACAAAGGAATCTGAAAAGTATCAGTATGTAGGTGCAAGAAAGATGATTTTGGAAAAGTAGCAAAATTTTATAATTATTAATATTTATGATGAATTAAACTAAACTTCTTGCATCTTTACTAATTTAGTATTTCATTAGAACAAGTTTTGCGGATCTTTGTCAGCATCATAAGCTACTTATTGATTGATAATGTGGACGAAGGTCTGCAAAGCATATTCTAATGAAATAGTAATGAAGTAGCAGATTATTTAACTCTATTCACCACAACATATTAATAATTATGTGATTTGTTTACTGGGATAGTTCCAATTATATTTTCTCTTAAGGAGTTATAAGTTTGGGATAAGTCTTACTTTGATCGCTAATAGAAGAAGATGACATGGTATGATTTCTTTTGACTGCCAGAAAACATGGTATTATGAACTGCGGCATACTGTAGTAAGCACTTATATTTGTATGACCACACCACATCAGAATCCAAAACATAATGTATTTGATTTTATGTGGATTGAAAATCAGTACTCTAGATACTTGAATGAGATTGTGTCAGTGATATATAGCCGTTTATGCACATCTTGTCTTTTGAGAGCTGAAAAACTCAGGTGGTATGCAGATGACTGCTGTGAACAAAATAATAACTCTTCTATGGCAGGAATTATGTTATACTGAGGCTCCATATACATGACAAATATTAGAAAAGTTCCAAGTTGAATGTTTCCAAATATTGACACAAACTTTACTTACAGAGTTTTTAATTAGCACATGTTTTGGGAACCATTGTTCCATCTTCAGCTGTTCACTGACTGCTTGGTAAGATTTGGGTTACTTGGTGTGGCGGTGGCTTGATATGAACTGGTACTCTGTTGGCATCTTTTGGCTGGAATAGGAATTTACTGAATTTTTTTCCATGTGGATAGTTCTGTTTGAGAGTGTATTTCTTTTATCAAAATGGCTTCTTGCTTAATTTCTGATAGAGCTCTCAAAAGTGAGTTACCTTCACCAATTTTTCCAATTGTTTTAGTCATACATTTCTGAAATGTTTTTTCTTCCTGGTTTATAAATGGAAGACAACCCAAATATTACCAAGAAGTCAGTCAACAGCTGAAGATCCGAATGACAGTCCCTGAAATATGTCCCAATTAGAAACTCTCTAAGTGAAATGCATGTGAACATTCAGAAACGTTCAACTTATAATATTCCAGGTGCTTCACTGTCAATTGCTGCTAAACACATTAAATATTAGAATTAATGTTCCCCTGTTCCAGGGCATTAATTTATACCACCAGATTGTGTTTATCTAATAGAGAAAGAAATCAGGGCCAAAAATAATATCTTAATTTTGAAATGAATGGAAATTATAAAAGATAATAATGCTAGGGATAGATGATCCTGTCCATGATTGGAAGTCTGCTGCAAACAAAACATTAAAACTCCAGGCTCCTGGCAGTTTAAATTTAAGCCACCCAAACACATTGTTTTACATTATTCTGCTTCAGGAATTAAGCAAATTATTAGTTAAATTTGTGTGTGGAAAAACTGTTGTGAAACATGGAAAAACAACGGAAATGTGAACTCTCTGGTTTACATTTACCAACCAAGAAGGAAAAACTAAATAATGTTAAAAGATTTACCAAATTTTTTTTTTGGTAATAATTGGTAAGAAAATAAAACTCTTTACATTTTACAAAAAACATTTTCCCTTAACACTACTCAAATTATATTGAAGAGAAGCATACATTTTGTGCAAGTTTTATGGATGCTAAAGACAATCAACTTAGAACAGAAAATGGAATGAAGACAGTTAACATTGATTTTTTTAAGAATTTGAGATTGTTAAATTAATTCAAAATTGTATATAAGAAAGTGGGAAATTATCCATTAGCCCCCAACTCACTATCCTGAAACAACTTGGCCACAATAATTTTGCAAAAAATTACAACCCAAGTTAATTTGGACTTCAGTATTTTTCCATTTCCTTAGATGCAATCCAGTGTACACTTGATAGTACATTCTTATAGCACTAGATTGCTTAGGTGGGGTTTTCTCCTGTTTTTTCACTTTTAGAATGCAGCTCTTGTTTCTGATCCTATGGCATGAAAATAGTCATTATTACCCAAAGTATGACCACTTGTTAAAATCATTTTAAATGTGGATAATGATTAGGCTTTTCTAAGCAACATTTTATTTTTGAAAATTGGTAGCTCTTCCTTGGAATTTTAATCCTCAAAAGAACACATACAGGCACACATAGCAATTCGGATGCATGAATAATTCAGAAATGTTCAGTTTTGCTATAAGCAATTAATTGTACAAAAATTATATTATTGCAAATTGTAATATTTTTCTTTAAACTTGGGATGATAATTCCATCGCCTTGTCCCCCTAATTTTTACATTAAATATTCAACAAATAAAATTGTTGAGTTAGTTAGGATATGATCTCTCCATATACATTTAAGAACTTATAAGTCACTTATAAAAAGTAATTACAGAAAGTACTCTAACATACAGAGGTATGTTAGTGGGTTAATGTATCTTTAAAGCAAGACATAAAACTGTAAATATGGAAATTATTAAAATGTGTTATGTTTCCAGCGAAACCTGTCTTATTGTTGCTGTTTTTCAAAGTACATACACTTAATGATACTTGTACTTGAACATACGCCACAGCGGCTCTAGTATGTAAGTATGTTAACAATCAATAAACTAGATAGCACCACAGATGTTATGTAATAATGACCAGGTCCCGGCAGTTGCAGATATAAAAGCTGACCAAGGCTGTCCGGAAACAGTCTCATTAGCTCACGCTATCGAGTGGACTATTCAAACACCACAAAGGCTTCTAATTTTTGGCTACACTGCCGTCAATCCTTTCTTTCCTTCCTCCGCTCCTGTTACCCGCCGTGGCTTGGCCATATTGGCTTGACGATCCCGGATAGTGTATTCACAATGCTCAAGCAGAGTCTTGCCGGTATTGGCCAAATCACTGATGACACCTTTTCGTCCGGTATGACAAACCCGACCCATCTCTTGTGAGCCACCTCGCCGAGGAAGAGCTCAGACTGGGTAAGCGGTGCCATCACTGGACGTCTAGGGCATACATCCTCCATAACTCCTCTCGCAGTTAGCGCGCAACAAAGACGACATCAGGTCCACAACAGTGGTGACCCCAGACGAAGCTGTTTCAGAGTAGACCACACCGCAGCTAGAAGCAATACGTGCCACGGTCATCCCTCTACCGGCCTTCTACAGCGAGGATCCAGCAGCATGGCTTCTACAGGTCGAGGCCTCTTCGCGGCACGCAGCAATACCTCGCAGCCCGCCCGCTTCTACAGGATCATTGGACAACTCCCACGAAAGGTGCTGACACAGGTCGCCGATCTCGTGACGACTCCAGGAAGGCAGCCTTACCAACTACTTAAAGAGCGCCTACTAGGATGTGCCCCCCGACGGGCCAACAACGGCTGCTAGAAGAGACCCAGCTGGGGGACCAGAAGCCCTCCTAGCTCCTGCGAGTTATGCGCCACCAAATGCACTCGCACCGCGAAGGACCTCCTGCGACTCATATGGATGCGCAAACTCCCGACACCAAAGCGGGCACTTCTGGCAACATGGGAGCCTGCGTGTCCATCTTGCTCAACAGGATTCTCCGCCGACGCCAACCCTCAGAATACTTAGTGTTCAGCAAATGGGTCTCCGATCCATACCTTTGGCACGTAGGAAGCAACTGTGCAACTCGGCGATAATCACGAAACTTCCTGGTCGTCGACATCCGAGGGTAATCATCGGCACCGACTTCCTCTCGCACTTCGACCTGTCGGTGGACCACACAGCGAGATGCCTGCGGGATAAACTCGAGTGCAGGATCCTGCCACGAAACCACTGCCAGACAAGCCGTACAAGGAGACCGGGATCTTCTACTACATAGAGACGACAGGGGCGCCCATAACAGCAAAAGCTAGAACCCTGCATCTGGTCATGTACGCGGAGATGGAGGAATTCGCCTGGCTCCTGAAGGAGGGAATCGTCAGGCCCTCCAGGTCACCCTGGGCATCACCACTCCACGTGGTAAGAAAGCAGGATGACTCCATCCGATCCTGCGGCGACTATCGCTGCCTAATTAGGAAGACCATTCCCGACAAATACGCAGTGCCACACATCTGGTACTTCCAACACCCTTCTACAAGACATATCCATCTTCTCTACACTGGACATCAAACGGGCATTCCACCAAATGCCAATTGCGCCCGAAGACATTCCCCAAACAGCCATAATCACCCCGTTTGGCTGTTCGATTATATCTGCATGGGCTTCAGACTACGGAACGCGGCACAGACATACCAGTGATTCATGGACCATCTCCTACGGGACTACCATTCACTTTCTGTTATCTGGACGACGTCCTGATAGCTTCCGCAACTGCAGCTCAACACGAACTCCACATCCGACAGGTTGTGCAACGCTTTGGGAATATGGGCCGCAAAGTGCGTCCTGGGGCAAGCAGATGTACAATTGTTAGAACACCTGGTATCCAGCCATAGCGACCTGCCACTTCCGGCCAAAGTCAAAGTCATTTCAGAGCTTCCCCCACCGAAGACCATCATGGAGTTACGCCGATTCTGGGGATGGTTAACTTTTACCGCAGGCATATCCCACGAGCAGGCACGATACAGCAACCATTGAACGCCTTGCTCCATAACACCAAGCGAAAGGACAAGACCCCGATACAGTGGACAGCATCACTCAATAACGCATTCCACACCACCATCCAGGCGCTAGCGAAGGCAACTCTACTCGCACTCCTCGGAGGAAGCAGCGTTGTATCTATCCACTGACGCCAGCAATGTCGGCATCGGCGCTACCCTGCAGTAACGCCACCAAGGGAACTTCCAGCGCCCCTAGGGTTTTTTTTTTCAAGACGCTGAATCAGGCCTAGCGCTTCTACTCCACCTTTAACCGAGAACTACTGGCCATATATGAAGCCATCAAGCACTTCCGGGACCAGGTGGAAGGAAGACATTTCATGATTCTAACCGAACACAAACCGCTTACCCATGCCATTACGCAGGGCCCAAGGAGCAGTACGCTGAGGAGAGTCCGACAGCACGGGTTCATCTCGCATTTCTCGACCAATATCCAGTACAGCGAAGGGGACAAGAATGCAGTAGCAGTTGCCTTGTCATGTATAGAGACGCTGGACGTCACCGCCGCCGATTTCCTGGCCCAGGCATAGGCAATGGAAACAGAGATCCAGATCTACGCCGCCTCGCACGACAACATTAGATAAGTGCCTATCCAAGATACCGCCATCGTCGTCACATGCGACAGCAGCACGGGCAGCAACCCCTTTCGTGTCTCGCCAATGCAAGAGAGTGGTGTTCCAACAGCTACACGACTTGAACCATCAGGAATCCGCGCTACGTGCAAAATGATCACAAGGTACTTTTGGCTATCCATGCACACAGAGATAAAGAAATGGGCACAGCCTGCTACCAATGCTAAATTTCCAGGTTCCACCATCACACAAGAGCACCTCTAAAGCAATTTCCGACTGCCTCGAAGTTCGAGCACGTACATCTGGACATCGTAGGACCCCCTGCCACCCTCGAAGGGACACATCTACTGCCTGACCATGGTGGATAGAACAACCAGCTGGCTGGAATGCATACCTCTCAAACGAATACACAGCCGCGATTGCAACCAATTTAATCAGACACTGGGTGAACCGTTTCGGCACGACGGACCAGGGTCGACAGTTCGAGGTAGAACTATTCATCGAACGGACACGACTCCCAAGGATAGAGAGATATCGCACCAACATCTACCATCTGCAGTCAAACGGGAAAATAGAGCGTTGGCACTTTTGCCTGGAAGCCGCACTTACGGCCGCTTCCAACCTTATCGCGTGGGTCGACAACTTACCCACCCCACCATCCTACTGGGATTGCACACAGCCATCAGAGACGCTGATAACCAGAGCGCTGTCGAAAGGGTTTTTCAACAACCCATTCGTCTTCCGATGGACATCTTCGCGCCTTCAACTATGGCACATGAAACCCTGACACAGACTCAGGCCAGACTACAAGACTGCAGAAAGGGATACGTACCGGAAGACCTTAGGACAACTACCCATGTGTACCTTCGGCAGGAGATAGGTAGGCACAAGCTGGTGCCACCTTACTGGGGGCCATTCCTGGTAATCAGAAATGATGAGAAGACAGTGAAGATTCGCCTCAAGGACAGGAGCAGCAGCAGTGTTTCCATTGGCCGGTTCAAGGCGGCGCACATACTCCCGGAGCATGCGCTGGCACCATAACTGCCTCCAACAAGCAGTGCCATAATTGACAGTGCTACAACTACCAGCACACCCAACCCAGCTGTGAGCAGCACACCAGAAAGGGCATGGGGCTGATCGCGCAGACAGGCGGCCTCATGTATAACTTTGTCATTAGTGCATAACATCTGTGGTGCTATCTAGTTTATTGATTGTTAACATATTTACATGCTACAGCTGCTGTGGTGTATTATTAAGTGTAGTTACATGTTAGCGCCACTGTGGTGTGCGTCCTTTCAACATATTTTTCTCTGTGTCACTTGGCTGTGGTAAGCTAATCCAAGCAGTAGCAGGTTGCTGCTACAATTATTATTATTATTATTATTATTATTATTATTATTATTATAGTTGTAAAATCTCTAATCAACAATATATGGATTTGATGTTTTAGGTATCTAAAAATGTACTAAAAATCCTAAAAGTAGGCATGAAAAATGTGCTGAAAATTGGAGGAAAAAGCACAAATATATATTATTGTATTTGTATATAAAGTGAGCAAAACAAAAGAAAGACAGCATTCTTAATATAATAAAGAAAACTAGATGAATTCATGGCTGTGTTGGGTGAACTAACTATTGAAATAAATACCCAACATGATAAAATATGAAGCTAGTCTATCATTGTACTTTATTTTTTGACCCCTCCCCTCAGTTCAACACCTTGAATTTCCCCAGGTTCATGATTCCTTCATAGAAAAGGATTTCTTGGAGGCCCTCAAAATATTCGTTTATCTCCCATGTGACCTCTTCATTTGACTTTAATTTCTGTCCACCTGGAAAATTTTGAGTTTCGAGGGCAGATAATAATTCCGGGAAGTGATTAGGGTGAATGCGAAAGTATTTAAAATAGTAATTCAGTCAGTTTGTCCAGAGTGACACAGCCTATGTGCTCCGGTGTATTGTCATGAATCTCATGATGGAATACTACCTTCTTTTTTACCATTTCCGTATGTTTTTCGGTGATCGCTGTCTTCAGTCTCGCGATGTGTAGTATTCTCCAGTAATGGTAGTGAATAAAGATAGTTCTGTGTTCTAATAAACTAAAGCCATCACTTTTACAGGATGGAACACATTTCACTTTTTTTAAAGCTGATCCATCAAGTATGGTCCAGCTAAGGTCAATAGGGCATTCTTAAAGAATACAGTAAATATGATTGAAATTTATTATTATCAGGCAATTGTGGCATGTTCATTGGTTTAAATTAAATTTAAAACCAAAGCTTTCACCGATGCTATTGGTCAGCATCATTATTGAACTGAAAAGTGCCTGGAGAGGCAAAGATACAGAAATATTTGAAGTAGGACGGGTTGGAGTAAAGTTGTGATGCAGACATTTATTGAATAGTAATGGATTCCAAATCTCACTTATTTAAAAATCTCTTGTCTTTGGTTATATTATCTGGATGCTGCTCTATTTCTAAGGCCTCTCTTCTAGCCAATTGAAATATCCTTTGTTTTTGCAATTATTTTTGTCTCCCAAGTTTTATTCCATTGCAAATTTGAAGGGTATGTTCTGTAATCATAGGTTTTTTTTTTTTTGTTTTTTTTTATCATTTTGGCATAATTTTTGTTCCATGTCATTCAAAATTGCCATGGAATAAAAATTTGAAGAAACAGAAGTAACTGGAAAAAGAAAAGAAAAGAGAAAAAGGAGAGAGAAATAAAAAGAGAATATTTTAACCTGCTTTAAGAGCAACTTAAGAAATAGAGTAGCATCCAGCTAATATAAACAAAAACAGAGTTTTCCAAATAGATAAAACTTGGACCCCATTGCTCGTCAACAAACAATGTTTGCATTACAACTATCCCAATACTACTTACTACCCCCTCAAGCTTCTG
Organism: Metallyticus violacea; assembly: GCA_030762175.1. NCBI lineage: Eukaryota > Metazoa > Arthropoda > Insecta > Mantodea > Metallyticidae > Metallyticus > Metallyticus violacea. Next base: position 37,323,975 of record CM060845.1, on the reverse strand, counting down.
TACCTCTACCTCTTCTGACACTTTCATTCCAATGATGATGCTGACAGTAGCACTGGTGAAAGTTGTGGTTTTATAAATTTAAACCAATGACCATGGCAATAATGCATGGTAATGATCATTCACTGTCATGAAAGGGATGATATAGTACAATAAATACTTTTGGAAGCTCAGCACTATTTGTACAGCATGTTAAAATTGAATGAATATTTTCACAGCCAGGTTTTTGTGACAGGACACTTTTAAATTTCTAATATATTTGAGGAGCATGATTACCAGAAGCTTTTTCTAATGAATTTTTTGCTGCCAAAACCAATGCCTTTGATTCACATAAGGACAGATTCATGGCTTCTAATTGTAGAAGAATGTTCGCTAAAATTATGAATTGGCATCAATATATGCCAAATCTACCTCCAGTTGCTTTATATTGCACATCACTTCCACCCCTCCCCAAATTTTTTCACTATTTTAGTTAGCCTTTCAAATCTGTCGCCACTTGCTTTCAACCATATCCCCCCACCTTGTTACTACAGATTCTGGGGATTTGACATATAAAAGTAACTTAATGGAAATATTTTTCTTACTTTTTCCACAACCCAATGCAGACCCTGGATAAGATATGTTAAGTGCAAAAGATTAAATAGCCTTAAATGTTGGGCTGCTGAAATAAAACTGCTGCATCTGTTGGATATACTAATTTCAGTCCTATATTAACAAAATAAGGAATATATTGTCTCAAGTCTTGCTAGTGTCAATATAATTAATCTTTGCTTTTGGATTTCACTGCATCTTAGTAATAAAATTCTTGCTGATGTTTTGCTTATCCTATGTCGTGCTTTCTCAGAGATTATTCTGATAAGAGAAAACACTTCTCCTGCAGTACTTTATACATCTGATGTGGTGCCCCTCCCACATCCATCTGAAAGGTTGTCCATCGACCATTTGAGCATCTGTCCAAGAGAGACTTCCAAATGTTATTTAATTAGAAGCCAGCTTCTCTTGTTAATACTATTTTTGTTTATACATATATGGTACACATACACATACACTCACATATATATGATAACCATTCTGTGATCAGAAAGGCCATCAAATAAAAGGAAAAGGCATCAGAAGGGAATGTTTACAAGGAACCCTCAAGCAATTCCTACTTGCCTTACATACCTGGTGTTATAGACTAAGTTGCAAAATTACAAAAAAAGAATATCAGAACAATAAAACCAATTGCGTATTACATCAATTAAATTATTTTTGGACTCCCACAGTTTTCTTAAGAGTATATTTGATTTCATTTGAATCATACTTATGGTGACTTCAATGAGACTCTGTTTAATGTTGCATCTGAAACTCCTAAAAAAATGAACATTGAGAATGAGAAACAAAATGATTGAACAGTTCTGCAATTTCCTATCATAGTGTTTCTGTGCTAAACAGATTAGGTAAGCTCCTGGATAGTCTTGACATTCTTGGAACAAGTGGCAGTAAGATATGGCACACTTGAACTTATGATACTAGATGAAGATAGTGTACCCAGCATGATGCTCTGGTCGAGGTTTGGGAAGTTTTGTGTAAAAAATTATTGTCTATGTGATACATAACACCCATGTACTAATAAGTAGTTTTAGCTACATGATAGGTGACAGGCTGGGTGCCGGCATGCTGATTACATGCCCCCTGTAACACTGCCCACTATCAATTAAATCATAAATGTAAGCAGAGGTTGCTGCTGCAGGCCAAGACTCACCCTGGGTAGTAGTGCCAAATGAGAAGAAGAATAAATAGTTTATGTATGACAAATGCAAATGCTTTATAATATTCAATACTGATTTTAAATACAGAGATATTTGTGTAGAACTAACACATTTCTTTCTTAATTTGTTTTAAAAGGAATGATGCTAGCCGCAACTTATTATACCTGAAATGTAGAGTATCTTTCGGAGACTATTAATATTTATAGAAAATATTGAAAAAGTCATCCTTACCGCATAAGGCATAACTCAACATGTTATTCCATTTTACTGGCTGCTCAGAGGACAGTGTTGTCAATATCATTAATCTCCAGTGTAATGTGTTTCAGATCATCCATTGTGGAGGTGTGTGGCATCAACTCTTGTCTTCTAAGTAACCCCATAGGAAGTTCAGTGTTGACAAATCAGGAGATCTTGGTGGCCACAGGTTCTTAGAGATTATCTGGTCTTCTGTTTGTTTATTTATGTTCAGCAATATACATTTGAATATGACCGGTATTTAGTCCTGGCTCTTTTCTAGCCATATTCATAATTTACAATACTGTCCTTATACCAATATTTTATTTCTTGACCCTTAATTCTAGTTTACTATAAATTGCATCATTACTATTTGTCTCTATTCACTGTCCAAATCCATTTATTCTTCACTTTGTTCAATATTGCCCTATATTCCTACTGACTTTACAAAACATTTCAGTTATGGCATATTTCCATCTATCTTAAACCATTTCTTGTTACTAAGCTCATTTCTTCAAATGTCTGTTACTTTACACTTAATTTCTATGATCAAATCTTAGAATCTCTGAAGCTTAATTCCCTCCACTTAACCAGCAGTTTTACTTATCTTTTAGTACCCTAAGTTCTACATCAAACAAACCCTCATCCCTTTTTTTATTATTTCCTCTCCAGCTCTTTGCATAACATTCTTTAGTTTATTCATCGCTCGTTTATTTTTCTTAGACATGAATCCCATTCCACACTATCTGCTCTTAATTTGAGTCTAGTATCTGCTTGAATTTATGACTGAGTTCTTCTATCTATCCATTTATATCTACTATATATACTGCCTCTCACTTGCTCCAGATGGATTTTAATATTCACAATCATCCAGTTGTCAAAGAAACTTTCAATTAGTGCCATGGATTGGTTTGATGTGTGGCATATAGGGCCATCTTGTTAAAAATATCCATGACCCAGCTCTACATTGTCCCATGAAAATCCATGCAGTGTCCACATTCTGGTCCCCCCCCAAAAAAGTCTCACTATTCTTTGTGCAAATATTGACACCAAACCCAGAATTTCATTGGGTGCATAGGTGCTTTGTGAATGACATGTGCATTTTGGATGGCCCAATAGTGTGAATTCTGTGAGTATGCACAGCCGCATAAATGGAACCATGTGATGGACAATATGACATGATTTTGCACAATGAATCATGCTGTTATGCCTTATGTTGAAGGACATTTTCAACATTTTCTATAGGGGTTAATAATCTTCCAAAGACACTCTACATTTGAGGTATAGTAAGTTGTGGCTAGCATTATTCATTTTGAAATAAGTAAACAAAGAAATGTGTTAGTTCTATATAAATCACTCTGTATAATAAATCAAAGGTTCCCAAACAGGGGACTGAATATTTTAGAGGGTGGTGTAGATGTTTTAAAAAACAAAATATGGAGTTAATCAGTGTCATGTTTTATCAAAAATAATTATATTTTGCACAACAGTTATTTCCTTTATTCTTATTATTACCATCATTCAGTGATGCTTCTTATGAGCTAATGAGCTGTAGCACACTATTTAAATCAATAATTTTGTTTTTAACTGTGACCCTATAAACGAAACAGGATAAATATTTGAAATGCTCCCTTATAATTGCACATGTTGAGCAGCCTGCAATGCTATGATCAAATGTATTGAAGTATAAGAACTGAAATATTCCAGGAGACATACCTGGAATAAGAACTAAGCTTGGACATCATCAGACATGCACTTGATTACATGAGCTGACATGCCAAAGAGCTCATATGCATGAGATGAGGAGGTTGCAGTTTGTGAATATATTTAAGTTTTGCATTGTGTATGTTACAACATGGTTTTTGTTGATTTGTTTTATTTACAGACGCTCTTTAACATCTCAGGTCATCAGCATCCCATTCAATTAAGGGCGTGAAATGGCCAACAAATTTTGCTCAGAAGCCTCTTTTTTAAGACTTGAGGTTCTTTTTCATGCCATAAATATATGACACAGGATCCACGGCTTTACCTCCCTTCCAATGGAAGCTATTCTTAGGATTTTTACGCCCAAAAAAATCCATTGATCCTGGCTGGGTTCAAACCCGCGATCTTATGTTTAGAAGTTTACAACATGGTGAACACACTGCAAGGCCCTGTTAAAGAAGCCTTTTCCATTAAAACCATGGACGAAAAAGTGGAAATTAAGCACTTGAGTAGACCTACTCTAGATCTAAAAAGAAAATTTATTTAGAACACTGAGCAAATACTGCTGATTCTTCTTCTTTCACTGTATTTACACTTCTCGGTTTGTGGCAATTCCAAGCATTATCACTAGAGCCAACTCACTGTATAATGCTGACTTAAACTTCCTATTTTTGTGGATATTTGTTTGCAGTATTTTTGAAATTTTCGCACCTTAAATTTATCATCATCTCATTGTAAGGACAACATAAAAAAATGAAATAGCAACCAGTTTTAAAGGCTCTTATAGTTTAACTTTTTACAGTCTGTATTTTTTTTAAAAAGAAACATTTGCACAGCAACTGTGAATGATTTGGTTTTATTCCCATAAAAACATAACTCATTATGCAAAACGCATATGGTTTCATATTAAAAATTCAGCAGCATAATGCCTTCAAGCACATGAAAGAACATTCCTTGCTATAAGTATATTTCCTCTTTGAGTGCAGTCTCCACTGTATTAGTTACTATGATTGAAATTGTATAAAAAACCCTTCCTGGCTTCACTTACTCAATGGATGGGGCAAGTAAAATGAAAGATCTTAAATGATTACCAAATGGCACATTGACATTGGTTTAGTTAGATGTAAAGGCCCTGTTTCCCTGTATATCCCAAAATAAATAAGTAGATTTTTTTAAAAAATGCTTACAATCATTCAACCAAACTGAAAAAACACATAAAAAATACATTGATCTAACAAAAATGTGCATAAATCAAGCACGTTTTGATTTGGTGAAAAAGTTTTTAGTAATGGACAGTTCATTATCACCTTTCCAAGCCTAACCTATTCATGGTAATGGACAGTTCATTATCACCTTTCCAAGCCTAGCCTATTCATGAGCTGCTTTGAAATGCATGTCACCAAAACTTTCAGCCTTAAGAATACGAAAATGAAGCTTGTACCATGCTGACATAAGTAATGAAAAAAGGTTGGAAAAGTGATAATGGTAATAGATCTGATTATGTTTGATTCTAGTGTGCAATAAAGAAAAAATTCTGAAATCAACACATCTATACACTTATAATAGTGCAAAGAAAACATTTTGCAATGGTGTTAATGAGGCTAAGAAGTAACGGGATGCTTTTAAGCCATTTAAAAAAGAACTGGGATGGTATCCCACTGGATTCTGCCTCACCTCAAGCATTGCACATCACTAATGCTTTCCCTATATTTTTGAAGTTTAGTATTTATATGTAGATAAAGTATTGCCATTATAAACAAAAAAAAAAAAAAACATGTGGAAGATACTTTAAAGCTTTTAAAGTTGCAAGAGTGTATGATTAAATTTACTGTCAAAATTGAAACAGAATATATATATTTCTATTTTTAGATCAGAAAATAATAAAATGTAATAACAGACTTGAATTCAGCATATACAGAAAAAACATCAAGTGAAACCAAGAAGAATATTTTCTAAACGGTTTGACTCACAAGAGATTATTAATGCGTGCTTCATTGTGTTAGATTCCAAATTGAATTACATAATATTAAAAGTTCTGTCCTCCAGCTCAATGAAACATTGTTGAGTTTGATGTATGTGGAAGAATGAAGTTCTCTACACTCCACCTTCAACTTTAGTTTCAGTTTCCTTTGCACCCCTAATGGAAGACCTTAAAGTCATGTTTCAAAACATGTCATCTTGTTTCATTTAAGTCAAATTCCAATAAGAGCTCTTTTATTGACAAGATGGATATTTTAATGTGCATAGAGTAGTGATCATAACATTGCTAGATTTTTCTTGTATATACAACATAATATTCCATTTAATGTGGTGGTTTCTGTAAGATTAAGGATTTTTGTAAATTGTTATGTCCTGCTCTTAAACTCCTAGTTGAAAAGCCTTAGAAGACCAACTCTTGGATGAGTTTATCTTGAATTAAGAAGGGAATCTTTCCAGAATGCACCAGTTGGTCCTTCTGATTCATGAATGGAAAAATGAAACAAGCTATACCAAAATGATTGTACCATATATTACCAAATGCATTGATAAGTAGAAACAATTTTTCTGGAAGCATATCATCTATCAAGATTGCTGAAATGGAAGAAAAGTTGTGTGAGCTTATGCAAGAATCATATTAATTAGCTAAAGAGAAGTATGGGGATAGGTCCAGAAATTTCCAGCCTACCATTTTCTAGGTATGATAAAGACAAAACCTATATTTCACTTTTCAGTATAGTTACCCTTTATTACAATACACTTTCACATCTTTGAATTAACATGTTTTGAGAAGAAGAAATAGTCACTGGGAGCTAGATCTGGGCTGTAGGGTGAATGGTCAGTCTCCTTGAAGCCACTTTTCTTGACAGCTTCCTTTGCAACAAGAGCTGTGTGCACAGGCACATTGTCATGAAGAAGGTGCATACCACTACTCAGCTTTCCTTGCCCTTTTCTCTTTGATGGAAGCACATACTCTGTGCAGTAGGCCAACATAGCATTTCCCATTTACTATGCTGTCCCTTTCTTTGAAGTCAATGAAGAGTATTCCTTCATAGCCCCAAAAGATTGTGGCCATAATCTTCTTTGGTTGACAAGTGACCTTGGCCTTTAGAGACGGTGCTTCACCAGGTTTACGCCACTCCAATGATTCTCTTTTGGACATGGGACGATAGTAGAGGACCATAGTTTCATCTCCTGTAACAATGGTTTGCAGAACTTCTCTGGTTGCTACGGCGAGCTCCTAAAATGCCTGACAACAGATGACTCGTTGCTGCTTTTGGACTGAGGAAGGAAGTCTAGGCACTCATCTTGCACTAACTGTATTCATGTTTAAATGTTCATGAATAATTTGGAGAGTTATTTTATAAAGGCCCAACTTTGCTGCTATATAACACTATATAGAACTATATGAGACCTGACAAATTTAAGAAACTAATGCATAAACTTTATTCTCCAAAGACAAGAGATCAAAAAATGTGTTAATTGCTAAAGTGCTAGGAAAAATAAAAATGGGTTACATCATTAACCAAGTGTTAACACATCCTGCATAGAAAATATGGATAATATGATGCCAAATGGTATTTTAGTGTGAACTTCATAGCAGTAAAGTGATGTGATATTGTTAGAGTTAAACAGAAAGAGCAGCAACAATATTACATCTGGATATAATAAACAATTTTTACTAATGCTATTAAATATAAAAAATGCATGCACAAATTACAGGTTATCAAGCAATTTAAAGGCTTGTTCTGTTGTTAATGAAAATAGCGGTAGAAACACTGAATTGCTAAAATAATAAATTCAGCAATATAATAGTTTCCATTTGTAGATAAAGAGGCAAATTAGATATATTTATGATCAACTAGGAAAACTATTTTAAATTATTCTATTGATAAGAAAGCAAAAATTATTTTTTGTCGTACTTAAACATTAGTGTTAATGATGCATTGTTCTGCTATGTTTTAAATATTTTTAAAATACATAAAATTAATTATATCAACACTTTTCCAACTCGTACTGCTGTCTGAACAATATTCTGACTAAATATGGTAAATCTTGATTATGTTCACATAGCCATCTGGTTTGAAGTTAATGAAGTTTTAACTGACAATGCAATTATACCAGTTAAATGATTAAGAATTATCTTGATGGAATTTATAATTTAATTAAGAAATATTCTCTTAGCTGCTGGAGAAGTGTTAAATTCTGAGTCAAAGATGACCTCTGTTTATAGTATATCTCTGTTCCTGCATAGTTCTGGATTGCATTAATCTTGACAGATGAGGTGTTCTAAGACAAGAACAAAAGATTATATGATTACATTGGTCAAAAGATACTTTTGACAAAAACTGTAATTAGTCTGCAAGAAAGATATCAATATAATTTTTATATATATAATTGTTTTCATTTTTTTTATCATAAATAGTTATTAATTTATTCTAAATTTTCTATTTATTTATAATGTAATTTTTTGGAAGAACCTGCACATGACAGGCATGGTTGAAGTTTATTATTTTACTGTGTATGCATAATCATATCTCATCTAGATGCCAAACATCACCTGAACCCAGTAGTTGTCAGAATACTAGTTTCCATATAGCAAACAGTATGTCAATGATAAAAGGTTTTGTTGTCTTCTGCAAGTTAAGAATTTTAAACAGGTACTGTTTTCAATCACTGGCACAATTTGCTTTTTCCTGATACCGTATTCAATTAAACTAGATGTGTATTCAATTATCATGCTCTTATTACGAGGGGACACTTCATCTCACTTTTTTAATTTTTATAAAATATGGGCAAATTAGATGTCAACCGCAAACATTCATTTGTGGAGCCCAACACAATGTATCAAAATCATTTATTACTTTTTTTTTTTTTTCAAAGAGTCTTGTATTATGTCTCGAGAATAATTTAATTATGCTAACTTTTGCTACATATGTGGATTGTTCACACCAAGTATACAATTACTCCTGAACACCAAATATTGCACCAGTTGTGTTTTGACTATGCATTGGAAATCAAGATAAAGCAAGGGCTTTGCATGTTATATGTAAACATTGATAGAATTAGGAAATTAGATGCAAAATAAATGGCCAATGCTATTTAATATCTGTATTATTTGTTGGAACCAAGAAACCAATAACTTATTTTTGTTTGATGGATGTTAGTGGTAGACCTATCTCCCATTAAGACCACTTGCCAGTTCCAAATCCTCCAGAAAATGAAATAGAAGTTTTTCAGAAAATGAATAATGAAACTGTAGCTGCCATGACCTGTCAGAATTCCCTGATACTGAATGCAGATCTAGGGTGTCCAGTCCTCAAAGGTTTAGGCATTCTGAATTCACTGATACTGTAAGAGACCTACCACATTCCAAAGTTAAAGCAAATCTACTGGCTTCTAGACTAAAAGAAAAATATCTTCTTGAAGGTGTCAGAATCTGCTATTACAGAACACAAAATATAATTTTAGAAACATTCTTTTCTGTATAAGGTCCAGTGGTCTTTTGTAATGTGAATGGCCACTTCCAGAAACTGAAAGAGAGGTAAATAATTAATTCATCTCAGAAGAATAAAACCAGTTCTTCTATATGATGGAAATTTACAGCCTTCTGTATTCGTTGCTTATTCCGTTCATTTGAAAGTAAGTTATGATAATTCAGACCAAGGGCATCTGCAGGGAGGGGGGCACAGAGGGGCAATTGCCCTCTCTCAAGGTTTAAAATTAATAAATTTCCATTTAATAGCCAAAACACTGATATTTTAATATAAGGCATTTACTAATATTTTCTTTATTATATCAATTTTAAAAATTTAGGTTGTTTATTTAATTGATTTTTCAAATCTGGTAAATTTTAATCATCATCTTCTTTAAAAAATATGTTGACCCTCCCTGAAAAATATTCTGTGAATGCCATTGATTCAGACCAGTTCCAATAATTGTATATTTGAAATTCATTATGTTGATGAATATGCAACATGTTTTACAAAACTCTGCTGCTTCCTATGCCTATGGGACAGAAATACAGCAGATTATTATGCACTACATATTGAGGAAAAAGATGCACAATCCAGGAGAAGAAAATATCCAGCACATCCCATTGTTTGATCGATCCAACAAATATATTTATTCCTATTAATTGATATCATTGTATGATTCAGTTGAACTACACACTCTTAAAGCTTCACTTACTTTTCATAAATGTATGGAACCGGTTCCATACATTTATGAAAAGTAAGTGAAGCTTTAAGAGTGCGTAGTTCAACTGAATCATACAATGATATCAATTAATATGATTAGCTTCACTGTGCATGTTCCAATTTACATTTAAGTAAATATTTATTCCTCTTCATTTTAAACTGGGGCTAGTTAAAATCTTCTTAGGAATATCAATTCAAAAGGATTTAAATATCTGATTGAAAATGTTTGTAATATCTCAGCTGCAGATTTAAAGAAAGTTATGTGTGGAACCACAGATAAGAGAGGTAATGCAGGATGAATCATTTAAAGAAACCTTGAGACAGAGTGAAATGAGAGCTTGAAAATGTTTTATATGAACTTCCTGGGTAAAACCAAGTCCTCTGACTATAGATAAGGTGTGTAGAAATTGTTAGATGCTTATAAAGAACTTGTTTGTTGCATGTTGCTCAAACTCCATTTCTTACATTCACGTTAACTTTTTTCCAAATAGATCTTAGTAATGTTAGTAACAAGATGAATGGAATATTTCCGCAAGACATTAAATTGATGGAAAAATGTTATGAGTGCTTTTGACAAATTATTGTCCGTTGTTATATCAAGATTATTCAGTTAAAGTGTATGAAAAAAATTATATGCTAGGCATTTCTATCTCTCAGATCTACATAAAATTCAATTCAGTTGCTAAGTCTGTAAATATTATTGTAAGTTTTATTCATAATATTAATATTAAATCATTTTATGCTATAAAATGATTGATGAAAAAACAAATAACTACTTTGATAAATTTAATGCATAACCAACAATTAAATCTATATGTGCTGGAGGCAAGTAAATGTGTTACTGAATTCCACATGAAAACTGGATTAGATGAGCATAATTTAATATCTAGTGATTAAAATTAATTTAATTTTGTTGACCATTGTTATGGCAACCTGATAATACTCTGCCAAGCATTTTGTTACAAGGGCCAGAAATGGTAGATAAGGTCTTAGATTTTGGGGAAGGATGACAGCACATATGGTTGGAGAACCTGCTGAGGCATTGAGCAATATTTTACCCACCATCCAAGTTGTTAATGCAACTGAAGGAAATGCTGACTGTTAATTGCATATGTGGTAATAGCTGTTTCCACACTTTAAAATGAATGGGAATGGAAGTTTGCAAGTCTGGAAATGCATTCCATTAAGTGGACTACCAAATCTCCAGATCTCAATCCAAAGCAATATATCGGGGTCATTGCAATTTGTGTTTAGGACTACAGGGAAGAGAGAAAGATTGCTGCCCTCAAAAGTAATGTAAGAAAGGTATGGAAATGTATCAGAAGACACTAAGAATCTGCTCCTCTGTAGTCCAATCCGTGCCTCAAAGGATTAATGATGTGATTGACAATGGAGAATGAGGAACTAGATATTGAAATTACATTGTTTTATGTTGAGACTAAAGAAATCCATTTATTATTTCAATTTATGCATATTTCCATGAGTTTCTTATCCTTATTGAGAGGAAATCACATGTTTTATGTTCCATTATCAGGCATAGGCAAGCTTAAGATCATTGTAGGATTGAGTCGAAAAACACACTTATTGGCTCCACCTACTTTTTTTAAATGTAATACATTTTTGCAGATCATTGTCTGCATCATCAGCTAACATCAACTGCTGGATAATTCATTATGCTCTGGGTATGTATATTCAACTCTGGTGGATCTGTGATGAACCTAAGAAACAAACTAGCAGATATTGGAGGTTTTTCTTTGTTAAATGAATGTTTAAAGTTCCATAAGTCTAGGGTAAGGAGTTTTCAATAGGTAAGAGTTAACAAGGAATAGACTGGAATGGGTGATGTTTGGTTAAGAAGAAGTGATTTGGAGGGAGCTTTTTGTAAACAGATTAGATTAAGGTTTGAGTACATAGTCAGAGATATTACATTCTATAATGACGGGTAAGAGGTCACTAGTGTTCTATCAGGAGATAAAAAGGATGTTAAAAGAGATAGATCATTAGTATGTATAATAAGAAGAAGAGAAGGGTTTGCTTGGTTTATATTAGGAATCTGGAGATTAAGAGGTTTTAGAACTAATTGTGAACATGGAGTTTGGAAAATGTAGAATGTATTTTGTTTGAATGCTCAGGAACAAGTGAATGGAGACAACAAGCAATATATGGTAAACGGTTGAAGTTAAATAGGCAAATTGCATTGAAAAAAATGTTTGGGGACCAAAAATAAATTAGGAATCTTATGGAATATTTATATAGAGTTAAGGACAAATGGTTATGGTCAGTGAGGAGAGAGAATCTGTAAGTTTGATGGTGTTTGCCTTGTTTAATTGGCTGGTAGTGTGATTATGTGTGCAATAGATTAAAATTAAATGTGTATGGATGTGAGCTAGTTAAGGGGCATGTGCTGCAATCACTGAGGACACTTTCACAAACGTTGCTCAATCAGTAGTTCAATATACTCAGAAGTATATCAATGCCAGTGGTGGGCATTTTGAGCAACTGTTGTAACTGTAAAAGTCTAAAATGATTAGTGCTCAACATTTTCTGTTTGTGTGAATTCAGTTTTGTTATGGTAACACAGTTTTTTCTTTGCTTGAAGTCTGTGTACTTTTTTGGCACCCTCTGTATACATATTTGCTCATAATCTTTTAATGCTTGGAAGAGCCTGTCTTAATCTCTAGAAGTTGCACAATTTGTATTTTAGGAATTAAGGTCTGGGCTGTATGAAGGCGAGTCTCATCATGGGCGATAAACTCAAGTATGCTGTTACAGGCTTCTGTGGCCAGTGTCATTAGTAAGATTTATATTTTTCTGGTTATGCCTAGACTTTGGATGAATGATGCTGAGGTTTCATACAAAATATCCTGTGCATTCTCAAAGCTGTAGTCAGATTGACTGACCAAGAATATGGCACATGGATTAGGACCAGCATGTCTATATTGCTATCTGTGCTTCAGACATTGCTGCAGTGTTGAAGGTTATAGGGTGATTTCGATGTTGTAAAAGGAGAGAAGTTGAAACTAGGTATTATTAGAACTTCTCCACAGCAGAATGAATTGGATTAGATTGTTAAGAGTTGTAGGACAATCTTTTGGTACTTCATTCTTGCTCAAGATGTGGCCTATGCCTCCAGTGGGAGTGCCTTTGTGAGGAAGGGATGAGATGAGGGAAACACTGGGTGGCTTTGTTTCTAGATTAAAAACAATTTGATGCTGATGAAGCCCACTCCAAGGAGTTTTAACCCCTCAGAAGGTCCGCTTCCATACCAGACGCCAGGGTAGAAACTTTTCCAAAGTGCAAGCTTCATCACACTGTACGAACCCACATTGCTCTGACTCTCAAGTAACAGAACCAATCTTAATGTGAGTCCGAAGCATTATTATCTGGGCCATTCGGCTCAGTCCCTGCAGCAAAAAAAGAGCAATAATTCCGCGATTGTCCTTAAAAAGTTATACATTTATCCAGCTGAATGCCCAGAATGGAAGGGGATTTTCCCATTGTCTACCTTGCTCCCAGTAAGTGAATATAAGACAATTTGCTGATATGCCATCTTTACTGAAGATGATGGTTTGGCTTTTTGCTGGCTAGATTGACATTTGCCAATACCTACATCACCTTTTGATTAGGTGTAGTAGTCTTTATATTGGGTTAATGACTATATGTGTTTTTCTATTTTGAAGAGCAGAACATCATCAGCATACTGTACTACATTGATGTCCTTTGAATATGGAAAATCTACTGTTATGTTAAACAGTATGGGAGAAATAACATAGTGTTGAGGGAGACTACAGCTAATGGGCTAAGTGTAGAATTGTTACCTGCCATCATTACTTTGTTTATGATGTGAGTGTAATGGTTGTATAGTTCATCACAGTTTTTATTAGTTCCTAAATATTCAGAACCAAAGCAATGACTTTTTTACTTCCTGAAATCATTATTCTGTATGCAGCAAGAATGTACAAAAATTACAACAAACTTTATGTTATATCAGCTTTAAGATGTCGATCTTGGTGGTGTAGTGGATCCCATACTTGCCTCCTACGCCCAAAATGCGGGTTCGAACCCGGCCAGGATCGATGGATTTTTCAGGCGTAAAAATCCTAAGTATGGCTTCCTTTGGAAGGGAAGTAAAGCTGTGGGTCCCATGTCATACATTTACACGGCACGAAAAAGAACCTCAAGCCTGAAAGAGAGGCCTCTGAGCAAAATTTGTTGGCCGTTTCATGCCCTGAGTTGAATGGGACGCTGATGACCTGAGATGTTAAAGAGCGTCCATAAATAAATCAATCAAAAAAAAAAAAAAAACCTTTTAGACTGTGCACAATGCTGTATTTAATGCATAAAATAAGGTATTAATGCTAGTAGCTTTTTCTACTTCTTGAACTAATTAATCTCTATGAAACATGAAAATGCAAAAATCATCACTAAAAGTATGTTATCAGTTTCAGTAATGTTTGAAATGCTGAATTATTTTAAATACTATCTCAAGAAGTGAGAACAGTAGTAATCTAATTTTAAAAATTAATGGACAGAACTATACAAGAACATAGATACAATTAAGAAATGTCACAGTATTCCAATTTAAGCAGGAGCAACGTCATAACTAAAAATTGAGTATTTTCAACATATTTGTTATTTCAATTATGAGATCTTATAAGGGCAAAAAATAGGATTACAGTTATGTAAATTTTATTGACATGTAAATCCTTTTCCTATATTCCATAGTGAGAATAACTAAAAAAATTAGCATTTTTGAGTTGTGCCACTGTTCTTGTAAATGAGCAAGGTATCAAAGGAGAATTGAAAATGTTCTTGATGAAGTCCAATGTCACATACAGAGCAAAAGCATAAACCAATGTAATTATATTTCAGAGTAAACTTTTGGAATTCTAATAAAATTGCCCCCTTCCCCCCTCTAAAAAAATTGGTACAAGAATCACTATAAAATAGTTGTTAACATTAAAGACATTCCTTAATAAATCAGTTGTATGTCACCCATTTATACAGCATAAACACTTTTTATAATATTAGCACCCTGTTCATATCAATGATACTACAGTGAGGTTATTTGACTTAAGGATCACCTGAACACTGCTGCTTACTGGGGAGGTACAGCCGCTGTAACCAGAAAAAGGGAAATAGTGTCACCGGTTTTTAAACTACAGTGAGGTTATTTGACTTAAGGATCACCTGAACACTGCTGCTTACTGGGGAGGTACAGCCGCTGTAACCAGAACAAGGGAAATAGTGTCACCGGTTTTTAAAATTGATATTTTTATTTACAGTGAAAGCATAAATGTTACTTTGTTTAAAAATGAAGATGATAAGCACTAAGCTGTGTTAAAAGCTTAGCCTGGAAATTCAGGCATTTATTTTGATTAAAATAGCAAACAAAAAGGCACTTAAATACTGAAAATAGGCAATAATATAATTAAAATAGGCATTTTTTAAAAGTGGAAACAGAGTAATATTACTCATTGTTAATGAAAATAGATATTTAAAATACTTAATAATGTCTTTATCACATAATTAAAGTACTTAAGCTTATAAGTTTTTTGAATTATTGTGTCGAATTTGTAACACTTACAAATAAACTAATAGTTTACAAATTTCTTAAGCTTACTTTTCTTGGTTACAAACAACAAGATGTTTTTTCAAATTATCAATTGTCATAGTCAGCCACTTGCCAGAGAAAACATTTTTAACATAGAAAAAGAATGATATAATTCCACTGCAATGATTGGAGCCTATTTAAAACAAGCTTTTTGAGAGGACTCATATCAGTTACTACAGAACTTTCACCTTTTAGGTCATCATCAAAATGGTGATCAAGACAAAGTAAAGTAGTTTTGTATAGTCCTGGCAAATGAGCAAAAGATATGCAGTGGTTTCTGATAGAGTTCATCCTGTTTATGTGTTTATAGGGGAGCCAAGTTAGTATCTCTCATACTTCCATACTGAACACATTGCAGGGATGGTGTATTATACAGCTGTACCACTTTCATCTTTCTCGCTTGCAATTGTTTGTTGCATTTATGCAGCTGAGAAGTTACCCCTTCAACAAATTTCATAGAATTGTCTCATGCAGATCAATACAAGGTCATTAGCCAGGACTATTAATATTATAGTACTTGTTTCATCGTATCTGTTTCCTGGTGTTCATATGCCCAGGTGTTCAACCATTGGTTTCAACAAAGACACAGTGATAAAAGTTCTCATAAATGTAAAAGACAAAAAGGGATAAGGGAAGTTTCCACACTGAAAAACACAAAAGAAGAAGTTTAGATGACATAAAATTAAAACAAATTCAAAAGTTTCCCCTGCCATCCAATTTACCACAAGTTCAAGAAAATTTTCATAGAACATGGGATAATGTTAGCCCCAAAGAACAGATACAACATCAAGAATTTATTAGATTGCACAGTAAATGACCTCATATCAACAGAACAGAAATCAGGAATTTACGAAATAAAATGTGCAGATTGTGAGCAGAGCTACATAGGCAAAACAAAGAGAAGTTTAGAAATTCAGAGGAAAGAACGTTTTATGAATATTCGGTTTGAGCAGATGGATAAATCAGTAGTAGCAGCTCACTTTTGGACCAAAAACCACAAAATAAAACTGGAAATTAAACTGCTGAAACATCTTCACAACCCATTGGAGTTATCCACTTGGGGAAACATTTTAATATTAAAAAATAGAGAAAATCTAATGAATTTCGAGTTTCCTCTGAACTCAGAAATTTCCTTCTTCAACCAATGGAGACCATCACAAAAACATCAGGGTGTCCAGCTATCATTTCAAGTAATGGCAGTTTGTTGAGCAACTGAAGATGGGAGAGATTCTCCCAAAATGCGTCTTACTTTTATGTAAGTAAATGGAGTTTAGTGTAAAAAAATGAATACCTAAGTTTAGGATATATTACACTCTATTGTCAACAGCTTCATAAGTACAATATTTATAAACTCTGTATTCACTTAATTTACATGTAATTATTGTTCCAATAATTATGTGTAAACCATGAAATCTTGTTGGTACAAAGAAAATCCCATTCGATTTGAGGCATGAAGCGACCAATAAATTTTGCTCAGAGGACTCTTCTTTCAGGCTTGAGGTTCATTTTTGTGCAGTAAATCTATGACATGGGAGTCACAACTTTACTTCCCTTCTGAAGAAAACCATACTTAGGATTTTTATGCCCAAAAAAAAATCCATCGACCCTGGCTGGGATAGGACCCGCAATCTTGGATTTATGAAGCAGGTATGGTTACCACTAGATCACCAGAACCAATGATGCCAGGTTGGCCTTATAGATATACAGTCAAAACCAGATGATGCCTAAAATTAATGGCCAGGACCAGCTAAGAGAATTTGCAGGCTTAAGATGGCCAAGATCACTAAGACACTGATCTTTGAATGAGAGTCTGTGGTTTTACAGCTGTCAGGATCTTCTTCCCTAAGATTTTTTACAGGTTTTCCTTAAGCTCATCAATGGCAAATGTTGAGGAAGTATCTTAAACATAGGTCTGGAATGTATTCCTGGTTTATCATTGTGTGTGTGTGCAACTCAGACCATTAAAATCCAAGAGGGCAGAAGAAGTTCAATAACAGTTTTTACACAAGTTTTTGACTTTTGGAGCTCCTACCGTACTTTACTTTTTGGATTAAGTTATACCTTTAAGAAGAATGATGTAAAATTATTCATGGTAAACCACATCATAGTGAGCCAAGACTCAGTGGAAAAGGCTAACTAGAATATTCAGAATATTACGTTCAAATATAAAAAGAACCTCTCAACAAAACCATGATTGGCACTAAACTCAAATTGGGAGTACTATGTCTTTCTTCCTATAAATAAAACTGAGCACATTGAGCCAGAAGTGCAATTTAATCTATCAACTTGTCTTCTGCAATTGAACATTGAAAAAAAGCAACAAATCTTAATGAAATTAATGAAGTTAACATTCTAGGTAATTGTGCACTATATATTGTTTATGTGTAAGAAGAATGCTTGGGTTCTCATTTTGTTCTGTTTGTTGAAGTTCATTCCAAGCAATATGTGAAGTGAAGCAGAAGGAAAGTTATAGTGCAAGTGTTATATGTAAGCTTGTGTGAGTAAATGAAGTGTCTAAAAGAGAGAGCAGTAAGGATTTAAAATGATGTTTTAAAAGCTTTATGCTTCTGTATGAAATTCCCTCCTGTTATGGTTAGTGATACTGTCCGTGTTTGGATTGCCCATGTACATTGTCACTACACTGATCTTTGTAACATATTGGCAGTGAGTACTATCAGTTTGGTAATGGAACTTTAAAGTAACTGTACAAATATAATCTGTTTACTGTTTCTAAAGAGAGGTTAAGTCTCCATTTCAGGTGTCATTGCTAAGGAATTGTAGTTTCTGAATCAAGAAGTGGACAGATTGGTAAAAGTGCTATTGTAAAGCCAAATCTGTAACTAACAAATGCAGTTTAAGACAAAATAAAATTTTTCATAATTTAAAATACTGCAACAGCTTAACTTATAGTAAAAAATAAATGTTTTCAAAAGTATAAAACAGCCACTTCTCTGATAAGTTCTTTTGTAATTCTTGATTTAATTTTGCATTTCTTTATACTAATTAGTTTCAATAAATATGCTGAAACTGATGGTATTAAATTCCATTCTTCTTCTTCTTTGCCCGTCCTTGACTGGTCAGGCACTTGATGCTGTGCCACCCAGTACATCCGTGCTCTTCCTTCTATGAGTCTTCTCTTGAGTTGCTCTGAAGTGCTGCACAGTGAAGAAGATGATCAGTCATTCCTTCCTCTTTTGAGCAGAGAGTGCAAATTGGAGAGTGGACTACGTCGATTCTGTGCAAATGTTTTTGTGGGTAGTCATGGCCAGTGGCCATCCTGAAGGTGGCCATGGCCACTTTGCAGGGCAAATTGTTGGGGATAGGTTTTGATATAATCAGTTCCCATCTTTTACTAACTGCTGCTGTCCTCCAGGAGTCTGCAACAACATTCTCTGTACTGTTTTAAATTGCGTTGCATATAATGGCATAGGTAGAAGTGGATTGCAGCTGATTCATTGTGCATCCTTCCTTCGCCATTCTATCAGCTTCTTCATTTTCGCTGATGTCACAGTGACCAGGAACCCATTGTAAACAGATCTCAGTTAGTGCTTGCAGTCTCAGTAGTCTTTCTTTACATTAAATTACTAAATTGTCTTCTTGTTGCAGCTCTGGAGAGCCCTTACTTGAAGTGCAGAGGTGGAATCAGACAGGAAGACTACCTTTCATATGATATTCAGAGAAATCAATGTATTGGCGGCTTCACTCATGGCTTCCACTTTGCCATCAAAATTAGTTCTCATTCTTCCCACAGGGATGGCTCCCCTGCCAAGAGATGAGAAAAATTCTGCACACATGCGTTCATTAATAGTTGAGCCATCTGTATAAATATGTAGCCATTCTGGTGCAGGATGTAATGTTGCTATTATTTCAAGTGCTACCCCTTTCAGGAGTTATGGAGCTATATCTGTCTTGGGTTTATCAATCCTGAGGATATTAATTGAAAATGGTGGAAGTTGTTTCTGTGAGTGCAATTTGGGTTTACGGAAGCATTGGCACTCCCGTGGATCAATGTTATACTTCATCAAGAATGTTTGGCATATGTTATTGATGTAACCTGGGTAAATTCTTAATGCTTTATACACATTTTGTCATTCATCACTAAGCATCTGTGAATGTTGAAAATAACATGGAATGTAGAATATTTTGGTCATTCATGTATCAGCATCATTTGCACTGGTATAGTTTTGCCAAGCTTGAACTCATTTACTACTTAAATGTAAATTGGAACTTGCACAGTGAAGCCAATCATATTAATTGATATCATTGTATGATTCAGTTGAACTACACACTCTTAAAGCTTCACTTACTTTTCATAAATGTATGGAACCGGTGTTCTCGAAACCGGTTCCATACATTTATGAAAAGTAAGTGAAGCTTTAAGAGTGTGTAGTTCAACTGAATCATACAATGATATCAATTGAACTCATTTACTCATAGTCAAACAGTCCATGTCGCCAACATAGGCAAAATCTTCTTGTGAATTGTTTTGCTGTTTTTCTTTCTTAAAAAAAGAATTGAATTACATTATAAATTCCAGTCTTTTTATTTTTCACTGTCACTGAAATTTGCTTGTGTTTAAACAACTGCCAAATAATGGATTTACATTAGAATGACCTGTGACTATAGAATTTTGATACATAGAAAGCAAACTTTATGGCCACATATACAGATTTGATGTTGTTCTAACCTAATTACTTATCAAACATCCTCATATGATATCCAATTAGTTTTATAGACTAAAAATTTACTACTACTAATAATAATAATAAATCTCAGGGTTGCCTTATAGATCCATTTACTATGTCCTTCCCCTGCTGCTTATGTTGCAAAGGCTGCACCTTTTGCATCTATTATTCCTCCTTCCTTTGTGACTTTACTGCAATTTTTTGAACTTCTTTGATAGTGACAAATCTGAAATATGTTTTTGTGTTTTGTTCTTACTCAAGTAACCAGTCACCATAACCCTAAAGGGCTAAAGGATGCTCAAAAACAGATTTTTTCTACTTCCATGTCTTGTACCTGATTTGTTCATTTTTAAACCTTGCAGACTACATTCTTGTATCATAGACAACACTATTGCTGAGTGGTTAGACTGCTTGCTTCCACTGAGGCTGCATGGGATTGATCGGAAGGGATGTAAATGGATGACTAAGCAGTGACTGGACAAGTTTTCTCCGGGTACTCAGATTTCCCATGCCACTTATTCCAGTTTGCTCCATTATCATAACATCTTCAGTTTCATCATTTAACATTATGTAATTTGCCATTTAAAATGTGTGCATTACAAATGAACTATGCTACTTCCCTCTGGCATCTGTGTGTATAACTTCAGTGCCTGGTGGCAAGGGAGTTAAATTTGATGCTACTGGATCAGTGCCAACAAAAAAACACAAGCAGAAATGTACAGTAACTAAAATTGTTAATTGGAACATTGCACAGTGAAGCTAATCATATATTAAGATCACTGTGTGAATGAGTCGAAATAACACCCTTTTGCTCCACTTGTTTAAATATGTAGAATCAGTTTCATGAATAATTTGTTTGCATCATCAGCCCTGACTGGAGGATAAATGGTTATGCTGCAAGAATGTGTAATCTGCTCTGGTGGAGGTGTGATGAACTTGAAGTTTATGTTTTCATCACTGGAAGTGTCGAAGTTCATTAAACTGTCTTTGTACTTGTAAATGTAGATTTTCTCCCATGTTGCTAATTCTGTAGGACCTTGCACTGATTTTAATAATTTTGTTTTTTTCATTATATTGTGGTTTTCTGTCCAGAAATGTGATGTCACTGCTGATTTCTCCAACTGCTTGTATTTTATGTTTTTTTGAAATGTTACTTTAACCATGTGCCTATATTTCTGTTTATTGTTCAAATGTAGATTTTTCACACTCTGCACAACTTATTTTATAAATATCTGCTTTTTTCTCGTGGAATACTGTCATTAACATTATCAATCAAGAGATTTTTAACATTAAATCTGTTTACAGGTATTAACCTGATATTAAAATCCTTAAGAATATTCTGAAATTTTTTGTAGCCCATGGATGATATGTGAATTTTTTTCAAAATTAGCTTATCTTTTTTTGTTGAAAGTGTTGTGGTTTCTTTAATAAGTTTTTACCTCTTGAATTTCTGTACTTTTTTGTACTAGTTCTTTGTTATAACCATTTTATTCTTTCTATTTGTTTGTATTCTTTAAGATATTCTTCTTTGCTAATTTTGAGGTTAACTAGCCGATGTGTTAAGTTGCTGATAACTGCATTTTTGTGCATTGTGGGGTTAAAACTGTCAGCTTTGATGTGATTGCATTTGTAATCTTTCTGTTTATTCTAAATTCCACTTTTTCTTGACATTTCATTATTTTATGTCCAAGAAAGTTAACATTTTACCCTTTTTAGTTTCGTGTGTGAATGAAATGTTTTTATCTTGTAAATTCAGTAGTTTTATGCATCATTGATGAGTTTTTAATTGACTATGGCAAATATATCGTTGACATATCTGTACCATATATTAAATATGCTTGGGAAAGCTGAGTTGATTTGTGTTTCAAATTTGCTCATGAAGAAGTTAGCTAAAAATGGAGACAAGGGACTGCCCATAGTAAGTTCTGATTGTTGTTTATAAATTTTGACCTTGAAAGAAAAATAGGTTTGGTTTATACAAATTTCTGTGAGATTAATGTATTATTTTATTTATGCATCAATAGCTCCACTTGCTCTTAGATAAATTAGGAGTTTATCTTTCAGTATGCTTGAAAACTGTGATTCTA
The DNA here is from genome assembly GCA_030762175.1 of Metallyticus violacea. Classification (NCBI taxonomy): domain Eukaryota; kingdom Metazoa; phylum Arthropoda; class Insecta; order Mantodea; family Metallyticidae; genus Metallyticus; species Metallyticus violacea. Next base: position 37,301,727 of record CM060845.1, on the reverse strand, counting down.
CTTTGAAAGATATTAATGTGTTAAAGGTTGCAATTTATGTCCTTAATTTTTTCTATTAGCAGAAATGAATTATTTATACTCCTGCTTTGAAATTTAGGTAGTTTGCTAAATTGCTATCAGCTAGCCATTTTACTAAATAGTATGAAGGTTTATTGATATTGTTAATGATGGATCGAATATCATTTCCAGTCTTATAAATTTTTGACAAATCATATATTTTTGCTATTGTAGGGTTGTTCTGTTTTATTTTATAATTTGTTCCTTGTTGCACTGTTATCACAAAAGGAACAAAATATAAAATAAAACAGAACAAGGATTCGTGAAACCGGTTCTACATATTTAAACAAATAAGGTAGAGCAAAAGAGTGTTAGTTCAACTCATTCACACAATGATCTTAATATAGGAAATGTACAGTTTTAACAAAGGATAAACTAGATGAAACTGGTGTAAACCTTGAATATTCGCCAACAAAATCACCCCTGAAATTAGCGCAAGTGGGGGTTTCAGTGGGTTCTGCACATAAAGCAACAAAATTATTAAACCTCAAACCATACAATGTAAATGTGTTCATTGTTTGAAACAAGGACCCAGTAGCAAGAGTGCATTATCGTGAGTAGTTTTTTTCATTTGTCAAGGAAAATTTAATGGACCCAACACTTCTGCTCTTTTCATACGAGACCTGGTTTCATTTGAATGGCCATATGAACAATCAAAAAATTTGCTACTATTGTACAAAAATTCCATATCATGTACCCCTCTTAGGAAAGTTGGAGTTTGATGTGCTGTATTAGCGATCTGATTTTTTACGACAATAAATGCAGAAAGATACACAAGGGATATTTTGACCCCATATTTTCACCAGCCTACAGATAATGAGAAACCATATAGGTGGTTTAAACAGGATTCTGGAACTGATCATACAATAGTGGAATCCACGAATAAAATTATGAAAGTGTTTGAAAGTTGAGTGATTAGTGTTGGTGTATGGCCTTGTCACTCACCAGATTTAACAGGGTGTGATTTTTACCTGTAGGGTTGCCTGAAGGCCAGTGTTTGTAAGGAAGAACTAACGGAAAATATCACAAATAAAATCAGAAACATTACAGTTGACAAACTTAAAACATGTCAATCAGAATGTGTGATACAATGCCTGTTTCCAGCATGTTCTATGAGGTTAAATTTTATACACAATTTTAGAAAAGTAGTTTAAGTATGTTCTCAGATGGTGGCGATGCACCCAACTGCTGAGAATCAAAATATTGTGTGGGATAATTTTAACATGAAAACCTGTTAATAGTAATTATGACAATAATGATGATTATTTAATAATGATGATGATGACACAAGAATGGTTTTCTGTCCCCCATCAAACACATCCCTAGATGGAGGATAGGAGAACTATAGATATAAGGGTAGGTGGGAAATAACAGAATCAAATATCTTATCCGATAGCAGATAGTGTTGTGGTCAGCATCTGTACATCATCTCAGATGTGACTAAATAAAAGTTCTAAGGCTCACAACTATGTTATAATTTCAGAATGGCATACAAACCATCCTTCAATAGATTCAAGTAACTTATATGCAAGTTGGAAACATCTAGATAGAAGAGAGGAAAACCCAAAATGACAGAATGAAGAATTATTGGAAAATTAAAAAGAAAGTGGGGAAATAAATAAATAAATAAAAAATAAACTGGGTTATTTTACATAGGTCCTAGATGGCCTGAAAAAAAAAATAAGTACATAAATAATAATAAAAACAATAAGAATAATAATCCATTAAGGAAAAAATAAGAAAATAGTGTTCTATGAATTCTAGTATGCATAGCTTTTATGGTTTGCAAAGGAAAATAAGCCCTTATAGAAACATACTAAAACTCATTTTTGTGATAATATTTACACATGAAAATGCTTTGCTCTAGAGCCAACTGTCCCACCTTGGTGAAAATCAACTACTGCACTACTTCAAAGAATGTTCAAAAACAGGAGAGGAGATTTATAGGTGAAAGAATGGGGATACATTTGTGTTCTGCTAATAAATAAAATAGAGAGTAGATGGCATTTTAGTTTATTGTATGTTTCTGCAAGTAAATAAATAAACACATAAGTAATGGATGGACAGTCGGTCCTAGTGGTGTAGTGGTTACCATGCTTGCCTCCTACACCAAGAACGCGGGTTCGAACCCAGCCAGGACCGATGGATTTTTTTTGGGCGTAAAAATTGTAAGTATGGCTTCCTTCGGAAGGGAAGTAAAGCCGTGGGTCCCATGTCGTACATTTACGGCACGAAAAAGAACCTCAAGCCTGAAAGAGAGGCCTCTGAGCAAAATTTGTCAGCCGTTTCACGCCCTGAGCTGAATGGGACGCTGATGACCTGAGCTGTTAAAGAGCGTCCATAAATAAATCAATCAAAAAAAAAATGGATGGACAAGCATAAGCATCTTTCAGTAAAGATCAAATAGCTCTGGACATAAATCTTTTTTTCATAACTTCCTTTATCTCTTGGAAGAACCTGTATCAAATTCTACTTATTAATATAGCAGATAGTATTATGTAAATTAAAAACATCTAAATTGTGTGTGTGCTGCAATAATAATTCAGTGAATTAGTGGCACTGATAGTATGCATATTAAAACAGCTGCTTAAGGGCCAAAATTAACCAGTGCACAATAAATAAGATCAGTCATTACTGTTGCTTCTTTAATATTGCATAGAATTTTACACAACCAAGTTTAAAGTAGGAATAAAAAGTGACCAATCATTGTATATCTGAGGACCAGTATATGATGGGTATTTATGCCTCATGCTGCACATTTTTAGACAATATTAAAAAATATGCTGTGCAATAAAATAAACCAAAATTATTTATTGGTAGTTCCGATGTTTATTTAAAATTATCTTTGTTAAACCAGTTTACAGCTAGGATAATATTAATACAAAACATAATGGAATGTAATCCTGAGTAATTTATAATTAATTCTAAATTGTAGTTTTAATAAGAATACTATAACTTTTTAATGTGCAGTAAATTGACCAAAAGTAATTTTCAATGATATTTTAACAAGTTCTAAAGTTAGGCATCATAGGGCAGCGATTCTGAGTTAAATAAATGTTTTATTTCATCGCAATAGAACGCCTTAAAAGTTATAAGTTTTGAACATAGTCTCCTGGACTTATATTTTAAATTTTGCCAAATAAAAGGAAATATTTTACTAAATATTTATGTGAATATACATTTTCAGATTCTCATTTGTGAAAAAAAAGGAAATCTTTGAACTTCTGTTAGCCTCTCACGTGTCAATCTCTTGGCCTCTCACATGTCCACTCATAAGCATTACTGCAGTAGAAATTCCAGCTCAAAGAAGCGATGCAATATATTTTATGCCTCTGAGAATCTTCATAGTACAAAATCAACTCTCCTTTCATTAGAAAATGGAAACATTTACTGCTATCATTGTTTTACCCTGTTCAAGTTTCATATCATATAACAGTGCCATATTTCTCAGAAATGTTTATGACATACACTTATAACCACACCTTTCAGGCTCTTTCTAGCACATTGATTGATTTTTTTTATTTAAGGACACTCTTTAACATCTCAGGTCATCAGCGTCCCATTCAATTCTGAACCTGAAATGGCCGACAAATTTTGCTCAGAGGCCTATTCTTTCAGGCTTGAGGTTCTTTTTTGTGCCGAAAATGTACGACACAGGACCCATGGCTTTACTTCCCTTCTGAAGGAAGCCATACTTAGGATTTTTACGCCCAAAAAAAATCCATCGATCTTGGCCGGGTTTGAACCCACAACCTTGGGTTTAGAAAGCAAGTATGGTTACCACTACACCACCAGGACTGACTTTCTAGCACAGTATGAAAACAAAGCTAGTATCTAAGCAAATGCAACACCCACCTTCACAGTTTTAATTTAATCATTGTCTGTATCTTTTGTTCATAATTGTAAACAAATTTTTGGAAATAATGAAGATTATCATGTCCATTACACTAGATTAGCTGGTTTATACACTTACAATATCACAGAGTTACAAAAAGCATAAATTATTTGTCACATAAAGGTTCAACCTTGTATAATAATTACAAAACTTATTTAGAAGCACTTCTAGCACAAAATTTAACATGAGTTAAAAACCTATTATTAAAATATAATTTTTATACTGTGGAGACATTCTTGGAAACTAAATTATAGAGTTGGGTATGTGTATAATAATGTTATAGCTTTGTATTAATATTAACTGATAAAGCCAAATGTACAAACTGTACATAATCGGTGAATAAAATAAATAAATAAATAAATTACTTCTTTCTTTGTAGCCAGAACTTTGTGACCCACAATTGCAGTCAGTTTGCAGTAAAGTGATAAAAGTCCTGAAGCATATTGTAATGATGCCTAAAATTAAAGTCATAGCAAGTTATTATTTGCAGCAATATTTCTCAGAATTTTAGAAAGGTTTTAGTGCAGAGGAAACAGTACTCTACAAAAGCAGTGTTCTCAGGTTACAAAACTTTTGGTTTTGTACACCAATGTTTTGCAACAGTGTGCAGTACATCAGCCTGCCAGCATCAAACATGCAGAACCTTTCACTATATTGTGGTAAATTAAATATAAAATTTTATTTATATATTTCCTGCTCATCGTTGTGTTTTATATATTTTTATTTTTGAGTATATTATGAGTAAAAAGGATGTCTTCTGTCTGAAAACTTCAACACTTATGTGAAACACTGAGTTGCAATCTGAAATTTTTGTGACTGTTTTAAAGCATAACTGTAATGAAATTGGAATGATTAAAATGTGAGACTTATACTCTTCAAAGGAAGAAGTAGCATAAACACCAATTTATTTACAGCTCATTTAGTAATGGGAGCGTATTTACTCCATATTGCTGCTGCTGCTGGATCTCTTGTCCATCTTGTGAACATTAGTAGTATTCCTTTCCAGGAGGAGTGGGTGTATTGGCACAGGAAACCGCCGCGGGTAGCTGAGATCATTAAGGCGCGGACTCATGAGCGGGAGGGAAGTCTGGGTTTCAAATCCTGCCAGGACCGTCCTCCCTGACTGAGATTTTTTTCCACCAGGTTTCCCTCAGTCATAAATGGCAAATGCCAGGGAAATACCCTAAACTTAGGCCTGGAAAGATTCCTTCCTTAAAAAAAAATCCTTTCCCTATATATCATTCCATCTCATATATCATTCGTGTCCATAGCCTGTGGTGCCTCTGTAGCAAAAATGGGCATTATAAACACCATTCATTCATTCAGCACGGGAACAATGCAATAAAGTTGAAGTATTGCCAAACAAGATGCACACACAGTATGTAGCAGATGTAACAAACAAATTTGTAGCATCATGGCCACATAGCGGCAGAATGAGAAAAGCAATCACATAAAAACTCAATTTAAAATAAATAGTGTATGTCTAGATTCTTATAATTATAACTATAATGTATCAAATAATAATAATAATAATAATAATAATAAGGTTATATTGTAATATTGTATCTATAATGCTGTGTCATAACTAAACCTCAGAGTTTTGGGCAAATGCCTATTTATCCTTTGAGATAATGTACAAAATAATTGCAGATGTTTGCAATTTATGGAAAAAGTACTCATGGGAGCACTTTTATATTGTCTAAAATGACCTAATATGTTGGTCAGTGCCTATTTCTGCCCTTTTTGTGCCCAAAATTCACAATTTTTTTTTTTTTAAGAATTAATATCATTTACTTAGAAATTACTATTATTTTAAATTTTTCTCACATACAGAATAGCACCACATTGTTATGCGTAGTCTACAGACAAATTTATGTCAACAATAAAAAGCTAACCATTCAGACTGGCCATGCCAACAATTGACATGCTTTTGATAATGTTTTAATTACCACCCACATTTAATGCTTCAATGACAATGCACATTACATATGTAGTTTAAATTTCATTTCTAGTTTTCTTTGTGTGTATGGTTTTAGTGCTCATATCTTGATTGTGTCAGTTGTATTGCACAGCAGTGCGAAGAGAAACAATGTCAAAATATAAGTGTTTGAAAGCCTCTTTAACTCATTCCTGGCTGGTGGATTATAATAATTTATGATTGGAAAATAATTTTTTGTCATTTATGTAACAAACAAGAAAGAATTAAACAGTATTTTGTTAAAGCAGACTAGTTGATAACTAATTTTTAAGAAATATAAAATCAAAGACCTTTTCTTCTTTGGAAATATACAATTATTATTATTATTATTATTATTATTATTATTATTATTACTACTACTACTACTACTACTACTACTACTACTACTACTACTACTACCGCCACTGCCACCTGCCCCTCCCCCTCCTTCCTTCTCAGGTTAGGCTATACATTTATTTGAATCTGAATTTGAAGGAAAATTAAGTCAGTTAATGCAAATCATACTTGCAAAAGGAAAATTCTTTCAGATTTCACTTGACAGAAAATCTCACATTAAGTAGAATGTAGATGGTGCAGGACACACACAAAGAGCTAAAGAAAAAACTTTGCTCAGGAACTAATGATTCCAATTTGGATTTTTACAGCACATTGATAGCAGCTAATATTCCATGGAACATGCTGGGAAATCAGGTACACTGTCAATTTTTGGAAAAGTATTGCCAAAAACCCATTTTATCTCAGTCCACACTCAGGAAGATAAATTTGGATACTGATTATTAGAAAGCTCTTGATGCAATTAGGGAGGACATAGTAGATAATCTGGGTAGGTGTCAAGAAACAACAGGTGCTCTCAACAGATATATTGCAAACATAATAGTTGGTAAACTTGATGATATACCTTCCTTTCACATCTTGTAGCAACAAGAGAGCTCCATAAAGTCAATGATCAGGCCATTGTCTTCATTGTAAACAAAAGTTTACAATTATATTCTGGTGGTGTTGAAGAGCATAGAATTCTTTTTCTCTGCATAGACGTTCTTTCCTATATGATCTCAGCTGCTTCTATTCTGAAAACATTGTACCTTAACCTTATACACATCACCTATTTAGCCCATGTCTTTCACCAGATCTCAGAAACCATAAGAAATAAATTTCCACAAGTCAATACCTTGATCTTCAAAATGAAGAAAACTTTCTGCAAAGCTCCATCACATATTACATTCTTCAAGGAAAAACTTCTAGAAATTCCTCTTCCTCTTCAGTCTAGCACATTGGGGCACCTGGATAGAGGTAGCTCTGTATTATGTGAAACATTGGAATGACATTCCTGCTATGGTAAAAGAACTTCCTACTGAGAGTACAGCTTGTGTTTTGTCTGCAAAGTAACTTTGAAAAATTCAACATTGAAGCAAAATCTTGTTTACATAAAGGCAAATTTTTCATTCTTGCCCTCAACAATAGTAAAGCTTGAATGTAAAGGAAGCCCTTTGTCAGATTAGGTGTCAATGATACAAGAAGCTGAAGTGAAAATTAGTGCTGCTAAGGGAGAAGATGGAGATAAAGTAACGGGCAAATGGGATGGTGTAATGAAAAAAAGTCCTGGTTATACTGTGATGGTCCATATGGTAAATGTTTTGTTGGGGTGGGGGTGGGAAAATTCCAAAAGAATTGGGCATGAAAAATGTAACAACATATAAGTTTGCTCAGTATAACATCTGTGTTATTAGAAAGGTCATTTTCAGCCTGTAAAATGATTTTAATACACAAAAGATATAATCTAACTGTTGAAAATTTGGAGAAAATCTTGATAATATATTGTGCTTCAAATTATGAAAACAAATAACATGTGATGCTTATAGTTATACTCGTAAAAATGCCTACTTTCTTGCATAATTAAAAAAGTAGTACATATAACTATTGTACTTACGAAGCTGTTGACAATGGAGTGGTAATATATCCTAAACTTAGGTATTCATTTTACACTAAACTCCACTTACATAAGGGTAAGATGCATTTCGGGAGAATCTCTCCCATTTTCAGTAGCTCACTGAACCACCATTACTCGAAAATTACTCAAATTTGTTTTTGAGTAATGGCGGTTCAGTGAGCAATTGAAGATGGGAGGGATTCTCCTGAAACGTGTCTTATTTTTATGTAAGTAAGTGGAGTTTAGGTAAAAAATGAATACCTAAGTTTAGGAAGTAGTACATAAAATAATCATTTTGTGTCCCATTTTAGATGCAAAAACATAAATATTTTTTTACCTAAAATTAAAAATTAGGGTCTAATTAAATAATTTTGTAATCTATTTTAGGTGCCTAAAACATCAATTTTTCATGTCTGAAATTCTGAGATCTGGTCATAACATACCTCTCAGGGGGATTATCATTTGATGAATTTTCATTTCAGGATAATTTATGATGTGTGGCAAGGATAAACAGATTATGGAATATTGATACACATGACTGCAACACTGCCCTTCATGAACAGAATCTCTCTTAATTGACGACACAGCTACCACTTCTTTTGAATGATCTTATAAATCCTCAGTTCATTGTGCAGAATTATTTAGCATGTTTGAATTAGCTGGCATACCTTTTATTAAGTGAATTACCCTCAAAAATGAAAGCTCCTAGTGAACTATTCAAAAGTTAGTGCCCCTGAAGAGTCAATTTAGAGAAAATATTAACCTTCTAAGATTTTTGCTTCAGATACATCCATTGTATGGAGATAAAAATATCTGAGTTAGCATAGACAAAAAGATCAAACTCCACTGGCAGGAAAGTTGGAAACAACATTATCAATGCACTAAAAATGGTATAATAAATTCAAAGACTTTTTTTGCGTAAATATATATAAAAGTGCCTGTTTAAAACTATTTGATAATTGCAAGATTATCCATTGAAGGATTGAAAATCTTGGGACCACATGGTGTGAAGTTTTACAATGCATACAAGAAGAAGGCAGCAGCAGATCTTGTCAGTTATACCTAAAATTATTAATATCACTTGTATGGTATGGGGATTACACAGAATGTGCGAAGAAATCAGAGCATTATATCCTAATATAGACAAAATGATTTCTAATGGTAAAAAGTGTTCATTAACTCTTCAAGAGAAAGTTACATTGTCAACAATAAAAATCCTAACACACCATTGCCACTCACACCTATAATGACATGCAGTAGTACAGTACAATGCAGAAAATTTTGATGGTTTTGCATCTGTTATCAATGAACTGAATAAAGGTTACACCTGCTCAATTATGAAAATTATGAAAACAAATAACATTTTCCTAACATATCACACAATGTTGGAAAAATAGGTTTTTATCCAGATATATTTAGTCTCTGGAAGTAGTTAAGAGATATTGAAGATTTCATTTAATAGCACCTGTGTTTGCAATAAACTATTTTTTTTAATTGATATCATTGTATGATTTAGTTTAACTACACACTCTTAATGCTTCACTTACTTGTCATAATGTATGGATCCGGTTTTTAGAACATTTAGTTCTGATATTTTTTTTAAAACTTTTTTTGGCTTGGATTGCATGGCAACAACATTACTTACTATGCAGATATATATATATATTTCCAAATTACTCAATATGTATATGTAGTGAAATGTGAGGTAAGTCTTCAGGACTTCTTAGAGCACCTTTATATTCATTGATGCATTTTCGGTCATTGTCATTCATCTCATTTATGAAGCAATTTACTGCATTCATCTGTGATAATAGTATTTCATACTGGTTTTATATTAAAAAAGGCTTAAATTTTGATGAAGCATCATATTACTTTCCTGAGAAGTTGGCAATTACACAATTATAACAAATGTTTTATAATTAAAAATAGTGCATGTAGACATTTATATATATTTATTTATTTTTACAATTTTTATAGATAAGTGTTAATTATAAAGGTTGATAAGATCATGTGAAGACCTTAAAATATTGTATGTAAACGTTTTTTAATTAAACTGCACATTATCTGGAAAAATAAATGTTTTTATTATTTTTCTCTCCTTAGATTAGTATTCTTAATTACAACTTAAATATGCACATATTTTTTGTCTAAACATTTGCTTTTTACAAGAATAATAAATAATTTTTTGTGGAGTTTTATAAAATGTTATATATCATGAAAATGGCATAATATTGCAAATTAAGTATTTTTGTTGTATTTCTTGTTAAATATTTAAAATAATGATAATAATATTAATATTGCTGTTATTATTATTATTATTATTATTATTATTATTATATTGAAGTTATATTGAAGTTAATTTGTAATGCTTCTGAAATTTCCGTACTCTTGCATAGCAAAATTCCTGTCCATTGCAATCCAACTTATAAAATTCCATAAACAGGTATTTTATTTTCTTTGTAAGCAAAGCAAAGCCTACTTGAAGCATCATTTGGGATTACATATTTTGTCCTAAATAATGGAATTGAACAAAATATAGGTATTATTGAATATTATTATTATTATTATTATTATTATTATTATATTGAAGTTAATTTGTAATGCTTCTGAAATTTCCATACTCTTGCTTAGCAAAATTCCTGTCCATTGCAATCCAACTTATAAAATTCCATAAACAGGTATTTTATTTTCTTTGTAAGCAAAGCAAAGCCTACTTGAAGCATCATTTGGGATTACATATTTTGTCCTAAATAATGGAATTGAACAAAATATAGGTATTATTGAATATTATTATTATTATTATTATTATTATTATTATTATTATTATTATAAAAACATTAAATGATAAACATAAGTTGGCAAAATTACTGCATATTTTTAATGAACAAGCAATAACTTCCAGCTTTTTGTGATTCAAGCCTTGTATTGTATTTTTTCAGTTTGTATGCCTGTATTAATTATATATATAGTTATTTATATATAACCACACACATATTGTGCACCAGTTACAAAAATTGAATTATAGAACATTTCAGCATACTTACAATATACAGCATTGTTCAATTACCTTTAATGCTGTTTGCACTGGCACTGTCTATCCAGATTTAGAAATGTAACTTTGTCCTGAATTCCTTAGCCTCTTGTTTCCATTCTGAAGCATCAGTCTTCCATTTCCCCTCATTATTTAAACATTTAATAGCATGTGTTTTGTCACACTTGAGTCTGCCATTTCACTCTAGATACAATGTTATTCCAAAGATGCTAACTTTTCAACTATAAAATTACCAGACTTTCAATAATTGCAAACTGATTCTTTTATGCAAAAAAGATGCATCTAATGATGTATGATGCTATTCTACCAAAAACCAATATTCCCATAAAGGTGATTGATTATACAGCATTATTTTAAAGAGGTCTTCATATAACAAAATTTGCTTGCATTATCTAAAACTTTGAATTAAATAAATAGTGTAATTAGAACCATGAAAACTAGTAGTTCATGGCATTTATTACTCTCTTTTCATTGTACTTTACTCATTTTTTATTTTCTATGGCACTGCTATTTATATGAACTGAAGTCTCTTTTGAAAAGCTTTAAATTAAGAACATTTAGATTCTAGACTTGGCATTTACATAATTGCTTTATGTAAAGAACTGCTTTTGAACTAATAAGGTGATATGATTCAATCTTATGTTATCTTTCATAGGTGGCAAAGAAATACAAAGGCCTGCCAAGGATGTAACAACTGACTGTGGTACTGATGATAATATTAAACAAGCCAATACAGTACTTAACCCAGAAAAAAAAACTGCAAACACTATTAATCCTGCTGTGAAAGTGGTTCCTCCAGGCACCAAAACTCTTTCAGTCACCAAAGGGTTTGATCTATCGTCAGGTACTGTTTCAGAATTAAGGAATTAAATGTTTAAATAGCACAATGCACCTGTTTACATTATTGAATAAAATATTTGAGGCCTTTGTATGAACTTTTTTATAAACAGGTGCATAGAGTAATTTAAATCACATTACTAATAGCTGCCTCCTTTTTCAGATAATGGTGAAACATTGAAACCTGACTCCAATGCACCTACACCACGTTCACAGTCACCAGGCTTTGGTAGAATCAGCCCTAATACTGAAGTTGAAGGATTAGATAATCATTCAGATAAAAAAATGTCTACAGCTAAGGAACTAGGAAAGATGCCATCTAGGTAAATGTAAATTAATGTCCCATTATTGTTTATTAGAATAATATTTTTAACATATATAGCAAATTTTGTAATATCCTGCTTTGTCTGCAAAATTGATGATATAAAATATTCCAACAAAAAGAATTGCTGTAGATACTTGGCCTAGCATATTATGTAATGGCATGGATTAAGTTACCTTGGTGAAATTTTATCTGTAATTGTTTCTTGATAAAACTTACAGAATATTTAATTACTAATGCTATTATCTGATAGTTTTTCTTATTATTGCTTTGGTGGTTGCTGTTATGCTTCAGAACATAGAAGTTGATGAACTCTGCTTCTTTCTTCTTTCTACCCTTTGTCTTAATTTTATTTGTTTTTTTAAAACTACATTCAGTTGTAAAGTGTTTCTCCTTAATTGCAATTGGTGACCAGTAATGGAAGTAACAGTGAATCTCATTCTTCTTTTATGCTTAATTTATGATCTATGTGTAATTTTGCACCTCCTTTATCAGTCTTATGTACAGAATCTTAGCTTTATGGCTTATTTGAAGTGCCTCATCTTTTTTTACTCAGTCTTCTGTTTTCGGTTGCTGTTCAGAATACTTTCAGATAGCATTCACAACAGTTGCTGCTAGGATTATTTAGCTTCTCTAGGTGGGATAAATGTTTTGTGTATCCAACTGCTGTTAAGCATTTTTTTTTAAGTAGTGTTTAATGCCTGTTTTTACTACTGAGGCACCACAGGTGGTGGACACTGGTGATACATGAAATGAAATGATATATTGTGAAAGGATTTTTTTTAAAGCAGGAAGCATTCCAGGCCTAAGTTTAGGGTACCTCCCCGGCATTTGCCAGTTATGAGGACTGAGGAAAACCTGGAAAAAACCCCAGTCAGGGAGGACGGTCCTGGCAGGATTTGAACCCCAGACCTCTCGCTCATGAGTTCACGGCCTTAACGACCTCTGCCACCCGTGGCAATGTTAAGTTCATGAAAAGCATAATTCCTAATATGGCAAAGTTTTTGCTTGGACAGGAAATGTAAATTAAAAATGAAGTTTTTAATACAGATTTTGGTGTGCTGAGTCAGAATTGAAATTTACTTTCAATTGAAGACTTATAACCCAAACTGGCCTAAATGCAAAGTCAGAGTGAACCAATGAGCACATACAACCAGTGCATGGCCCTAGTTAAAGAATTAGTAAAAGACAAATATAAAAGCTAATATTGTCATTAATAATTATAATCAGAAAGAGCCAAAAGTGATTGTTCACTACTAACCCTTTTAATATTCAGTGAAATTGTTAAAACAAATTAAAACTGAGCACTGAGCATTATGCAAATGGAAATTCTTTTATGCATAAACAACAAAGTTAGATAAATTATCATCAAATGCTTATTATTTCTAGATCATTAATTTCAGCCTAAATATCATCTAATTTTTTGCGCACTTAAATAAACACAGCAGTTCTCAAATTTTCCTTAACTGTAGACCTCTCTAAAGCTCTCTCACTGTTGCAAGGACTTTAATAACTCAAAACTTAAAATCCTAAATTTGCATTGTATTCATTTTTGTATGCATTCATTTTATAAAATTTAAAGTTAAAAACAAACAAAAAAAAAAAGTAAGTTTTTTTCAATATTTGCCTTTTTGTAATGTGCATCCTTACACAATAATAATAATCACAACCATAATATTACATTTAAAATAGTATATAAAATGCATAAAATATTAATATTACCAAATTATATAGACAACACATTATTTGTTAATTTTAATTCCTGAATGAGAGGGATGTTGCTGCATTTCACTTACAAGCCATAATATATTGGGCTTAATAGGAAAAATTTGTTATTCTGAGTTCAGATTCTGTGTTTTCCAAATGATTTGTGTGCTTGTTTTTAGATTAATGAGTGCAGAGAGTGATTTTTCATACAAATAAGTTGTTATAAAAGGTATCAATGCTTTCATGGCCTTCTTTGAACTGGGGTTTGCCTGGTGAAACTATGTAGTTTGCTGATGAAAGATGTGTGCTGTCGCGGAAAATGACTTACCTATTTGAAAGCTGCCTCTGGAACAAATAATAGTCTTCAATTTTTTTATAACTTACTTTTCCTCAATAAATATACATCATACATTTGTATATTTTTGTAATTGTTTTTATCTGTACATTAAAAAATAAATCTATTAACAGTACTTTAATGCTTTATGAACTTGCTGAGAGAACCTCAAACAGTTTGAGAGCCACAGGATAAACATATTTTGGAATAACATAATACAAATTTGATTGTAAATAAGAGAAAGCTGATTCATAATGAACACTCATAATTAAATTTGATTTAAGGAGCTTAAGAGTTTTGAAGTCCTGAAGCCTGCAATCGCAATTCATAATCCTTGGAATTTGAATATATACACTTATATACACCTACCCCCGTACCAATTCATATAATTACAACCCTTGCTCACAAAAGGTAGAATCATAGGTAATTTTAATGAGTTGGTGTCATATATTTAAAAACTACCTAAATGACATTCATAATTTTTTAGTGTACGTATCACAGTATTTCATATTGAGTTTAAAAAAAAATTGACATAATAAGAATTGAATCCACGCTCTGCGGAACATCAGCTTTTGCATTATGCATTATACAGTTAATGAACTCCCTCTAGAGTAGGCTACATAATGCAAAAATGCAGTTATAATAGAATGTTCAGTGTCACACTGTCACATGATTAGTTCAAGATTTGAGGGATTTTTATGGCACTAAATTTTGAAAATGCTGATGATGAGCTGCAGAAAATTTATATATCTATGCTCACAAGGCAGTTTTAAACCAACTTTTCACCCGACTTGGCTTTAACACCGACTTATCAGTATCTGATGCAAACTGTTTAACACCATAAAACTGCATTATGCTTAGTTGTGGACCATACATTGGCTATCTCAAATTTATTATATAAGATCTCTACCCTCTCTGAAATAATTTCGTGTAGTTAATTAACTCCCTGTATATAAACATATATACACAAACACTAAGGAATACATCAAGCCACTCAATTACATAAATGATGTACCAAACTTGTAAGTTTTTAGAAAGGTCAACTACAAAAATTTAAACAGAGACATTTGCATCCAAGTTGTAAGTTGCTTCTGAAACCTCCTGTAATCAAATACACAACAAATGTTTTAAAAGAATTTAACTCCTGCTCCCATGTGTTCATGAAATGCCACAAAGTTGAGAGACTTTAGAGCTCCATATGAAGGCCTGTTCTTTGTAATAACAAGATAAGAGAAATATTTCATAGTAAATATTAAAGCAAAATCTTTGAATATGTAAGTGGATAGACTTTATCTAATCTATCTATTAACAGGAGAGAAGAATCTTTGGTTTCTGCAGAGGACTTCCACTTAAAAATCAGATGATTAAATTACAAACATCAAGATGTCAAAGAGAAGAACAGTAATTAGGTTTTTCTCCTCATTACTTAAAGTAAACTATTGTTTCAGACTTTAATTCATTATAAATTCCATAAATTCCTAAGTATGCTGTTGTGTATTTAAGAATTATTTTCTTTAATTACTAAGTTATATTTAATTTTTTGTTAAATAAAATAAACAAATTATAAATCATTTGTTTATTTGTTTGTTTGTTTCATAGATTCTTCCTTAAAATATGTATCTGTTACCATAAGTGCATTAATGTACAAGGTGAATCACCTAAAACTATCACCACAAATATTTCTGAAATGAAAAGTGCAATTGATGTGCTGTTTCCACCAAAATAAAGTTCAAACAAGGTCCATCAATTAAGCCTATATAAAGATTACAACAATTATTAGAAAGTGTGTTTCTAGCTCAAAGTTACATTTTCTTCAAATAGAAGAAAATCTATTGACTTTAAGAAAATTAAACCAATTGAGATTAGAACGTTAATGAGTTTCCCCTGGCTGTTAGGCAATAACAGTACATGTTTGTTTGGATTTTGTCTACAACCGGAGTCTCAAATGAGCCAGATATGGGCCAAGCTTGCTCACCATTTTTAGCTCCTTCTACCTAGCATTGAAACAGCAAAACAAAGGAGAATTCACTTTGTGTATTTTTGTGTTAGGTCATTTAACTGATAACCACTACATTTGATTTCATTACATACATGTACATTGTGCATTTCTGTTCTGATTATTCAGTTTCAATATGATACTCTTTGACATAAATAATAAGTCCAGACCAGAGGATAAATTTACTGACTCTGTTTACGACCTTAATATATTTCGTGATAACCAGTGCATCCTTTCATTTGGCTACCCTCATGTAAATCATACACAGAATCCCAATCTCCTACTTAGCTATGCTTCTCGCTATTACTTATTTCCTAAGTTTGACAGACCCGGTCTGTCAAACATAGATCGGGCAGATATGTCTGTGGGATGCTTGGTCTGCAATTTAGGGAAATTATCAACAGTGTGTTGCAGGATATCTATCTGAATATCTGTCAGCAAATACAGTACAAGAAAGCACAGCATTTCTTCTACATTCTCCATTCACCAGGATCATGTTAGCATTCTTAGTATTAGTAAACAGTACCATCTTCATTAGCATGCCCTACTTCTATGACATATTACAAAATATTGACAGGGACTCCATGTAAAGCAAACAAAAGGTAAACACCAAGATATGCATATGGTTCTGGTAGGCAGAAATGTGCAATACATTTTCAATCAAGTGCCTAAGCAATTAAACGGAACAGACAACTCTTTGAAAGATTTATGTGACTAGGGCTCAGAATTTTAGACCCATTCATGAAAACTGCAGCATACCATTAATAACTTTTCTCTATTGTAGGCAATATGCAAACATACATGCACTATTCTTATCTATCAGGAAATACATTGCTTTTTGCCTAATTCTCTAAGTTCTACCTATCTTGTAAACTACTTGGCGTAGAATCATGCAAAAAACCCATTGACAATCTCATCTAATCTCATCTAATTTAATTTTCTTGATTTTCTTTATTTGATTTAATTTTCTTGAAGTCAGTGGACATTGTTCCATTTGAAAGAATTTAACTTAATATTAGAAATATACTTTCTAATAATAGTTATAATCATTGTGTAGGCTACTTTTAAAAATCCTTGTCTGAACTTCAATTTAGATAAAGCAGTACATTCGTAATATCTTTCAGAAATATTCATGGCGGTGGTTTTAGGTAATTCACTCTATAATGAAAAGTGTTACTATATTTTTTATGCTTAAGATTATTGTTCTTATACTGACATTTTTAACATTTTACCCATGACCATAATTCTTAAACTGTTAAGGCAAATTTTCTTCTTCAGACTTAAGGGCAACAGCAAATAAAAATCTAATGTTATCATTTAAAAAAAGCAGATCTTAACATTGAATTAATTTTCAGGACACGTGACAACAAAACAGATGCTTTGGTTCAATACCAGCAAGATCGTGGAAAGAGCAAAGATCATTTGCACATGGTTGTAATTGGACATGTTGATGCTGGCAAGAGCACTTTAATGGGTCATCTGCTTTATTCTTTGGGCCAAGTGAATAAGAAAACTATGCACAAATTTGAACAGGAGAGTAAAAAACTGGGCAAGCAGTCATTCATGTACGCTTGGGTATTAGATGAAACAGGTGAAGAAAGGTAACAATAGTATAAAAAACCAATTGATATTCATTATTTCCCCTGCAAATCATTTTAAAAGCACAATTTAAAATGAGAATTTAAACTAATGAATACCATTTAATGCATTGAAATAATGTAATATTCAATTAACTCCTCAGTTTCTTATGTAATATTTTATTAAGGAGGACAAAGAATCTAGATACTTTCATAGAATATTACTGTTTATCTGCATGGTTTTCCCACTCATAGATGCTTAATGTTTTATATGTACTTGGAAAATACTTATATTTTACCTTTACCTTTTTGCTGGGTTAATATAGTGAAAGTAAGGATAATAATTATGAATCATATAAAATGTTGAATTCCTTATTTTAAAATTAGGTACTGTTTATTATGAAGTTAAATGTATTTTCTAGGTAGATCAAGAAAATGGTGGTGGTTAGTAAAATATAAATATATAATAAGAGGAAAATATGTTTCTGGTTTAAGTATTATAAAGTTAATAGTTGGCACAGTCAATTGGAATGCATATATATGTACACCAGATAAATGGTTAAGAGACAAAAAAAGAAAAAATGGAGAGAGATAGGAGTTTAATGACAAAAGATGTAGAGGAAGGACCCTCATGTTTTATTTGAATGGAGCTAGAGGTTTAAAATGGGACAGTTAACAAGTTAGACTTTTTTCCTTTTCTTTTTGTAATATAACAAATAATTAATTATGAATAATTTCTAATTTATTATGGAAATGTTAATTGTAATGTATTATTTGAAATTGTGGGGCTAAGAATGGCTTAGCCCAAAAATAGGTAATGCAATTATATATTCAGCGTAGTATTGCAATAAATATTTATTTAATTCCATTTTGGATAAAGTTTAACTTTTCTTGTTTTAGTGTATGTGGAAAATAGGTTCCATAAAAATGACTTACTATATATCTCTTTATAAGTCAACCACTTTTGAAATGCACATTTAATGGCAATCCTGGTGTTCCATTTATTATTGCTTGTGCTTCTTATTGAACTGATGAGGAGTAGAGGACTATATGGAAGCAATTGCAAGAACAGATAAAAACATTACCTCTTCTATAATTATTATTAATGTGTTGTGATGAGTTGAACTAAACACACTTGCAGCTTCTCTAACTTACTATTTCATTAGAATATGTTTTGCAGACTTTGTCCGCATCATCAGCTACTTGTTGACTGTTGGAAGGGTTGGCACATTCCTTAGAGGATGTACTGTTTGGCTCTGGTGGACATCTAATGAACTTGAAATTAGTGTTTTCTCCCCCTGGGATATATATTAGCTAACATTTGCATTTGTGAATATAAATGGTTTTCCCTTGTGTTTGTTCGATATACCCTTCTACTGCCTTTAACAATTATACTTTTTCTTCATTTTCATTATTTCTTGTTCAGAAGGGAGGAAATCATAAAATTGAAAAAAAAGTATTGATAAATGTAGTAGGATACAGAACTGAACACAGAAAAAAAATTATATTCATATATTCAAAAATCTGCTAATGATCTTCAATATTCCAGAGGGAGAAAATACTAATTTAGATGTTCACCAAAGTCAAACAATATGTCTCCAAGGATTATGACAGTGCTTCCAACAATTAACAAATAGCAAGGTCCACAAAACATGTTCTAATGAAGCAGTAAGTTAGTAAAGCTGCAAGAGTGTTTAGTTAAATTCATCACAACATATTAAGAATTATTTGATTTGCTTCATTGTAACAGTTCTAATTGTATTTTGTGTCAAGAACTACCTATTCTACTTACTGTCGTAATTCTAATTACTATGGAGGTATCCCAGAAAAGGAAGAAATAGTATGCTCAGCATTTTCAGTATAATGTTCTCAGTGCAAATGCATGTCAGAAACTATTTCAAGCAACAGATAATCATATTCCAACGAGCACTATGAGCTCTGTGTAGCTAAGCAGTTAACATTTGGTTTACACTACTTGTACATGTGTGCAAGATCATAACTGTTACTCTCTAGCTCATCATTTCTACTTTGCTGGACTATACCAACTGAAGCTTTTGCTTTCCATTTTCTGGACTTGTGTAAACTTTAGTGAGCAATACTGATACTTAATGGACTGGGTAAACTAGAGAGTGATGATTTAATGGAATTTAATTGGAAACACAATAATTAATGTGAACCTTAAAGCAGTTAAATCAGTAGGCAGTGTAGATGAGCTTTATATCCCTGTTGAATTTACTTACAAAAGAATATCAATATGCATTAATACAAGAGTTGTATCAGAAAATGTAAAAGTGTATGAAAAAGACTAAAAGAGCAACATATCTATAGCATATAAATTTGCAAGAAAAATATTAATGATTAGCAGACACACATTTAAATATTTTTTATTAGCACGAGTCAATTTAATACTCTTATGCTCCACTGTATATGTTCACAGCTGATGAAGCAGGCAAAAGCCTGTGAAACATGTTCTCTATAATTCAATGGTAAGTGGAGTATAAGAGTATTAAATTGACTCAAGTAGTAATAATAGTAGTAGTACCAGCAGCAGCATTTATTTCTCATGCATCACGTACAGATTTTTTTAAACAAAATAAACACAAATAAAAAAAACATTACTTTTAAATATAACAATTAGGAACAATGCCTTCGGCAATTCCAGAAGGCACACACTCCAATTAAAAGTTATTCCAATCTGATTGGCTCAGTCCCCCAGCCATGACCTCGAGTTTTTTTTTCCTGACCCTAATTTCAAGCCTTATAACGCCTTTAAAAAAAAACACTCACACACACCTACTTTCAAATAAATTAAAGAATGCACAAATTGGTTAACACCCCTGAAGCAGAATAATAAAAGCAAGAACTCAAAAACGAAGTGTTTTCAGAAAATTATACTACTTAGGTTCATCTTTATTTTTACTGATTGCTTCTTAACATTACAGATCCTGTATTCTCTAATTTTTATATGGAACAGGTAGTAGTGGTAGTAGTATTCATTTCTCATGCATCACATACAGATTTTTTTAAATTAAATAAACACAAATAAAAAAAACATTACTTTTAAATATAAAAATTAGGAACAGTGCCTTCAGCAGTTCCAGAAGGCACGACTCCAATCAAAATTTATTTCAATTTGATTGGCTCAGCCCCACAGTCCCCAGTTCATCAGCAGCTACCTACTGGAATATCCAGGGACCTGCTTCGATCCAACCAAAAACAAAACACAACATTAAAAGTAATTTATACATTCAATACAATATTAAGTTATATTTCCTACAATAATAAACCTTCCTTCTTTTTTAATTAAACCCATTTGGCCAAATTTCTATCCTTGAGAGCTTCCTTAGGGCCTTATACACACTAATTCCCTGGTTATTGTTAATAAGGATCCTGTTTAACTAATATTAGATAACATGCCCCATACCCTCCCATACTCATTTCATCCTCCTTTCACTATCTGACGTATTATTCTTATGCACATTTCCTAAGTATTTTACATTCATAACCATTTTTGTCTTACCTTGCCTATGTTTTCATCTGATTTTAAATTTAAAATCCTTCTACCTCTTATTTCATCTGGTAGGTATTCCCATTTTTGTAATAGGAAATGTTCCCTCCAAAATTTGGTTTGCTTACACTCTTAGTATACCATGCCAAGCAGTATCTTGTTCTGCACACATAAAACATTTCCCCTTAGTGTATCTATTTTTTAAACCACTTAAATATTTTACTCCTGTTCTAAACCATGCCAGCCCTTCCCTTCCTACCTTATCACAAATTTCAATATATCTTTCTCTTTCCCATACATTTTTTAGTATACTATATAGTTTCAGAGATTTTTGGTGTTAAGATTTGCCCACATTTCCTGTTTTTCAATATCCTCAATTCTTATTGTTATCTCTTTCCACAATCCTTTATCCAATCTTTCTCCCTCGTCCCATACTAGTCTGCTTCTTGTAGGATATTTTGGATTTTAGATAATGAAGTTTCTCTTCTCTTAATTTTTCCTTGTGCTACCAAACACTGATTATTGATATTCTCTTCCTCTTGTTTCCCAAATTTATACCAATATTTCAATACTCTTTCTAAGACATTGCTTTTATAGCCCAATCTTCCTAGTTCCATTAGAGCAATTTCGTTAGGGAAGATCTCTAGGTAAGCCTAGAAAAATTCTACAAAATAATCTATTTATTATATTTATCCCTTTTCATCCTTCGTCTGGCCCCCAAATTTCTATTCCATACATCATTTTGCTCTCCACTAATGAGCCGTATATTCTCTCTAACCATTTTACATATTTTGTTTTTATGTATTTTGTTTACAAAGATCTGATTATACTCATGACTGCTTTTCCTTCTGCTACTGCTTTCCTTTTTTGATCACTCCATTTCCCATTACTAGACAATCTAACACCTAAATAATAAATTTTCTTGACAACTTCAATTTCTGTGCCCTCCCACCACCATGTTTCCTATTTTTTTTAATTTGAAATCTTTTTTCATCATCATAATCTTAGATTTGTTTTTAATTATCTTAAGCCCCCATCATCTACAAAATGTGCCTATAGTTTCTAATGATTGTTTTAATCCTACACTTGTTAAGGAACCTGTTACCAAATCATCTGCAAAGAGCAGACCCCGGTATCTCTATATTATTTATATTTGGTAAATGTACATTACCATTGCTAATTTCTTCTTGAACATCATCAATAAATAGATTGAAGATAACTGGACTTAATTTACAACATTGTCTTAGACCTACATAGTTTGATAATTTTTCTGTAATCCTCCCTCGCTCACATTTAACACAAAATTTGTTTTCCTTATAAATATTCTAAATTACCGTTATAAAATTCTGGTTTACTCCTTTCTTTCTCAAGTTGCTTCTCTAGGTATTGTGTCAAAAACTTTTTCCAGGTCCAAAACAACAAATAAATTCTACCTCTTTTATTACTAAGATATTTAATGATATTTGTTGTAATTATAAAAATATTGTCAACTGTTCTTTTACCTTTCCTGAAGCCTGATTGAAATACTGAAATTTTCTTTTCTTTCTCTGCTCATCCTTGTAATCTTTTTGCTAACACTCCAGTGAAAACTTTCCCAATAATTGAAAGTAAACTAATTCCTCTATAATTTGTTGGGTTCCTAATATCTCCTTTACCTTTATAAATTGGTGTTACAATTCCCAATGTCCAATTTTTTGGTATTTTTCCTTCTTCAAAGATTATGTTCAGTAAACCCCCCCCCCCCCCCCCCCCAGTATGTTTAATCTGTTAAGGTCTTCTACCCAAGCTTTCCACATGCTTTGTTAGGTCTTAACTGTTTAATTTGTTCCAAGACTTCACTTGAAGTAATTTTGCTATCTAACGAGTCTATTTTCCATAGATTATCAATATTCAAATTATATTGCATATCCAAAATTTTTACTCCCAAAAGACCCTGAAAAAACTCTGTTGGTGATACATTATTTCTTTTGTGCATTTTACCTATCATTGCCCAAATTGTCGTTATTCTTCTTTGCTGCCTCGTTTGACTTCTGACTAAGCTATTCTGCCCACTCTTCCTTTTTTGCCTCTAATAGGTACCTTGATCCCCATTTTTCTACAAGGTAATTGCCCCAATCTGTCTCCTCTCAATGTTATCTCCAGTGTTTTAGCTCTCTTTGTATCCTTCTTCTTGTTTCCGAGTATTCTTTATCGTTTCAGTTATCATTCACTTTTGGCATCCCCTCAGACTTTTATTTTGTTTCCTTCTCTTTTGATGGCTTCCTCTATACTAAAATTACATTCTTCAACTTTTCTATCCTCTAATGATGATAACAAATATCTTTCCCCCATATGTTCCACTTCTTGATTTAACTTTGTATGAAACATTTCAGCTAAATCATTTTTCCACTTTTATTGTTTTAATTGGATACCTAACCCATAATTTTGCTCCCTCCTACTATGTTCTATCATTTGGAGCTTCATTCTTAATGGGAAGTGATTACTTGCACTTATCATATAATCTCAAAGCCTACTATGTCTATCCAGACCTAAGGTATATAACATTATAATACACTTTGCCCATTTTTGTTCACAAAAGTGAAATCTTCCCTCCTCATCTTTCCCTTTTACTCCGTTACACAGCAAGAAGTTATTCTCTTCACAGAACTCTGTATGTTTTTTGCCCTCATTATTGAAAACTTTATCATTACTGCAAAGCTTCTCTAAATTTGCTTCTATTGGGCCCCAAGCATTGAAAACTACTCCAATCTGTTCTTCCCCTCTTCTTGCACTTAGATCCCCCACTAACATTAATTCTACACTTGTATATTTGTCCTGTTCTTCAATGTTTTGTTTCAATTAAATAAATAAAATTGAATCATAAAAGCTTGAAGAGCTAGGTGGATTATAAACAATACCTAAACACACATGTGTACTTCTTCCACATTCATCACTGAATTTACACCACAGCACTTTATCACCACCTAAATTCTTTTCAACCTTAATTATGAAACTTTTATCCCTTCTTACAAATAATGCTATATCACCTAACACCTGACCTTTTCCTTTAACTTTCACTCCTTTTATCCATAATAATCATACCCAGTGACATTGATAACAAAATCATTTAATATCCAAGTCTCAGTCACTGCTGTTCGTCCTGGTGGTGTAGTGGTTACCATACTTGTCTCCTAAACCCAAGACCACGGGTTCGATCCCAGCCAGAACCAATGGATTTCTTTATGTCACAATAAAAAACCTCAAACCTGAAAAAAGAGGCCTCTTAGCAAAATTTGTTGGCTGTTTCACCACTTGAATAGAATGGGATGCTGATGACCTTTGATGTTAAAGAGCATCCGTAAATAAACCAAAAAAAAAAAAAAAAAAAAAAATCAACCACTGCTAACACATCTGCCCACTTGATTATCTGATGAATGTCATCATTTTGTATTTTCACTATTTACCTTTCAACATTCCAGCATACTATAGATAAGGTACACACTCCCTACACTAAATCCTTTCTCCCAAACCTATTACGCTCCAACTTCTTGTAAGTCTTGCCTCTCTGTCTGATGTGACTCTTAGTTCCTCTACCTGCATAATACTTCCCCCATGCATGGAGACTACACTCAACCCCGCCTCACTCCACATATTCATATTAGCCATAGCACTCCGTGCTTCTGTATTGGCATCCTCTTGCAGCTGTTGAGAAGACTGTACAATACATCGTGGTGATGTCATCAGCTGTTCATCTTTCCCATTCTTTTGTTTTGCCGTTTCTTCTTCTCTGCTGCAACCTTGAATTCCTGGATTTTGATCCTCTCTGCTAGCTAGCTGAGCCCGCAACTATTGTATTTCGCCCACTCATGTCCTGTTTCTTTCTGTCTATGAAAAGATTCAAATTCCTAAAATATGCAATCTTGCCTTCTTTGGCTTTTTTCATTTGCTTCAATAAAGTACCCCTATATTCCCTTTCTTCTTTCTCATAATCTTGTTCAATGAATATCTTCATACCCCTTAGTTTTTTGTACTTTCCAGCACTATCCATTGAAATTTCATGGTGGTACACTTGAAAAGTATCGGCCTCAGTCTGTCTCCTTTTCTAAAGGAGTCACCTATTTCCCAGCCCTGTAGTTGAATCTCCAGCTTTTCCGTAAATATTTCTTCAACCTCTTGCCACATTATCTTCTCTCTACTTTCCTGTATTCCAAAAATGATATATTTTTCTGTTATTTGCCTCTACTTTTTCCAGCCTTCTTATCCATTGGTCATGTTTCATGAGATCTTGTTCCACTCTTTGTTGATAGCTTGCAGCAATCTTAATCTCTCATATCTTCATCTGAATCATATCTTAATCTGCTTATTCTTGTTTCTAGCCTCTTCTCCGTATATCTCAATTCAACAATTTCTTCTGATATTCCCTTTAGCATTCCAATGACCTGCTGCATTTCTGGACTAGGATTTAACTCCACTCTGCTGATCACTAATAATGCCATCAACACAAACCTGTACCAAATCATGTTCACTTGATCATTGAAACCATTTTCTCCAACTTTAATTTTTCTTTTATTGAAAAGGCTAATTCTGACATGATAGATTTCTGTTGATACACTCATTGTACCTACTGCACATGGAGCTCATGTAGACACATCCGTCTTCGATCAGCTTCTGCTTGCAGCTACTCAAGTACTAATAAAGAATAATTAATTGTTTCACTGAATTAATTCAGACAGGAAATTAATTTTAAATTTAGCACATTAAAATTTTATTTTTCATTATTTTGGTGAACTGAAAGTTGACAACCTGGATCAGGTCTCCTTTGGACTGACTTTGCATCTACGTAGTAGTTAAGATGACTCTAAATGTTACGGAAAATTATAATAAAAAATTTGCTAACATTTTGTGCAAACTGAGCTGCACTGTTAGAAAACTATCGATGTGTTTTCCACTGTGATCTCTTTTATCCTAAGCAGTTATACTCTGAAAAACAGGAAAATGAAAATGAGTATAAAGCTACAGTTGCCATTAGACACTCTATTTAAAGGATTTAAAACAAATCTTCATTTTTTTTATCAAATTTTCCAGGAACATGAAAGTAAGAAAGAAGATTTTAGTTTTAATAAATGACATTATGTTATGATACTATGTACATTTTTTTCACTCTTTATCATAGAATGTGGTTCCAGATAGCTATTTGTTGTTTAATAGCTGTGTTTTTTTTGTAGGTCTCGAGGAATTACCATGGATGTAGGCCAATCCAAGTTTGAGACTTCACACAAATTAGTAACTTTGCTGGATGCTCCAGGCCATAAAGACTTCATACCGAACATGATATGTGGTGCTACTCAGGCTGATGTGGCTCTTCTAGTTGTGGATGCCACAAGAGGGGAATTTGAAACCGGTTTTGAAAGTGGTGGTCAGACAAGAGAACATGCGTTACTGGTCCGTTCATTAGGTAACTATTGGTGATAACATGGAAATAAATATTCACCTAATTCACCTAATCTCTAGTCATTGTACCAGCATTAATCAGTGTTGGTTGGTTAGTTGGTTGCTAGTGACCATTGGGGATGCTGATATTTTTCATTTTTTACCTAGTTTCCCAATAAAGAGCTTTTAAATTATTTTTCATTTGTTTGTTGCTATCAGGTTGACTGCATTTCAGTAATGTTCTTTGGTTAGGATAGTATTCATGTCCTTATACAATTGACAGTGGCTGTCCTGGATTAATTTCATCCTGAAGAGTAATTGATCATTGTTGAATGAATAATTAAAATTTGTGACTTTTTCACTAATTAAGTGCTAATCTTGGAATAATTTTACTAGGATAAGTAGTTGATCATAATACTTCAAATTACTTTAATAGTATTTGGTAAAATTCTGATCATCTTAGAACCTATTTTTCAGTATAATGCAGAGCAGAGGCATATTGGCTTTTCTGAAAGGAATCCAAAGGTTGAATGGAATGAAAGAAAAAGTGTACAGTTTATATGTATAGTGTACAGTTGAATATATGATTGGCTTCACTGTGATAGTTCCTATATGAACATTTTAAACAGTTTATTTATTTAAAGGTTTCATTAAAACTATTCTGACATATGCATCAGAAATAAAAATATCATAGTGGGATTCCAAAAGAATCTACTCCATAGCTTCCAAATCTTTTATTGACTACTACATCTAATAGTCAAGGCCTTCAGACAAGGTTGTTTACCTCCAAAGTCATACTGTGGAAAACTGCTACCAGCGCAATACTCAGACAAAGCATTTATTGATACCTCTATTATGAATATATCTGGCAGATGTATTTCTACACTCTTAAGCACCAGATCTTCAAACATTAAACAAAGCCAAGTCAAAATTAGCAATATGACTTGTGGTTTTGAGGATATTAGAGACCTTCATCTCTTCCTATCTGCAGTTATGGTAACTGTTTCTCTCATGGAGTGCCTCTGGAATTCCATCATTCCAGATGTTCATTGGTCATCTTCATCCTCCTTCCACCCTCACCTCCATTGGCATCAGCAAGGCACCCAGAGTATCTGATGAGCCATTAGAAGCAACTGGCAACTAAAGGTTCATCACACATAGTTGGTAGTCAGCATTTTCAAGGTATAGTCCATCATAATATATTCATTAATAACATTCATAATTTTTTAGCACTATCAACAAAGACTGTAACCTAATACTTGCTATTGGATATTATATACTTTTGTATGTAGTACATTTACAAATAAATTTTGACATATTGTTGGATTTAGCACAAATTTGTTCCCTCAACGTACACCCAAATACAGTAAAATCTCTTGTATGTGCAATTATGGAACAAAGCCAGTGCTAAATTACTGGAAAAACTTTTGTAAATTATGTAAAGATACTGCATGACCTTTTTTTACCATTCACAAATTGTCATTTTCAAGTGAATTTTTAAAATAAAAACTTTATTTTCACTGAACACTACATTCATCTGTTAGTTGATAATCAGAAACATACTAAAATTGCTGTACCTAATCTTCTTTTTTCTCTTCTTAATCAGATCCTTAGGGTGCCTTGGGGTTTTGAGGATATGAGAGATCTCCATCTCTTCCTATTTGCAGTAATTGTAACTACTTCTCTCATGGATAATCCCCTTTCCTGCAGTGCCTTTCGAAGTCCATCCTCTCAGGTCTTCCTTGGTTGTCCTTTTCCTCTCACCCCTTTCACCCTCACCTCCTTCATTGGCTTTAGCAAGCATTCTATAGACATTCGATAGATGTATCCAAACCATATCTGCTGATGTTTGTTGATGGACTTTTCCAATGACTTCATACTCAGTATTCTCCATAAAGCACTCTCCTGGTTTTGTTCTTTATTTTTCATAGATATTGCATCTCTGCTGCTTAGATTCTGCTCTTGGTTCATTCTGTCAGTGTCCAGGACTTGCAGCCCTAGGTCAATGAAGAATGAAGATTGGCCTGTAAACTTCCAGTCTTGTCACCTTTGATATCTCCTTCTTGTTGAGGAAGTTCTGGTGAAAGACATGAAACAGGTAACCTGCTACTCTAACCCTGTCCATGACCTCAACCTCCATCTTCCCATCCAAACCTATGGTTGAGCTGAGATACTTGAACTTGTCTACTTGTTCAAGTTGCTTCTTAAAAATTGTAATTCTATGGTTCTCTTTGCTGATGATCTTGGTCTTTATCTTATCCATCTTCATTTCCATACCTATCTTCTTGAGTTTCTCCACCCCATACATTGATGTTGTGCTATAGATTCTGTTTGCTGGAAGTTACTATGATCAGGTAATCAGCAAATACTAGAACAATCAAGCGAACTGGTATCATAAGATGATTTTGGTGGTCAGCTTCTTAGTTCTCTCATGACACACCTCCATAATATGGTTTAAGGACAAAATGAAGAGTAGAGGACTAAGAATACATCCTTGCCAAACTCCCTTGTAATAAAATCGGCTGACTTCACATTAGCTGTGTTGTACTTGATGACAATGCTAATTGGTGGTCATATGATGGTTGAGATCAGAGTAGCCAACATTGCAGCTATGAAGTCTATGAAGTTGTAGCATGTGATGATTCATCTATTAACTGTATAGTACTAATATGCTTTTTCAGTTTATCTAACAGATCCAATTTCTGTTTAAGCATAAGAACATTTTGCTTGCACTTCGCAAAATCCATCTTGCAGCAGTGGGTTAATTCACTTTAGGACTAGCCACAGTGTGATGGTATGAGATTGCCATGGTATCATGCTTGCTGTTTTAATGTGAAGTGTGAAGCCACATAGTATTGGTGTTACCATGGTCACTATTATGAAGTCATGCTGTGTCCATAGGAAACAGTTACAAGACAATGGAAGTCTGAGGGGGAGAAAAAGAAACAACAACAAAAAAAAAAAAAAAAAAAAAGTGAAAAGAAAGAAAATGAAAGAAAAAGAAGAAAAACAACTTTTTTTTATATATTTTATTGAAAAGTGTCATTGTTTTAGTGCTGCTGGTTATTTGGGTGCTGAATATAAGGGATTTTTACATGTGTAAAATGTGTATGTATGTGTGTGTGTATATATATATATATATATTTTTTTTACTAGTATTTCCAACATGCTGGTTCTACTATCATACTATAGATACTATACTAGCAAAATGGACACTAGAAGGAAACTACTATACAAGAATCACTCTGAAAATTTTGATGATTTTTGAAAACAAATTGATTTATTGTTTCAGGTGTGAATCAGCTCGCAGTGGTAGTGAACAAGTTAGACACTGTGGACTGGTCTCAGGAACGGTTTGAGGAAATAGTGGGGAAACTTGGTGGATTTTTGCGCCAGGCTGGCTTTAGGGAATCTGATGTAACATTTGTACCTTGCAGTGGTCTTACGGGAGAAAATCTTATATCACCTCCTAAAGAAGAAATGTTAATGCAGTGGTATAGAGGCCCTTGTCTTTTAGACGTAATAGGTATGTTTTATTTAATGAGGCATTGCACTTTATAGGTCAAATGTAAAAGGGAGCTCCAGGCAAGAAAAAATGAAATTTTGATTGTTTTGGATGTGTTACTTTAAGTAGTATAAATCCCACAAATTTATACTTGTGACATATCTCCTACCTAAGTTTTAGCCATTCAGTGAAATGTACAATCATAATTTTCATAAGTTTGTATAAATGTATTTATCTCATAAAAATTAGATAAATCTAACACATAATCTCTTAAATTAGTGTTACTCAGTGTGAATGAATGAAACAACAATTTCAGCAAAGAACATTACAATTAAATTATATAAACAAACAAAATATCTAAGACTTAACAATACCAAAACAAAGGTTCTCTCATACCTTAACCACTTGGGTATAATGTTACATATTACAAAACAGTGCTGTCAATTGATTAAAATATTTAATCAATTAATTAGTAATGTTGAATCAAAATGAATGAATGGGTAAATTTATTGCAATGCCAAGGAGAAGTACAAAATACAAACATTATTACTAAGCAGCCTCTACCCACTGGCACTGGTCATTTTAGGTGTTACCCCTCACATTTAAAAAAGTTTAAATACAATAATTAATTTTATATTGTCCCATTTATCTAAATTCTAATGTAACTAAACAAAATACAAAATTTCCATCTTGTTACTTCATTCCCTGGTTCATCAGCAGTAACCTAGTGGAATTCCAGGGACCAAGTTCTGACTCATTCCCAGCTCTTACATTATTAATATTAATTTTATTAAAACACTACAACGTGTGCTTATTAATTTATCCAGTAATATGTACTCCAGGCAATTACATCTTTAAACAATGCATTATAAATAACAAGTATATTACAAAACATACTACCAAATTCTTAAACATACTTTCCAAGTCTATTATTTCTTTCTTCTCTTAACAGTCAATTTCTTTTCTTTTTCTTTTTTTTTCTTTCCTTCCCCCCCTTTCCTTTCCTTTTCTTTCCTTTCCTTTCTTTTCTTTTCTTTTCTTTTCCTTTCCTTTTTTTTTTTTTTTTTCCCCCTTTCTTTCTGTAAAAATTTCCCTACATCCTTACAATTTTTTCCTTGTTATTTTATTTACATTATTTTTTGCATTATTTTTTAACCTTATACTTTCTTTTTCCCAATAGTTTCCTTACATTCAAATATTGTGTGTTCTACATCTTCTTTACCCCCACATAATAGGCACTCATCTTGTGGATATCCATTTCTTTGACCTTTTAACCTCCATATACTTGCTCTAACCAAGCTATCCCCTTTCTTTCTTCATTATTAGTGTTGTCTATATACCTCAATCTTTCCCAGCTATTTTCCATTAAACATAAAAAAACAAATGACCTCATCTCAGGATGGCTGACTGAACAATTTTTAGATCTCTGTATCTTCAAATCTTTTCCTAATCTCCTTCCAGAAACCTTTGTGATTTATTTCTCTTTTTCTCCATATATCCCTTAAACCATTACCTTCTAAATTATACCTCAGATTATTAACCCAACCTGTGTTTTGTAGACTTGATTCTTCGTACTTTAAACACTGTTTTAATAAATTATCATCATGAAAGAAAATCCTGTACCAGTATTTTAATGCTATCTCCTTAGCTATTCCCTTTCTTGTGACTTCTCATTTCAATCTGAGCGACTTCATTTACTGTTGCTATTGGAAGCACCAGGACTTCCTTGCAGAACATCCTATGAACATGATCTGCAACCTCCCAGCCATTCTCAAGTCCTAAAATTTCAATACCATAAACCATTCAGGCCTCAGCCATTGAGTTTACACTCTTTCCAGCCATTTCATCTCCATCTCAGGCATCATTGCAACATTGCTGATTTTCCTTTCACTAATACTGATTTCATTTGTTTTTCCAATTTTCCTCCTGCATCTATTCTTATGCCCAGGTATGTACAATCATGCACAACTTTATATTTTTATTCCCTTCTTCCATTGCTCATGTTTATTGAATTTAGCACCTTTCTTAAATACTAGAATTTGAGTTTACTCTCTGTTTACCTTTAAACCCCAATCCATACAATAATTATCTACCTCTTGTAATAACCGTTATATTTGAATTTGAATTTATTTCCAATTAATAATACAAGTTTACTCCTTTACAAAAACAGTACTCTTTTACAATCGCTCAATCATGCAAATACAAACTATAAGGGACCTCCATCTATTTTCGATGTACCTCTCTCAATTACACTATTTACTATATTTTGTGATATACTACCTTTACCTTTAAACATAACAATTAGAAACAGTGCCTTCGGCAATTCCAGAAGGCACTGACTCCATTCAAAATTTATTTCAAATTGATTGGCTCAGCCCCCCCAGTCCCCAGTTCATCAGCAGCTACCTGCTGGAATATCCAGGAGACTGGGCTTCGTTCCAACCAAAACAAAACACAGCATTAAAAGTAAACTAACATTAGAAACCTAATCCTATACCTTCCCCTACTCATTCCATTCTCCTTTTACTATCCAACAATTTTATTCTCAAGCTCGTTTCATGTATTTTATACCCATAACCATTTTTGTCTTATCTTGCCTATGTATTTTCCTAGTTCTTTAATATTTTCATCTGACTTTAAATTTAAAATTCTTCTACCTCTTATTTCATCTGGTAGATTTTCCCATTTTCTTAATAAGAACTGTTCCCTCCAAAACTTAGTTTGCTTACATTCTAGTGTACAATGCCAAGTGCTATCTGGTTCTTTACACATAGGACATTTCCCCTTAGTGTGTCCATTTTTTAATCCACTTAAGTATTCTAAACCATGCCAACCCTTCCCTTCCTGCCTTATCACAAATTTCAACATACCTTTCTCTTCCCCACTCATTTTTAGTGTACTATATAATCTCAGAGATTTCTTGGTGTTAAGATTTGCCCATATTTCCTGTTTTTCTATGTCCTCGATTCTTATTGTTATCTCTTTCCAAAATCCTTTACCCAACCTTTCTCCCTGGTACCATACTAAACCCATGTCCACTTCTTGTACAATATTTTGGATTTTAGATAGCCAAGTTTCTCTCCCTTTCATTTTACTTTGTGCTACCAGGCACTGATTAATAATATTCTCGTCCTCTAGTCTCCCTATTCTATACCAATATTTCAATACTCTTTCCATGACCTTGCTTTCATTGGGGCAATCTTCCTAATTCCATTAGAGCAACTCGTTAGGTGAAGATCTAGGTAACCCCAGAACAATTCTACATAATCTATTTATCCCTTTCCATCCTTCATCTGGCCCCCAGATTTCTATTCCATACATCATTCTGCTTTCCACGATTGAACCATATATTCTCTCTAGCCATTTTACTTGTATATTTGGTATTTTGTTAACACAAGATCTAATTACACTCATGGCTACTTTTCCTTCTGCTAATGCTTTCCTTCTTTGATCACTCCATTTCCCATTACTAGACAATCTAACACCTAAATAATCAATTTTCTTAACAACTTCAATCTCTGTGCCCTCCCACCACCATTTTTCCCATTTTTTTAATTTGAAACCTTTTTTCATCACCATGATCTGAGATTTGTTTTTATTTATCTTGAGCCCCCATTCTCTACAAAAAGTGCCTATAATTTCTAATGATCATTTTAAGCCTATACTTGTTAGAGAACCTGTTACCAAATCATCTGCAAAGAGCAGACCCGGTATCTCTATATTATTTATATTTGGTAAATGCACATTACCTTTGCTAATTTCATCTAAAACATCATCAATAAACAGATTGAATAGAACTGGACTTAATTTACTTCCTTGTCTTAGACCTACATTATTTGATATTTTTTCTGTAACTCTATCTCTCTCATATTTAACATGAAATTTGTTTTCCTTATAAATATTCTGTATTACCTTTATAAAATTCTGACTTACCCCTTTCTTTCTCAGTTTAACCCAAAGTGCTTCTCTAGAGATTGTGTCAAAAGCTTTCTCCAAGTCCAAAAACAAAAATAAATTCTACCTCTTTTGATACTAAGATACTTTTCGACTAATGTTCTAATTATAAAAATATTGTCAACTGTTCTTTTTCCTTTCCTGAAGCCTGATTGAAATACTGAAATTTTCTTTTCTTTCTCTGCCCATTCTTGTAGTCTCTTTGCTAACACTCCAGTGAAGACTTTCCCAATAATTGAAAGTAAACTAATTCCTCTATAATTTGCTGGGTTCCTAATATCACCTTTACCTTTATATATTGGTGTTACAATTCCCACTCTCAAATTTTTGGTATCTTTCCTTTTTCAAAGATTATGTTCAGTAATCGCCTCAATATATTTAATCTGTTAAGGTCTTCTACCCAAACTTTCCAATATTCTCCTGGTATTCCATCTATTCCACATGCTTTATTAGGTCTTAACTTTTTAATTTGTTCCAAAACTTCACTTGAAGTTATTTTGCTATCTAACACAGCCATTTTCCATAAATTATCAATAGTCTGAATAACCAATGTTTTTACTCCCAGAAGGCCCTGAAAAAACTTATACCACTCTGATGGTGTTACCACATAATCTCCTCCCTTTCTTTTGCACATTTTACCTATCATTGCCCAAATTGCCTTGTTGTCATTCTTCTTCGCTGCCTCGTTTAATTTCTGGCTAAGCTTCACCCCCCACTCTTCCTTTTTTACTTCTAATAAGCACCTGTATCCCCATCTTACTACAATGTAGTTGTCCCTGTCTGTCTCCTCTCCTGTTTGCCTCCAGCGTTTTAGCTCCCTCTGTACCCTTCTTCTAATATCTGCACATTCTTTATCATACCAGCTATCATTGACTTTTGACTTCCCCTCAGGCACATTCATTTTATTTCCTGCTTTTTTAATGGACTCCTGTATACTAAAAATACATTCTTCAACTTTTCTATTCTCTAATAATGCTAACAAATATCCACTCCCCATACGTTCCACTTCTTGATTTAACTTTGTATGAAACATTTCAACTAGATCATTTACCCATCTGTAGTGTTTAATTTTTTGTCTACCTGGCCAGAAATTTTTCTCCCTCCTACTATATTCTATCATTCGGATCTCCATTCTTAGTGGGAAGTGATTACTTGCACTTATCATATCCATAATCTCAAATCCAGCTATGTACCTATCCAGACCTATCGGTATATAGCATATAATCTATAACACTTTGCCCATTTTTATTTACGAAAGTAAATTCTCCCCTCTCATCATTCCCTTTCACATTACACATTACACATTACACATTAAGAAGTTGTTCTCTTCACAGAACTCTATTAATTGTTTTCCCTCATTATTGAAAACTTTATCATTGCTACAATGCTTCTCTAAATTTGCTTTTATTGGACCCCAGTTATTAAAATCTACCCTAATCTGTTCTTCCCCTATTCTTGCAATGACCGTTATACCACATTTATAGTAATGGAGCCTATTACCAAACCATCTGCAAAGAGAAGACCAGGGATTTGCAATTTATTATTAACCAGCTAGAGATTATTATTGTTGCTTATATTCTTTAATGTGTCATCAATAAACAAATTGAATAAGATTTGGCTTAGTTTATAACCTTGCCTCAACCCTTTTTTCTTGCTGTACTCCCCTCATTATTTTATTTTATATAAAAGGTATTGTCCTAATATTATCCTTTTAGGATAGTAACCATTTGTTTGTTGACCCCTTTCTTTGATAATTTATGCCACAATAGTTTCATCTGTATTTGATCAAAAGCTTTTTCTAAATCAATAAAGGTCATATAAACTTTGCTCTTTTTATTTTTTAAATATTTATCCACTGTAGTTTTTATAACAAATATGTTATCAACACCTGCCTTCCTTTCCTAAAGCCCATTTAAAATTCTGAAAGAATATTATATTCTTCTACTCATTCCTGCAACCTATCAGCCAATATTCCTGTATGGATTCTCTGCACATTGAACCTCAGCGCTATGCCCCTATGGTTATTGGGTTTATCTAAGTGCCCTTTCCCTTTATAAATTGCTTATATAATTACTTTTCTCCAACTTTCCAGTGTGTCCCCTTAGCTTTCATTGTATTAAACATCAGCTTTAGTACCTTGACTCTATTCATATCTCTACACCATTCTTTAAGAAATTCCCCTGGTATGCCATCTATTCCTGGGCTTTGTTTCTTTTTATTTTTTTAATTCTGATTCACTACTTTTCTCTCCATTATGACTGTACTTAAAATATCTACATAGTTTTTTCTATTTCTGGAATTATCCTCCCTTTCATAGATCTTTGATGTGCATATAAAGTTCAAAAATATCCTAACCATTCTTCATGGGTAACATTGGATATTAAGTGCATATTTTTATACAATGTCTTTATACCCTTCCATATTTTGCTTATGTTATTATCAGCAATAACATTAGTTAGTTTATTGATATTCCTTTCCCTCCATAACGTTTCTTACTTTCTAATAATTTATTATAGCAATATTTACTTTGTAAATACTCCTCTTTTGATTTAGACTACTCTAATTCCCTCCATTTTACTAAATCTGCCTTTGCGACACCTTTGTTGTTTTACATTCATCATCAAACCTGATATCTCTTTTAATATTGCTCTTATTATTTATGTTCATCTCTTTCCCTCCCCAATAAAAAATAAAATTCAATATGTTGATTGCTTTTTCAATTTCATAGATTTCTAAATTATTCTAAAGCAAAATCAAAATTGATCTTGCATTCTTAGTTCCATTCGTATCTAACATATTCTCTTTTTTCAATGTTATCTTCCCCTATTTGGTTAAAAGTTACATTTTGCAATTTAATATCTATTTAATATTTATATCTGTTATTAGTGGAAAGTGGCAAACTGCACATGATGTGGAAAGTCTGCTGGTTGCAATGCCTAGACCCTCTGTAGATGTTATGGGTGCAATTACTGCTCATACAAGACCCTCAAAACAGTTGCTTGGCTTACATTCACCTCTTGTACAATATAACTACTGCCTGCACAGTTGTCACACACTGCATTTAAAATATCCTCTTCAAGATAGGGCGTTTTGACATTCCTCTTAAGGTCAATATCTCACATACTAACAGTGAAAGTCAGTCCTAGTGGTTTAGTGGTTACCATACTTGCCTCCTAAACCCAAGATTGCGGGTTCGAACCCGGCCAGGACATAAAAATCCTAAGTATGGCTCCCTTCGGAAGGGAAGGGAAGTAAAGCTGTGGGTCCCATGTCGTACATTTATGGCACGAAAAAGAACCTCAAGCCTGAAAGAGAGGCCTCTGAACAAAATTTGTAGGCCGTTTCATGCTCTGAATTGAATGGGACGCTGATGACCTGAGATGTTAAAGAGCATCCATAAATAAATCAATCAAAAAAAAAACTAACAGTGAAGGACCCATTGTCTTACATTCACCTGTGTACAGTTGCAAATATGATTGCCATCGCTGCAGGAACAGCTCTGCATAGTATCGTTGTGCCACTCTTCCATTGCATCCAGTGAAACCATAGATGAGGTGCATATCGGCTAATTCTACATAAGTAAGCTATCCATACCATATCACTATCAATGTACTAAAAAGTAATATACTGCAGGGAACAAAGGCTTAGACAGAACTGAGTAAGAGTTCAAACCTGATGGCAGGCTGCATTGAAAACATGACCTACTACACTCTACTACAGCAGTAAAAGGTTGTGTTTTGTTTGGAAAATCATATTCCAAGTAAACAGATAAAAGGATAGTTGAGTTAAAAACGAAAGCAATGGAATTACCTAGTTATGAGCCACTGGAGACCATGGGTTCCTTATGTCAATATACTCAGAAAACATCCCTGATCAATAGTGCAAGTTTGTTGGTGAAGTTCAGATTCACTCTATATAGGTATGCCTTTGGCTGTTTGAAATATGGTGCAGTTATGATGTTTCAGTGTTTAATTATTTCTGCTTCCCTAGTTCTTATTGTCTTTAACAAAAATGATCAAACACAATGACAGGAAAATTAAGCATATAATTTTTGTGAGAATAACTTGTTATTAAACACTTTTTTTTTTCACAGAATGTCAGGTGATATTTACTGGCTCAAAAGAGTAGTTGTTAATGGCTTATAATTTAATACACAAGTTTGAAAGAGCATTACTTAAAAATGTCTTTAGATAAAACAAATGCATTTGAATTCAAAGGAAATGGTCCTATAAGAACTAAAATTGTAGTAGATAATAAAATAATAGAATGAATGAATAATATCAACTTTAAAATTATTATCTCCAATATGGAAATAAATGCCATTGAAAACAAACTACATACATTCCGACAACTTGTGGTATGATAAAGAAAACTTAGTAAACAAAGTAAGATCAGAGACAGTTCATAAATTTTTCTAAAACTATGGCATTTTAATATTAATTTACAGATCCAAATCATCTAAATCTAATAATTGTAATACATCTTTAAGTCAATAAAGTTTTTATTTACTTATGAAGCTGGTTTGATATATAACTTGGTTCGCATACTAATAGAGGACAACAGCAACATCTGTATAAGTAGTTATAAAGTTTGCTCTCTATGAACATTGGTCACGAGTCATTCTAATGTTAATTCATTGTTTGGTTGTTGTTTTAAACATATTTCAGCTGACAGTGAAAAATGGAAAAGATTGGAATTTGTGGTGTGATTCAGTTCTTTTTTCTGGAAGGGAAAACTGCAAAGGAAATTTGTGAGAGGATTTTTGCCTCCATTGGGTGACACTTGTCCTTCCTATGAAGCCATTTGACTTTGGGTAAATGAACAAATGTGACAGAACAAGCATCAAAGATGCACCATATCCAAAATGAGCTGTGAGGTCAGAAATCATTGATAGTCCATGATATTGTTTTGCCTGACAGATGAGTGAAAGTGCAATGTGTTAACAATGGCCACAGGCATCTCATGAGCAGGCTCATTTTATTTTGTATAATGTATTACACAGGAAAAAACATTGTGCAAGATTGGTGACAAGTCTGCTTACTCCAGAACAAAAGCAAAATTGCATACAAACATTGGTCAACTGTTTGAAAATGTTTAAGAAGAATCCGATCGTTATTTGACAGTATTTTGTGATAATGATGAAACGTGGGTTCATTACTATAAACTGAAATCAAACAGCAGTCTAAATAATAAACTGCACAAAGTGAACAAGTTCAAAAAAGACAAAATGCACCCAAGGTGGTGGCTTCAGTTCTTTGGGAGCAAAGGGTATTTTCTTTATTGAATACTTGTAGAAGTGAATTACTGGAGAATACAACACATCATTTTTGAAGAGACTGAAGACAGGAGTCATGGAAAAATGTTCAGTAATGGGCAAAAAGAAGGCATTGTGTTACCATGACAGTGTACAAATGCATTCAAGTTGCATCACTCAGGACAAATTTACTGAATTATGATTTGAAATGCTTCTGCATCCACCTTATTCACCTGGTCTCACTCCTTTGGATACAATCTGTTCCTGAAACTCAACATTTTCCTGACTGGGCACAGATTTATATAAAATGAAAGAGGTCATACAGGAGGTAAATGAGTATTTTGAAAGTCTCAAAGAAATCCACTTTCAGAAGATAATTATGAACTGGAGAAACATTGGAGTAAATGCATAGAGCTTATTTAAAAAAATAAAGTATATTTTAAGACTGAATTTTTCTCTTCAATATCAAACCAAGCTACTTATCAAACCACTCATGTTCAGTGCAGTATTACTGTGTTATATATAAAATTGTTGCAGACAAATTCAAATCTCCTGAAAGGCCAATAACAAAGCCTTTCAGACTTTCTGTGAATGACATCTTTAAAGGAACAGGTTCAGGATTTTGTGTATCCGGACGTGTCGAAACTGGAATGATTCAAGTTGGGGATAAATTACTGGTCCAGCCACAGAATGAAGGTGCTCAAATTAAAGGTGAGTATATATTTAGAATAAATTGTTCTCCTGGCTTAATGGTGAAAAAATTTTCTTGTAGAAATGCATTGAGCTATAAGATATAATTGTTATTTTTTATAACTTTTTTATTTTCATATAAAACTGTTTTATTTTCATATATTGCAATTGCTAGCCTTTTTAAACTAACAAGGTCTACAGGTTGTAGATATTGAATCAACAAGAAAATCAACTAAATTAGACAAAATATTAGAAGAAAGATTTTAATTAATAAATACAAATAGTATAGGATTATACAAATAATTTAGTTCTGTATACTGTATTTCACTTTATATTTATTATATTGAGTATTGAATAAATTCATTCATTGATAACAGCAAGAAAGCAAATAATCCTAGAGGGTCCAGAATTTGGTTAAAAATTGTGTTTGAGGATTTTCAGTAGTATTTTATTGTTTGCTTAATCATTCAGTTTTATATAATTATAATTAGGATTCATTTGTAAGTTCACTTATTTATTTTGCAAGTAAACGTAACACAATCATTGATAGCAGAAATTGCTTATCGTGCAGAAGCTGTAGTGTAAAATTTTTTGAGTTTCTTTTGAAATATCTACAGAGGTTCTCTTGAAGCCATTTTGATGCCAGATTCCACTGACTTGTACACCTACTGCGTATTAAAGCTATTTAAACAGTCATAATTCACCAAAAACTGTGCACTTTCAAGCATATTTAGATGCAGTTATAATTTGATTGTAGATGCTATTCAAGAATGTAATCATTTTTTTGAAAAGCCAGAACACAAATGAAACACTTATACCCACTCAAGGAGCCTAGATGAGTAAATGGAGGCTGAAACACCAGCTGACATTTAAGTAATTAAAAAAAAAGATTTGTCTCATTTTCTTCCTTCTTGATCACTAATTGAGATGCCTTTTTACTAAATATTCTTTAAAATTATTGATGACATAAGGCAAGTTTATTTGCTAGTTGAAGGCAAAATAATCCTAATATAAATTCAATGTTTCATAGACCTAGTAAGGCCTGTTTTGTAGAGCAAGTTAAAAATGGGTCATGATTTGAACCTGGTGAAGTTTATAAGACTAATACAGAGGCTGTATTCAGGCAATAATTTTTTATTAGGTTAGAAAGCAACAAAGTAACAGACTGGGTACTAAATAGAATTGGCTTAAGACAGGGTTGTAAGTCCAGTACTATTTAATCTGTTTATAGATGAGATAGTGGAAGAAATAAGGAGGGAGAACAGGCACTGTCCATCAATTAATAAGAAAGACATTCCAGGTTTGCTTTTTGCAGATGATTTAGTAGCGCTGCAATTAAAGTGGAGGTTTAAAGAAAGCAATAGAAGCAACAGAGAAATATTGTAAAAAATAGGGCTCAAAGGTAATAAAAGTAAATAAAAAATGTTGGTATGTAAAAAAGGGAACAAACTCAGCAGAAATGAGAAAAGGTGACTAGAGGGGAGTGAAATTGAAATGGTAAGGAAATTTGATTATTTGGGGGTTAGGCTAAATAGTCGTGGAAACTGGACAGAACAAAGGAAGAATGCACTAGGGAAGAGAAAATTAGGTATAAATAATATGATGGCTTTTTTTTTTTTCAACCTCTGATGGGGCATAACAAAAAGACAAATGTGAATCACAAAATGACTTTATTACCAGAAGTCCAGTACAGTCACAGTTATTTTTCCCATAGTCACCATGAAGATTAAGACATTTGTCATATCAATAGACGAGCTTTCCAGTATTCTTTTCATAGAAGGTTACCACCAGTGTATGGAGATAGGTCTTTTTTGGGAACCCAGCATGCACAAAGTTTTTGGTAGCCTAGGTGTTCTGTAACAATCATATACAGAGCTGACCTTGAAATGTCCAGAAATTCCACAGACAACTCACTGATGGTAAACCTCCATCTCTCTCAAACCACTGGATCAACTTGCTTAACAAGGTCTTCACTAGCAAGAGATCTGTGTCCTTGTCCATCTTCATCATGAACCCCAGTTCAGCCTTCTTTAAATTTCCTACACCATTCACACACAACACCCTCATTCATACAATTTGCAACATAAACTTGGCTAATTTTGCAGTGAATTTCTGCTGCGCTATTCCCTTCTGCCTGTAGAAAACAAATGATGCCTTGCAACTCGCATGGGAGAATGAATTATGCCGTACATGTTGAAGTGCCTGTAGCTCAGCTCCAACTGATGTATTGAACTTGGCCGTGGTAGATATTATGGTGGGATAGTAGCACAGTGCACAGATCCACCTCTTTATGCTTCTCTGGTCACGTAGCAGAGTAGTCTGAGGCTGGAAAAAAATAGCCCTCATATAAGAACATGCTTGATGAAAATTCCAAATATGAGTGTAAGCTGGTTAGAGAGAGTATATTCGGATACAGTTAAATAAAAAATGATGCGTGGCATAGAAATATGGGGGACAGAAAAAGGGTGGGAATGCATAGATCAGAGACATAGAGCAGTCTGTAAAATATTGGGATTACCTAGTGGAGTAGCCCTCATGGAACTAGGAAGGGTGGGCTGTAAAGGTCTAGTAATAAAATGCATTATGAGATACTGGCAGAGGATGTGATAATTGGAGGAAGGAAATACTCTCAAAGACTGCTTGGGAGCTCAAGAGAAAGAAAAATGTGCAGAAAGTTAGGTAGGTAGATTAAAGGAAACTTTAAGAGAAATTGGTTTGGGAGAGCTAGTTAGTTTACAGTCACCAAATGAGCAAGGCGCACGGAATAAAGTGAAAGCATGAATTGGTGATATAGGGAATCAGGAAGTGTTTGGTAGCTTAGGAGATAAGAATACTCTGATATATTATGGAGTTTTAAAAAAAGAGTGTGGCAGGGAAAAATAATTTAGGTTTGTGACAAAATGAATAGGGAGGGTATTGCAGGGACAAGAACAGAAACAATGATGCTAGATGGGATAAAAGTTGACAAAGAATTGTACCCACTCTATGGTAAGGTAGATAAGAATTTGCACTGAGTGTACAGAAACTGAAGGATGGAGAGAGGAAATATGGAACAAGAAGTGGGATAGTTTGCAGGCAGAAATTCTGGCATTAAAGGTTTTTGGGATTAGCAGAAAAGAATTCTTGAATCCATTTGGAAATTATGCAGGGAAAGTAAGGGAAAAATAGTGGAGGAAGGTGATCAAGGCAAAGGAAGATGGTATTAAGGTAACAATGAGGGAAGATGATCACCTTTAGGAAAGTATTTGTAAAGTTCATTTGATGATATGTATAGTTAGAGCAATGTAGGATCCATGTACACAATAACTGGGGTATTAGTTATATAGGATCCTGAATTAACAAGCACTAAAGGATCGAGGAAATATGGTAAAACTGTAATTGTAATGTGTAGAAATAATAAATATTCATTCATTTATTATTTCATCCACATTTTTAAATATTCCAATATGAAATTTAACTTACATTATAATCATTCAATTCTTAATATGTGGATTAAAATATATGAAAATATACTTTGCTTTCAGAATTATACCATTTTTGCATTTTGTTGTCAATTTTCATATTTGTTCCAATTATTTATTCTTATTAACTATCAGCAATTTAATTACCTTTATATTGATACCTCATTTGTATTCTTATTACCAGCC
Source organism: Metallyticus violacea (assembly GCA_030762175.1). NCBI lineage: Eukaryota > Metazoa > Arthropoda > Insecta > Mantodea > Metallyticidae > Metallyticus > Metallyticus violacea. The sequence continues at coordinate 37,258,078 of CM060845.1, read as the reverse complement.
ATAAGCATACATTTGTATTTTTAAAAAGGTCTACTTGTACTATATCCCTGTACTTCTGCTTTTGTTACAGCTCATTTATAAATGATATTACTTTTAAAGTTTGACAGTTTTACTGTATATTAGTAGTATAATCACATACTAGAATATAAAAAAATATCTGAGATTGTGCTCTTCCAAATCTTGAAATTTTGTGTGGAATGACCCAGCTGTAGTCATATGTAACTGTATCTATTTATTTCAGGCTAGAGCAATAGTTAAGTATTCTTCTACCATTTCCTTGTTTTCTCTCTCAGTCAACTATGGTGTGCAGAAAGTAATTTCATTTATTTTGCAGTAATGTATGCTTCATATAGTGTCATTTATTAATTTTGTGGATCCTGTGGGAGGACCTTGAGAGTCTGCAAACCTCAGTTTGAGAATTGCTGCTCTTTGGTAGAACATGTCATTAGTCCATATCCAACTACAGTAAGAAAAAATATAAATAAGCTTAATGAATATCATTGTATGATTAGTTGAACTACACACTCTTAAAGCTTCACACTCTTAAAGCTCTAGTGTAGTTCAACTAATCATACAATGATATTCATTAATATGATTGGCTTCACTGTGTTTAAGTTCCAATTTTACATTTAAGTAATAAATAAGCTTTCTAAAAAATATGTCTTATCAGTTAAAGAGGCTGCATATGGTTCCAGCATGACTCATCTCCCAACAAAGTTCAATTAGATAGGACTTAAAATATTACTAAGATATAGTATTCAGGAGCAGGTCCACATAATCGTCCACTTTTAACTCCAATGAGCATATTTTGATATATAGAGCATCTTAAGTTTGAGACAGGACCCACTGGTTCCTTAAAATCTTCATCAGTGCAGCTTACTGCTCAGTGCTGGCATCTAATTTGGAGAGTCAAAAGACTTACTATACTCTGTTTACAACATGATTTTAGAGTCTTCAAACTTTATTTAAATGTTTCTAACCAGATGTCTATTTAAATGTGACAAATGTATGTTATTGAGTGAATTTGCAAATGAAAATATATTTTATTTAACACTTCCTTCATATATAAGGTTACCCTGCTGCACAAAGTATAACTATAATTGCAAATATATCAATGTAGAACGACAAAGAAAAAAAAAAGATGTAAAATTAGTACTAACAACAATATGTACAATTATTCTAACACAAATAATAAATATTAGGTTCAGAACAGGTGCTATAAGATGTTTCCTTAAAAAGATAATAGATCCTCTGAGGGAAAGTAGAATTTTGCAACATGTGTCTTGGGAAATATAATGAGACTCAAAGCTTTGAACAAATAATAGAGATCATATCTCAGGCATCAATAGTCCAGTTATGGTGATGGTGTCAAGTTTGTATTTCTCCTTATAATGGGGCACAGTGGGTTTGTATATTGTTTTCTTTTCTAAATCTATCTTTACTGTTTGGTTCTGAAGGGATACAAACTGGATGGTAGGTCTATTTATTTGGTTTATTTACAGATGCTCTTTAACACCTCAGGTTATCAGCATCCCATTCAATTCAGGGGTTGAAATGGTTAATAAATTTTCCTTAGAAACCTCTTATATAAGACTTGACTTTCTTTTAGTGCTATTAATCTATGACATAGGACCCATGACTTTAAGGAAGATATACATAGAATTTTTATGCCCCCCAAAAATCCACCAATCCTAGCCAGGATTGAATCCACAATCTTCGGTCTACAAGATAAGTGTGGTTACCGCTAGAGCACCAGGACTGACATCATGAAGAGGAGTAGTATTTTCATGATCTATGATTACACCTAAATTGGGGCATGGAACAATCCATTCACTCCCTCTGTATTTTATTTGAATGTAAATTTCTCAAGAAAAACTGATCAACAACTTTGTCAAAGATGTTCTGTTTGTAGAGCTTGTGACTCAGGAATTCGTTCAACTTCTTTTCTAAACATTTCAGTAATCGGTTGAATATCAGGACTCATAAAATGTGCTGATTCTTCTTATGCAGGATTATTTACTAAATGGTTACCAGCAGGTGCCAAGTGCTTACTAAAGACAGTTGTTTCTCTTCTCCATTAGATAAGCAAATGTGAGCATAATTTGGATTTGCCTCCATACCATCACTTTTTCTACAAATGGTTCATATTTCAACTGTTGCATGCATCTCATGATTAAAACAGGAACCTGAGTTCATAAGGCCATGTTGGGATGGCGGCTCCATTGGAGGATTGAATTGAATAATGAAATAGTCTCTTGCATGTCATTGAATTTATTGAGTACATAAAAGGAAGCTTATGGAATGGAGAGCTTCCAGCAGCACACTGTCAAAATTAAAAATATCTAGTGCTTGCTTTAATGCTAATTGAATGGTGTTTCATATTATCATTTGCTTGAGAATTATAAGGGGTTGTTTGGCTCATAGCTATTCTAAGAGATGTTACAAATATTTTCCATTCTCGTGTTGTAAAGATTTGCAATCGGAATGTATATAAGACAGAACTTTAAGTGTGGAGAAGAAGATTAATTGTAACACTTTCAGTCGATAAACCACAAGGAAATGTGAAAGGAAATTGTGAATATTCATTAATGAAGGTGATAATAATTCCTGGTTGCAGAAGGCAGATGTTTTTTTTTTTTTAATGGTGTATAACGCCCATTTTTACTACTGGGGCACCACAGGCGGTAAACACTGGTGATACATGAGATGAAATGATATATTGGGAAAGGATATTTTTTAAGGAAGGAAATGTTCCAGGCCTAAGTTTAGGGTACCTCCCAGGCATTTGCCAGTTATGAGGACTGAGGAAAACCTGGAAAAAACTGTCAGAAAGGACGGTCCTGCCGGGATTCGAACCCCAGACCTCCCGCTCACGAGTCTGTGCCTTAACAACGTCGGCCACCTGTGGCAGTGCAGATGTCTTGAAAATGTTTATGCAAACATTCAAAAGGATATGTTGCCTTAAATATATTTCCTTCAACTCTGTAAAATTATGGTTTTATCTCTACATATATTTGAAAAGATCTAGTAATTTTCCAGATTTCTTTCATCAAATACAGTAGATTTTTACTTCTTATCCAATGATACAAGCACGTTTTGCCAGGGTGGCTTAGAGAATCATGCACATTCTTTAATTGCTTGATACTATGGTCAATAGCTGAAACTTTTAACTGCAAATTGAAAAAATTCATTTTCTTTTGGAAGTTGTAACATTAGTGTAAATTATTTTAAAAAAGTTCTAATAAAAAAGTGTCTTAATGTCATAAATTTGCAATTACACCAAAATTTTGTAATAACATCATGAATTATGTTTTACCTTAGCATTTTGTAAATTGTAAGTCTAAGTGCTTTCATTGAAAGAGAAAATGCACCTAAAAATTGGTGCTACATCCTATCTGCAGCAAGACTAGTTTTTTCTGAAGTGTTTCCTTACCCTGAGAAGGCAAACTGAGAACTAAGCCTGGAACCATTTTCTCTATTATTTTTGTTCATTATTCAGAAAATATCTGACAATTAGAACAAATAACACTTAAATTTTTATGGATTCATTGCTCAGTTTTCACATGATTTCATTTAATATTTAAATACTTATTCTCAATACAGTTTTTGTTCCAGTTAAAAGTGAGGTCTTGAAACATGCATATGAAATATTCATCCTTTCTGCATCATTCGGGTACTGTAAGAGTCCGCAATATTAATTTACGTAAAGTATGTGATATTTTGTTATGTAACTGCTTTGCAAGAGGCTTATATTTTCTTTTACATTGTTACAGCTCTTTATATTGATGATGCTTCTGTGCAAGTAGCATTTGCCGGAGATCAAGTGAGTGTAACGTTATCAGGAATAGATATTCAGAATGTTTCTGTTGGATACATTCTGTGTGATCCAACACAACCTATTCCAGTAACAAACCACTTTGAAGCACGTATTGTTGTTTTCAACATAAAGGTTCCCATTACAAAGGGGTACTCAGTAAGTATAGTTGTCTCTTAATAATAGTTTAAACTACATAACTTCTAACTAAATATATCAAAAATCATTTGCATTTATTTATCACAGGTCATATTGCATCACCAGTCTCTGATTGAGCAAGCAGTGATCACAAAGTTGGTAGCTCAATTGCATAAGAGTACAGGTGAAGTTATCAAGAGACGACCAAGATGTTTAGTTCGCAACTCCAATGCTGTAGTAGAACTGCAGACTACACGCCCAATCTGCATGGAACTGTATAGAGATGTAAAGGAGCTGGGTCGAATAATGCTAAGGGTAGGAGGCATTACTGTTGCTGCTGGCCTGGTCACTCAGGTATGTTAGTTTCTGGTCAGGTTGTAAAAGCCAAACCTAATTTACTATTGTAGAGCTTAAAAACAGGTATTGGTGAAATTTTAAACATAATATGAAAATAGGCATTCTGCTATGAAATTTAATATTTTAACATCATGTGATGATAGTGGCATTGATAATGGTACTGAAAAATAAAATAAAACTTTAATTGAAAGGAAATATTTAGTGAAAGGAAACACTTGAATAAACAAGAGTTTTAACTTTTCACTCTTAGATTCTGTTAAGTGTCTTGCTGTCAGTGTAATAAACACAGCATTCACTACTCTGATAACCAACACCTGAGAGTTCATCGTCTCTCAGTAATGGAGTTTTATCTCCAGTTTTACTGTTTGTAATTCTTAGTCTTCCTATTCTCTTACTAATTGTGATATTTTTAATGTTTTTAGTTGTGTGTATGCCCGCACATATGCAGACTCCATATGGGTATTTCATTTCTGTTTGGATTACGGATGCCAATTCTAGTTATATATGAAGTCTGTAGTGTGCTCTTTATAGTCATTCCTGTATATACCTTGGAAAGAGTTTGTGCTATTCCCTAAAGAATGTCCTGTTTAAACCTTATTTTTTCATTATTGTTTCATTTTACATATTGAACTAGTTGCATTATTTAGCTAGGTGAGGAGAACTACAGAAATGCTTGCACCAAGTTGATTCTTTAAAATTTCTTTCTGATGTTGTCTTAGGAATATAGCATGACTTTAATGATTTTGCTGATTAAAATTCCCAATTATAAGGCTTTTGTTATCAGCAAAGAGGGTTTATTCCCTGATTGTCATTATTGTTGATAACATTCTATTGATATCAAAACACTAAAGTTTACACCCTCTCTGCTGAGATTGGGCATTAATTTGTTAAAAGTGCTTCCCCACTGATTTTTAGATACTATGGTGCAGTTTTTTATATCTGTGTCCAATCATTCTGCTGTTCTCTCAGCCGTTTGCGTTGACCACTTTCTCAATGTTTTATGGAGTTTGGAGGTTCAACATTTTAATTGTAAGACTTGAACTTAAAGTACGAAAATTCTGATAATTAGCATATGCAAATAATTATTCTTGATTTGGTTCCAGTGTTGTTAATGTTGTTAGACTGATTTGTAGAAAGAAGCTTATACTCAGTGATTAAAGGGCCAATTATATTTTGAAACTATAAATTCTGTTTTACAGTTGAAGATTCTGAGTGTTAACAATTTTTTCTTTTTCCAGATTTTTTAGCGATGCGTAACTATAAGATTTCTGCGGTAACTTTGAGCTGAAGACTGGAAGCAACATTTTTTATTTCAGATTACAATAAACTTTTTTCCTCCGTAAACAATTAATATGTGTATCATAAAAATATAATATGAAAAGATGATATAACTATGCTTGGAAAGCTGTATTTGTTATGTACCATCAGATCAGCTAAATAAATGAATTTAAAGGTATTGGATTTGATAACAGTTTTTGTCTTAGCCATATGTGTAAGTGAAGAACATTTTTTCAAAACTTGGTATAGATCATATTTTGAAAAAAAATTATTTACATCAGTCTCTTCTGAATGCACTCATATGGGGTAAAATTTCACAAAAATCAATATTTTACTTGTATACCAAGTGTGCCAAAAAATGTATACACACTTTCACAGTAGATATCTATTTAATATATCTCAAAGTTGAACCGTAAAACAACAGTAATGTGTATTATGATGTTCTGTAAACATATGTGACTCACATACATTATGATAGCATTGCTATGTGACAGGTAAATCAACAATGAACAAATGAAGCCAAGATTATTATATGATGTTCTGTGAACAATGTTATGCTAGCATTGCTACAACAAAATGGAGCCAAGATTATCATTTGAACAACGTAAAGCAATTTTGAAGTGGTATTGGAAAACCGTGAATATTATTGAAGTTCAAAGGCAATGGAAACATGTGTACAGAACAGAACTGCCAATGCGAGTAGTAATTGCATGCATTTGAGACAAATTTGAGACTCGTGGTACCGTATGCGATGTTCATAAGGGCAGATATGGGAGACCTCGCACAGCAACAAGCGCCGCGTCCTTGGCTATGGTTTTGGAACATTTTGAGCACTCATCACATAAATCCACAAAGCAATGTGTATGTGAGACTGGGATTAGCAGACCAGTGTACATCGTATCATTAAAACAGCAAAGTTGAGAAAGTCAGACTTTTGCCTGTATTAAATGAAGATGATCCTGATCGGAGAACGCAGTACTGTGAGTGATTTTAGAACATGGTGCAAGAGGATGGAGCCTTTGTAGGGAAATTTGTTTGGTCCGATGAGGCATAATTTAAGTTGAACGTAGCTGTTAACCGGCATAATAATGTCTACTGTTATTTTAGAAAAGGCTGTAATTTACCTGGAATTAGTGGTTGGTGTGGGTTATCATCTAGGGGCCTAATTGGACCATTATTTTTTGAAGGAACAGTAACTGGCTCAGTGTATTTGAACATGATATGCTCTACCATCTTACCTGCCATTCATACACTCTTTGGAAATGAGGAATTTTACTTCCAACAGAATGGTGCACTACCACATTATCATCGAGATGTACATGCATACATTAATGACAGTCTTCCAAGGCACTGGATATGAGGTCCGATTGAGTTTCCACTGCATTCTCCGGATCTACTCCGTTGGACTTCTACCTATGGGGAGCTCTTAAGGATGTTGTATACCATAGAAAACCAGTTATACTGGCAGCACTTCTGGAAGAAATTGAAACAGCATGTGCTGCAGTTGCTGAGGACACTTTTGCAAACGTTGCACAATCAGTAGCCCAACATACTTAGAAGTGTATCGATGCTGATGGTGGGCATTTTATTCAACTGTTGCAATCATGCTCATCATTTTCTGTTTGTCTGAATTCAGTTTTGTAATGTTAACACAGTTTTTTCTTTGCTTGAAGTTTGCATACATTTTTTGTCACCCTTTGTATAAGATGAAACTAAATAGAGCATATGCTCCCAAATTAAAGCAGAACATGGTCTGCAGGGGTGAAAACTGGTTAAAGGATCCAAGTTACTGATTCCATTATTCAAAATGTCAAAAATATTACCAGATACTGACAAATTACTGACTAATTTTATAACAGTCCATTGATAAATCAATCAGCATTGTAAATCTGATACAATCAAAATCACCATTGACATATTATTATTATTATTATTATTATTATTATTATTATTATTGTTGTTGTTGTTGTTGTTGTTGTTGTTGTTGTTGTTGTTGTCTCCACTCTCCCCATAGCCAGTCATTACACATTTTTAATTTAAAAATTATGAAGCAATGACAATATTTTCATTATAGTATCAAAAAAAGCAAGGGGAATACTTTACATAATAAATCAATAAAAACATTAAATATTATATGTAAAACTATTATTAAAACAAAACTTTGGTCCATTTGTTACTGTAAGATCAGAATTGTCTTGGATTTTTTTTATTGAAGAAAGAAGTTATTAATGAACTCTTTTGTTTCTTAATAGCTGTCTGCACCTCATCTGCATGTTTCTCTATTTCCTCTTTCTTCTATTCCTTTTTCCATTCCCTCTAGTGTAACCTGTGCTGCTTTGTCACCAAGATCTTTTTCTCAGCACCCTCCTTAATATTGCTAAGTTATGTTCAATCAATTACCCTATTTCTGATTCTGTACTTTGGTCTTTTTAGTTTCACTTCCTTCTCTTCTTATAGTAGCCTTTTCTCATTCCATCTTTCCCTTTCCCATCAAATCCCTTTTTCCCTTGCAACTTGTTCATCACAATATTGCTTGTAAAGAGCATGAGTTACTCTTGTCATCTGTAAAAGCTTATTTTATCCACAGATTTTCATCTCAGTAGGGGCAATGGTACCTAGTAATTTTCAATGGCATTATTCTACCCTCACCTTCTGTCACTTTCAGTTTTTGCTTTGCACATTTTATGTACTCATGGGTTTATTGACATGTTACAACAAATCAAATACACATGTTACACAGTCTACTATGCTAAATGATCTAAAAAATAATTATAATTTCCATGATTGCTTGCATATTTATTATCATTTTAGTGAAAATCCTAAGGAAAGATTTATGTAAATAATTTCTACTAGTTGCAGCAATCAAAATTGCATTTTGAATATTTCAGTACTATTATCACATTTAAGAACAACAAATAATTAGGAAATAGTAGGATTATGAACTTTTGTGATTAAAGCATAAAATTCTACATTATTTATGTCAAATTATTTAGACAAAAACTGGATTTACCTTAGCTGCTTCCCATAATGTCTATCACTTTTTCAGTAATCATTTTTCTGATTTTATTTTTTCATAATAAACGGATACCATACATATATCACTAAGCTGTTATCTGTTATTCTTATTCTTATTGTTTTCATACATCTTAGAGTATTACAAACAAAATTTATCAAAACATAACATAATCTTTTTAATTAGAGGATGCACTCTGATATAGGTCAAACGAAATGGTAAACAGCTTGATCCTGGCCACTCTTTGTTTAATTTTATTTTTTTGATGAGTCAAGAGAAAGAGAGTTTAATAGTACATAGGTATTACTATTTTTTATTAATTTTATCAAAGTGAATTACACATCATACTATAGTCATGTATCAGGCATCATGGCCATATATAGGTGAGGCATTTATAGTGTCCAGGCCATTTTACTCCAAAACAAAGAGGAAAATCAAAAAATGCCTCAAACAAAATTTGAAGTGCTCTTAGAGGCACATAAGATAACAGCCTTAACTCTCCTTGAAATGCCATTCTCAAGGTCAATTCGTTTTTTCAAATTATTATTTTTTTTTTTTTTTCCCCAGAATGGAAAGAGCTTTCAATTTTCAGTATAAAAGTTCCAGTACATCTATCAGCTAGAGGTGATAAATGATAAGATATTGGACAAATAAGACAGCAATTGTTTTTCGCTCACTTTCATTTTACTGGCATTAATTTACGTACAGTACAATTGAACCATAATTGAAACAATGTCATGTTCACATTACAAACAATTTCTATTCAGTAAATGCTCGAAATTATGACCATTAACTTTGATGCATTTCCAAAATCGTACTTCATAAGATCGATTAACATGTCTCAACATTTCTTCACTGATTCTTGCACAGACATTCCTAATTTATTGACATAGTTTATCAGGTGGAGTGGTACTTCTTCATAAACTTTTATCTGTAATGTATCCCCATAAGAAAAAGTCTGGAGAAGTGAGATCAGGGGAATCGGCAGGCCAATGGACGGGACTTCTGCATCCTATCCATTAACCACAATACTCTCTGTTTAATATTTCTCAAGCTACAGCGGAGTAATGAGATGGACAACCATTGTATTGGTACCATATTGCAGCTTGTTCCACAAGGGGCATGTTTTCAAGCAACACTGGAAGTTCTTGGTCCAAAATTTTCTGTATTTCTGCCTATTAAGTTTATCTTCAATGAAGCATGGTCCCATTATATGGAATCGCAAAATGCCACCCAAACATTCACACTTCATTGCAGCTGATGCTCTGCTTCCCCCAAAAAATTTGGATTTTCCACTGCTCAGTAATATCGGTTCACTTGAGCATGATTGGTGAATGTTGCCTCATCCAAAAATAAAATGTTGAAAAAGTTACAGTTTTGAATTTGTAGTAGAGCCCATTGGCAAAATTCAACATGCCTCTGAAAATCATTCCCATGAAGGGCTTGTCATATGCTAATGTGATGTGGATGGAATTAGTGATGCTGAAGTATCTGAAGAACACTCCTTTGAGAGATTCCCAAGTCATGTTCCAGTTGATAGGAATTTGCATGAGGATTAGCTGCAACTGTAGCTAATAAAGCAACTTCCAAATGTTCCCCAGTAGTACTTCTCATTCAATGATGCTTTCTTGATGCGACACCTCCCGTTTCGGGGAGTAAGTTTGCAAATCATTGAAAATTTCTAACATGTGGCTGCCTCCTTTCAGGAAATTGATCTTTGTATAAGTTGCAAGCTGCTCTAGAGTTCTTACGAGCTTTGCTGTAAATGTAAACCATATCGATCCCCTCAATGATAGTGTATCAAACAAAAACAAAGTGGAACTGACTGAGAATAATGTCCTTTTAGGTTTGAATTGGCAATGATGAGCACTCGCTTGTGTCCATATGTCATCAAATGAACATAAGCAAATGAGTTTCTTTCATATCAACAAAAAAAAAAACAAACAAAAGAGAGAGAGAAGTGAAAGTTAGTGAATATTATTTGCTGTTCTTATTTGTCCAATATCTCATCATCTATAGCTCCTAGCTGATAGATGTATACTAGAGCATTTATACTGAAAACTGAATGCTCTTTCCATTCCCAGGAAAAGAATACACCATTCCATTTGAAAAAACCAATTTGACATTGAAGTGACCTTGAGAATGGCATATCGAGGATGAGTTAAGGTCACTATTTTATGTTCCCCTAAGAGCACTTCAAATTTTGCCTGAAGCAACCCCCCTTGTTTTTGAATAAAATAGCTGCGACACTATAAATGCCTCATCCTGTATTATTTGTTGTCTTTCATACACATTTCTGCATATTATGAGGTTAGAATTTCAAAGGTTGTAGTGTCAATAATATGGACTACTAGTAATTGCCCTCCAGGGATTACATATGATGCAGAAAGCAGTAACACAAATAATAGAAATAAAGTTGGGCTTCCTTTAAGCATTGCAAATATTTTCAAGTCCCAAAAAGATACTGTTTAGTCTGGCAAATTAAAAAATGTCAGCAAGTGAAGCTACTCAACTAAAAATAGGGCAAAAACAATGGTACCTCCTGAAATGGAAGAACAATTACTTCAATCTGCTCTTACAATGGAAAAAGCTTCTTTAAGCTAATAAGAAGGAACTTGTATTCCATGACATTCCAGTTAGCAAAAAGAAACAACTTTGCATCATTTTCAAGTGCGAGGGCAAGCTGCAGCTTTTAATAAAGAGACACTGGATAGGATATATTTCAGGAAATACACAATCACTTCTTTCTGATTTATCAGGAAAAAAATGATCAAATTCTTGTGTTAAACACATGAGGATACATGCTGATTGTGTTTACTGAAAATGAAGAAAGACAAGAGTAGAAGAATGTGTGTGTTTTTTTATTTTATTGTTAGATTCACAAGAAAAAATAAGTTTGCTTCATCATTTTAATGAATAGTTTTAATTAACCTAAATATTCGACAGTATTCCATATTTGTACCCCACTTTTCAAAAGAGTAGAAATGCAGTCTCTTTAAAAAAGATGTATTTTCTATATTTTCAGTCATGTTAAGCAATTCATATCCAATAGACTCTTTCAAATCTTGATGTGGCTACACAATGTGTAGTATTTCATAAGCCTTTTCCTAGTTATCTTGATAGTAGCAGCAAAAAACAATTGGTATTCCATATTTGTACCTCTTCTTTTATTTTATTGGATCACTGTTAGAATGAGCATAAAGCAAAAATAATATAAAATTGGTATTATGTTTAAAAAACGGTCTGTGCTAATAGCCATATTTTGAAAATAATTAGCTATACACAAATATTCTTGGTGCTCTAAGACTTACGCCAGTGATGTTGAACTGTGGTAAAATAAAAAGTACATATAAAACCAAGATATTCTGCCCCTTCTCAGAGGTTATTTGATTGAACTGAAGGGTAATTAAAATGTTCATATTCTCAAAAACTTGTTCCGACCCTTAGTAGCTGTACATGAGGAACTAGGTTTTCTAACATGCAGAAGTGGCACCAATATCCATAAAATACAAATTCTTTATAAGCCTATTGACTAAGGGTCCACCATATTCACGTAATGATGAGGTAACTGCAATAAAACCTATTCATTCTATTTTTAATACTTATTCAATTTGTCAATAAAACTTGAAACAAAACCCAAGTTTTTCTCTCCCTCCATCACATTATAACTGTATGCATGGAAAAAGTGTTATTTTAAGATGAGAAACCTTCAGGTAATGAAGTGCCTCCTAACTAGCAGAGCTTATATTTTTTAATTGTTATCGATTGCACAAGTTACAAGCAGACAACAAAGAGTCAAATCTAACACATTAAAATATCATATATGAAGGATATTCCAAAAGTTCTTGGCCTGCCTCAGAGATGTCATGAAGATGGCCAAATTATATTATGATAGTTGTTGTCATCCTTTAGATAATGTGGTACAAAGTTTCAAACATGTAAATATAGCCACTTTTTCTGACAATCATGTAAACAGTGTTAACATTTTGTACAAAATGGATAAAACTGAAATACGAGCTGTGAAAGAACTTCATTATGGAAGGTTTAACCCCAACAAAAATACATAAGGAGTTAAATTCACATTAAAGGATTCTTCCCCTTTGTTTTCAACAGTTAAAAAGTGGGCTGCTGAATTTAATCATGATCATATATCTATTTGTCTTCAGTTCATCTTTAAGAATTGGGGAAAGTAGCTGGAATGAATGCAAGTGCATTCAAAACACATCCTGTAAAGCTCCAGGGTTATAAATCCAACCAAATTATTATAATTTAAAATGACTTTACTGTATAAAGTCTTCCTAATCAACAAACTAACTTTGTGAATGTTTAAAAATTCACTTTTTATAATTATTTTGTCAATAGGCACGGAACTTGTCATACATTGGTTTCCATGTCTAGTTTCATGAATTCCAAACCGCACAAGATGGTTAGCAATCCTTGCAGATGTTGCAAACCATCTTAAGAAAAATATGGTATATTTAAGAATATGAAAATCAACCCAGAAATGACAAATTCATACTGTCATTGGATAATGAGAAGGAATATGGAAATATACGTTTATATGTTAAAAAAGTGCAAAAAGTATCCCATTATTTATTAATAAAATAAAATTAACTCATATCCATATAGCCTAGGTATTTTTCATTCCAGACATCTTTGTTTAAACTACTCAGCTCTCATCTTGCAAACTGTGAATCTTAAAATTTCATTAAGGTGGGAGCTTATGAATCTTTATTATTTACCCATTATAAATTAAATTTTTAGGTGACTGGTTAATTATAACATTAGTTTGTTCATTTGCCTTTCAAAATTACAAATGAATTAATTAATTGTATTATCAATAGGATTTGCAACAAATTGAATTAATGATACAATTGTTAGGTTACAATAATATAAGTATAAACAAACACGATTAACGGTATTAGTATATTGTTAAGGTCAAGATAGAAAATAATCAATTATGCATAATTTCTATTAAAGGCGAACATTGTCCAAACAGAAAGGTTGAACATATTTTTATTATACCAAATTTTATAATTAACAATCGTCTTTGGTTAAATTAGGACATTTATCGTCGCTGGGGTTTGTTTCTGCATTTTGCGGTGGAGTGGCGCTATTGCACTAGTATATACTCAAAGGAACAGCTGATTAGAAAGTTTATTCAACAGCTCTACATGCGCAAAGTCCTCTATCGTCCTGAGCACTGAAAGCTGCAAGCCACTACATTTGTGAGTTCTTAGAATGACCAATATTGCACGAAAGCTACTAAATTTCACTTTCTGTGTTTTTAACAAACTTATTTGAGCTTAATTTGACGTCTTTTAAAAACAAGATCAAAAATAAATAGCGATTATAATGAATAGTAATTGTGTACACGCCTCTTTCCAATCTTGTTGCTGCACTACGCGTGCAGGATTACCGTTCTTTACCGTTGCATAAAAATATTAATGTGCTTTTAGTTAGATGAGGATTTGTGGAATTGTGTTTTATTACTCGGTAATTTGCTCATATTATACCAGTGTCTTAGAATTTGCTGCCTTACATATCAACTCTCGAATGTTTCTTTCTTTGCGAAATTGATTTGAAAACAAAACAATATGGTTCTGGGTTAAAGCTATGTAGCTTCGTTGGGTATCTTAAAACGAAATTTTGTTTTATCTCACTAATTGTTTATTGGTGTCAAACATTTAACAATCACCTTGATTTGAACAAAATTAACTTGAAACGTTTACTAATGCATGGTACCATGCTGCCATAATTAAAAGGTGTAAGCAAAAATAGATTCTAATTAAATGTGCAATTACTGTTCCAAAAATGTGTAAGATTATCTGTTACATATGATATTACCTAGTATTGAACGTTTCGGTAGTACCAAAGTTTTTAAACGTAGGCAATGCCAATGTAAACATTTAGAACACTAACTGATTAAATTACATCTATCAATATTTAACCATACTACATCTATAAATGTACAACTTATCGCAAAAGTGAGAATATTTTTATTTGTAAGTCTGATTCATATGTGCGTTTGCTTGCAAACACAGAATAGTCACAATAAATAAATAAAGAGAAAGAGAGAAAGGGTTGCAATATTTAAGTAACTACAAAGGGAAAAAATAATTAAACGAGCGTTATGGATCCTACGAAATTAAAAACGGAATAACATATATATAGGAATCAGAATATTGCCCACACGTTGATCGAGATATTTGGATCGGTAATTATAGTGGTTCCAATGCAGAAGGAAGAGTTGGTGATTGGTTGTTATTTTGACAGACAATTTGATGTTTTGCCTCGGCTCTTGGAGTCATGAGTTCGATGCTTCCTTACCCTTTGGTTCCAATGCAGAGAAAAGGGATCTCAAAGTGATTTTGGACTGTTTTTAATGACGTAATGTCATTAGGGAGGGAAGGAGATTGTTTACTGTAATAATGAAGTTCGGCACTGGTTGAACATGAAATTTATTTGGCACCTTGGAAGGTTCTGGAACATGCTGTGCTTCGGCGGATTATAGTTCGTTGTATTCACTCGCGTATTTATTCACTTTACTACGATTGGGACTATTATTACTATTACGTTGCGCTGCCTGACTGACTCTCACTGACCGAATGATTTACTTTGACTCTTCGTGACGGTTTCACTATTCTACTACAACACTGGATAAGGCAGATACAGACTAATTGCCACTCTTGCTACTACAGTTATTACTCTTATTGTTACTTTTAGAACTTCCTCCTGTCACCACTGCCTCAGAACTTAAAACTTCTCACAGTTAATATTAAAACTCTTATGCCCACTCACTCCTCCCTCGCGAAAATTTAATTCCTTTAAATATTATTGAATTTGGTTCCTTCTAGAATATTATTGGATCACACTAGCGCATGATCTATTACAAGTTTGCTTTAATTCTTCGGATTTTTAAACACGTTGATTGGTTGAAGATTCTGGGTTTTTACCAGGAAATACACATTTTCTATTACTACGCTAGCAAAGTCGCGAACATCTATCTTTCACTAGATTCTCGAGATATAGCACGTTTTAGCCATTTTTGCAGTCTGCCTTTGAACCAGCTAAATATATAGATTTCTGTGAAAATGCGTGTTTCTTTGTGCGGTATTTCCTTTAGCGTTTCCAATTGAACCCTAGTCATTTACAGTGTTATTACCTCTGGTGCCGAATCGGGCCGGCTGGACTGTCCGTGAGGGTTTGACAAAAGAGTAAAGTTTAACAAAAGTTCTTTTTCTCAGGTACAGCTAATGTCCTGACTTTTCCTCCGACAAAGAACAGTATGCCCGCTGCTTTTACAAAAACATAACAAAGACATGGTATTACTGAAAGATAACTTGATTATCGCTTACTAATCAAAAAGACATTTCTACATACATATGCTAATACATATAATATTGGGGTTCTCCTTTTAATTATGATATTAAAACCCTTGATTATCTGAAATAAGCTACAATTATTATTATTATTATTATTATTATTATTATTATTATTATTATTATTATTATTATTATTATTATTATTATTATTATTATGTTAAACGTAACGTAACCTATGCGTTGCCCTCAGTAACTTTCTGAATGCAATGTGTTTATTCCTTATTAAAAAACCGAGTTTTTCGCCTTTTACCAGGCGATGCCTTATTGGAATTCGCAATTAAGTTACACACACACAACCTAACCGTAACCTCGGGTAAATCCTAAAAACCGATGGACCCGTGGTTTGCAGCGATGATCTACGGCTTAATGGCCTACGCTCTCCTCATTTTCGTAAATATAAAATGATAGGAGATTGTGTGCTAAGAATATGGGTTAATCAATGTAATGGTAGTAAATCTCCTTTGACTGAAGCAGAAAAAATCGTAAATATAAATCTATAGGTTTGCGTGGTACTATGTTACCGAGTGAATCATTGTAATTGTGGCAAATCTCCTTTAATTCCAGCAGGGAAAAAAAAAAAAAAAACTTTCAGGACATTAGAGTTCGAACGCTCTAACCATCTGAGTTAACACGTTTGTGCATTTGAAAGACTAATTATCTACCTATATCTGTGGAAATCACTACACTCAGCTTTCTCCGTTGCCGGTTGGGACTGCTCGGAACTGCATCTCCAGATGTATGCAAGCTTTAACAATGTGACTGCAATTGGGCTCTCAGATTTTCCTCTTGCGTACGTGAGAGGAGGCGTAGCAGCCCAAGGGTCTCTGTGTGTAAGGGTGTTTTAATGGAAAGATGTAATAAGTTCAGTCGCAACATGTGCAGAAGACACTTAACGTTACATGCAGGGTCATACTGGTACAAGTCACGCCTCTTTTCACGATCAGCAGCGGAGAAAACCGAACGCCTATACCGAAACTTTGCCGCCTTAGTGTTGGAGGTATAAAAGCTATCGCGTCTTGCGCTGTTTTCTATATTTTGTCTTTATTTTAGCGTGGCGTGGAGTTAAAGTATTTTAGTGTATTATTAGTTTGCGGTATTGTTAATGATAACTGTATCAAAACATTTCGTATGCCTAGAATGTGGGAGGGAATATGAGTACAGTAAAACGCCGAGAATGTATGTCTCTAGTGTACACCTGAAAAAGTTGGATGTAGTAATAATAGTAGTAGTAGTAGTAGTAGTAGTAGTAGTAGTAGTAGTAGTAGTAGTAGTAGTAGTAGTAGTAGTAGTAGTAATAGTAGTAGTAGTAGTAGTAGTAATAATAATAATAATAATAATAATAATAATAATAATAATAATAATAATAAAACAGTGAAACAATTTCTGCTAACTCATATGCCATTCGTTACCGGTTAATATTTTTACCTAAGTTTTAAATACTAAATTAGTTTTAAAGTCAATAGTTCATATTAAAAATACTAACTAGTATTTTGCTTATTTTAGTACTGGGACATGATGGAAGAGGAGGAATCCACCACATGGTTGTCACGTGATATGACTACACATTTGAAGACTGTACATATAGTGTAATAAAATTGTGAAAATTGTAACATCATATGCCAACATTGTACACACATGATTTAATGTACTTTTATAAACTTTCTATGCAACTTTAAATCCTAATGATGCCATGCATTTTTTTTATGTAATTTAACGGCTAATAAATAACTCAACTTGTACAAAATTTCCCAGCATAAATGACAGGGTTTCATACAGTCGTTTTCTCATCTCCCTCAATTCAGAGCTACTTTAGCGTTTTTTTATTAATAATTCAACATTATTACGATATATATAACTGTCTTTAGTGACCAGATGCTCTAATCGTAAGGATGCAAAGATCTGTGTGCTTCCTGTTGGTGTAGATCATACTAGTGGGAGTGTCGCTTGGTAAATGGAGAACTTCTTTGACACAACTGCCGATCATATTGTCAATCTTTTTATAATGCCAATTATTTATTTCTCTTGCCTACTTTACCAGACAACAAGGAATATTTAATTTTTTATTGTTCGTTATTTAGTTGGGAGGCCAAAGACACTAATCAGTATATAATCGTTTTGTCTCCTGTATGTGATAAAAATTCAGGAGAAAATTGTTGGAAATCAATGTAAATCTGATAAAAGAGCTTATGGATATTATTTTTTTTCTTTGAGTAGTGTTTAAAGCCCGTTTTTACCAATGGGGCAGGCACTACAGGCGTTTATGGGCACTAAAAGACTGGAGACATCAAAAAGGGAAAACGCCAGATTAATGGAGAAAGTGCAACATTTCGATGTTGCAATGTCTACACTCGCTTTAGAATGCGGAATCGTGGCGATCACCAAAGAAAAAGATAACAGTTCGAAAGAGTAGAGCATTAAAAATACATTTTGAGGAACGAAGTTAAAGGGATTCCTGTAGTTATAAATGGCATGACGTAGTACTTTGAGGACCTGTCAAGAGAAGAAAGTACACGTGAATTCTTAAATAAAACGACGACGAAGAGTATGATCATGGGAGACATCCATTTTAGAGGTTGTGCGGAATAGCTAAATACAAAAACAAGCAACAAATGCTCGGTATGTGACTTCGCGAAGCCTAATGCATAGTTTCAATAAACCATTTAAGTAAATATAAAACAGTGTACTTAGGAAAATGTTTTATGATATGTGTTGGAACAAATTATTCAGGAAAAGCCTATGCAAACGAGGGTCTTCAAAGCAGTAAAATACTTCCATTGCAGTCTTACACCATGAGGCATTATTATTATTATTATTATTATTATTATTATTATTATTATTATTATTATTATTATTATTATATGCAATTACATTCTTACAGGTCGAACCTATGCGGAACTTCGAGAATTATTATTTTCAAATCATATCAATCATTTTTGAAAGAAAATAAAGCAAATTAAAGTTAATAAGAGAACAGCAACTCCATTATGGTGCAAAGAAGAGCAAACATTCCACAAGACCATCAAGATGTTCAGCATACGGTTAACACATCCACAGTTCCACAAAAGCCGCCACGGGTGACCGAGGTCTTTAAGGCGGGGACTCGTGAGCGGGCGGTTTGGGGATCGAATCCCGCCCTGACCGTCCTCCCTTTCTGGGCTTTTTTTCAGTTTTTCCTCAATCCTCATAACTGACAAATGCCGGGGAGGTACCGTAAACTTAGGCCTCGAACGCTTCCTTCCCTAAAAACATATCCTTTCACAATATATAATTTCATCACATGTATCATTAGTGTTCAACGACTGTAGTGCATCAGTAGTAAAAAGGGCGTTAAATACTACTAAAAAAAGTTCCACAAGAGTATATTCCATTGCTTATATATATATATATATATATATATATATATATATATATATATAAAAGGTGTTTGTAGTTTGATGCTTTATTACATCTTAGCAGCAACTGAGTGTAGGAAATGCCCTGAGCATGTTTTATACGTTCTAGTCTTTAATGCTTATATACTACACCCAAATAATTTCTTCTGCATTTTAGAATTCACTGTTCACTATCCAAATAATTTCTTCTGCATTTTAGAAATCATTATTCATACCTAAAATCAGAAATGCCCATTTTGTTAGAACCTCAAATAGTTATTTATGGATGCCATTACCAAATATATATGGGATGTTGTCCAATTAAATCAGCTGCTATACTTGAAGGAATAATGATGAAATTACATTACCTCTAGGAATTCACAAAATCTTATCAGATAAACATAGAATAAAAGATCTGCATTCTTCTAAATCCCGTAATTGTTGCTGCCAAACATAGCACTGACGCATTTCCAGCCATATACTTTAATGTGCATGTAAAAAAGGATACAACGTTCATCACGTTGTATATATAAATAACCATGGATAAAAACCAAGGAAATAATTTAAATGGCATGTATGTGCTAGGTTCAAAGTATTTTATATAATAAAGAAAGGTATTTTTGTGCAAAATAAAAACAATACTAACAAAAAATCTACATATATTGGTTTTAACACTTACCTGCCATCAAAAAGAAGTTTATTACGAATACATTTTGGTACAAAAAATCTCTTCTATATAGCTTAAAAGCCGTAAGTGGCAAATCTTAAAAACTGCTCTTAAAAAAATCTGTGTAAGAAGGAATATTATTCTGTAAAGGAATATATGAGTGACAATGATTATACCGATTCCGAAACATTGTAAAATGTGTATATCAATATGTATATATGTATATAAATAAGTGTATAGCAAATGTGTGTAATGGTGATTTTTAATTTTACATTTTCTAGGAGTAACTTTGTTTTTAATTTTTATTATAACCATTTATACATATGTATACTGTAGTTTCTGAAAACGTGGAAGAATGTGTGCCACTATGGTAATTGTAAATTATAAATTCTATATTCATAAGTATTTGTGACCATTTTGTGTACTGATGAACTGAACTAAGTAAAATGGGGTCGGGTTATAGAGGCGCTGCATGCTAATCTCTCGATATATCGAAATGTGTTTTGGATAAGCAGATGAAACGCGACCGCATGCGACAGTACACGAGAATAACCGAATAGGTAGTCGACAGAGGTTCTAATTTCATTTTCGTATTTCGTAGTCATTCGTAGTCGACGCCATGATGTTGCTGTGAAATTGTAGTATAAAACATTCATCCCGATGTTGGACTTAGGCCTTTATAAATGTAGTAATCAAACTTTCGTGAAGAATAGAACCCAGGGAAGCCTTTCGTGGATACCAAAGAAAGCTTCAAACGTGTTTGAAGCTTTCGAGGCCGTATTCATGGAACTATGAACCTGGACTCGTTGTCTTTTGCTTTGTCACAAATAAGTTATTTGGTTGCAAATTTAACGAAGAAAAATTATAAACAGGGTGCTCAGGAACTAACACATGTAAGTACTACTATTTTAATGGATTATTTGATAGTTTGTATTTGATACTGCTATTTAGTTTAATTGCAAACGCACGTTATGCGATGTGAAATGCCACGGAGTATGATTTCGTGAAAATCGGGTTTATACATTGTTATATTAAACTAATCCTTTGTGTAAACATAATGTTATGTTTATGGGGGGGGGGGGAGTACAAATTTTAAAATTTGGAATATTCGAAAATTAGGTGGTACAACAATAAATATTTAGTAATCAGAAAATTGTAAATAGAAAAAAATTGGGAGAATGTAAAAATTAGGACATCAGTATGGTGATATGAACTCTTATCGGTTATATAAACGATAGAATTATTTTATCGGAGTCCAAAGAATATTTCTGCCAATATTTAGCCTAACACACACACACACACACTCAAAAAGAGGCGGAATTCTGTACCACTCAGGGTGAGACAAAGATTGGTTTAAGATAGAAGACAAAGCTGCATACTTTTATCAGGCATATTTAATCTATGCCGAATGTGTCATTAAAAGAATAAAGATTAAAACGAAAATGGTCTCAAGATAGGAATAAATATTAAATTAAATTAGATTGCAGACGGGAATTACACTAATTGCTTGCAATAAAGTTCACATCACATTTATAATGGTAAAAGTCACACAAGAAAGCTTAAGAGCAGACTGAAATTGAGTTTAAAAAGGTTAAAACCATGTTTTTATAAATCATGTATTAATTACAGTTTGAGAACAACTTATTTTAATGGACATATTTATTGACCTAGGAATAATGGATGCTATAAAGAAAAAAAGTAAAAATCATTATCACAGGCAAAACTGCAGTGAGGAAGTTGGCCAAAATGGTGAGCACAGGAATATCAATAAAGACAAAGGTCCGAGCAGTGGAAGCAATGGCATTTCCTACCGTAATATACAGTTGTGAATTATGGACTCTCATAAAAGATGATTGAATGCCCCAGAATTATCGAGTTAACTAATGGAAGTAATATCTCTGTTTACACCTCCATATTATACTTTTCTTCTTGGTACCTTTATCTACCATTTTTTAATTCCATTATTCCACCATATCCGCTCTAAAAGTTTGCAAAGTCTCAAATAACCACTTTCAGTCACACATTTTTTATTGTACTCATATTAATATCAATGTTACAATTATCAACATTCATCCTCTCCACCTGTACAGCATTGTCCACATTTCAGTATTTCTATCTTCATTTCTGGTTTTGCATTATTGTTAACATAGCTACTTATTTATTTTTCAAATGCTCTGTTTATGTTCCAAATGCATCAACATGCTATTAAGCGTTCAATGGTAAAATGCAAAGGGTAGAAAAATATAAAACTTACATAAACGGTAGCAGTAGAAATCGGGAGAAGAAGTGAGCTCATTAGAAGCTGTTAACTTACCCACTAAACCCAGAAATTGCAATTGAGTTTATATCAAGTTTTAAAAGAAAGAAGGCAAAATGGCTTTTGGAGTTGGGGAAGGTAGTGATGTCAATACACTAGATTGCAATGCAGTCAATTGCAGAAAAGACTGGGTAATTCAGATAGCTCTCAAGTATAGGTTTAAGGCATTTCTTATACAACTTAGCAAAAACCTAACCTAAGCAAATATTTGTTATTATAAGTATCCTCTCAAAACTTAAAACTAAAAATAAACCTGTAGGTTAGGTTTAAGTTTTATTGGCAAACCTTGCTTGAATAGGTTGGCTGGAAGGAATTCCCATGTTGCTTTATAATAAAATTATGTAACAGTTGGCAACTCTGAAAAATGGAGCATGAATGTAGGGAAGTGCCTTGGTGGGGAAAAATGGAATATGTAGATGTAGACTGAGGCTATAGCCTATGGCGCATATTATAGAAAATAGGGAATTAATGTTAGTAGATGACAAATATGTGCAAGATGTGTGAAACATGAACTGCGGAGTAAAAGATGAATGTAGTTAGAATTCAGAAGTGTAGAATATTGTCAACATAAGGAAAATTATACATTTTCCATGGTAGTGTATATGGAGAAATTTCTGGAGGGAAAAGCCAAAGCGAGCACACATGCTGTGACTAATGCAGATCATATGTTTAAGATAAATGCGCCTTGTTCTCATAAAGATAAATGGGCAGCTAACATCTCTTAAAAATTCCTAACTTCAACCTGACCAAGGTTTCTAAGATAAATAGTAGGTTGCTTTGGTGCCACAAATAATGTTACACATGTACCTTTATTTACCCTCTAGGACATCAGGTTTGGTATCCAATAATGTTACAGGCGCATTAACATACCATTAAGTCTGCTAATGCATCTAATTTATTTAAATGAAGGGATTTATAATGAATAGTATCTGATTAAATTATGTTAGGTGTTTGCGTAAATTTCTTTTAAGTAATTTATCTTGAATACATGCTTAGAGAGGTATCTGTTACAAATGATGTTTTTGAAACAAACTAACATTTTACTCATATTCTGTTGTTTTTCAAAACATTTTCGCTTACAGCTTAAAAGATTTGGTTTTTTCTGCCATACCCAATATCATGTGCCCAGGGGACCAGATTATAAATTTTTTCCATAATATATAAACTTAATGGTGATTTAATAAAGATTATTGCATGAATTGAACTATGCACTCTTATTGGCTCCATTTACATGTTTATATTTAGAACATGTTTTGCAGACCATAATCGGCATCCTCAGCTATCTGTTTATTGCTGGACTGGTCATAACAATCTTTTATATGATTTGTTTGACTGTAAAAGTTCCAATTAGGTTCCAACTTCAAGCTAATGGTGATTATCCACTCTGTTTCATCTTGCAGTTCAAAGCTGTGTTCTAATGCATTGACATAATTTTGTACAATGAAGATTTTCTTAATGTACGCTACAGTAGCTGCCAAAAACAATTGTACTTTTAATAATTATCTGAAATTCTTCTATTTAATTTAAAATAACATTCCTTTAAATGCTATTTTCGATGTTATTTGTATCCCCATTCTGTACACATAAATAGTCTCTTTGTATGCCATTGGCAATGGCTACTGTTCTTAGCTTATATTCATTTCCAGAAAATAGAGCTGCAATTTGTGAAATTTGCCAGAAAGTGCAGGCAAGGGTGCATGTAATTGGGTAGTCAGTTGGAACTGCACGTGGAAGAAGTGGGGGAAGGAGGAGAGGCAGACAATAGTTATATATAATTTTTCCTCATCCTCACTTTCTTCCCTGATCCAAAATCTTTTATCTCCACGTCATCCAATAGTGATTCAAACTTAGTGCAGAAACATTCTCTAATCAAAAAAGAGAAAAATTAATAAATCTGTTCTGGAAATCATAGGCCTGCATTGTCACTAGAAGTAAAAGTTACTAATTTAAAACTAATATTTTGATCCCCTTAGATCATTAGAAAAGTGATTGATAGAATGGAGGAAGCAAGAAAATAGGGAAGAAAACTCATAATGTGCTTGGATGAAATAGAACATACCATGTGATTAGGAATGAACAAAGTATGTGACATAAGATAGGAAAAAATGTTGAAATTTGGTTCATGAAGTAATCAAATTAATGTTCTAGTGTTGTGGAATAAAACTGATGAGTCATTTCTTGCATGCTCTTACCTTTAGCAGGAAAAAAATGATGAAATTTGGTTCAAGAAGCAATCAAATTATTGTTCTAGTGTTGTGGAATAAAACTGAATCCTTTCTTGCATGCTCTTACCTTTCGCTTTCTCTTTTGGCCTGTTGGGTTCCTCTGGCAATGATGACTGCAATTGTATTAGTCGGTTAGGAAAGGGATATCCCTTCACTTCTAATTCATCTCTTGATGCCTCTGCCTGGATTGTATAATATGCTGGCATAACACACACGCACGCATGCACAGAAGAAGAAAAGAAAGATAGAGAGAATGATTGTTGTAAATACTGTGAAATTTTATTAAGCAAAAGGCTTCTTACTTATGTAACAATCAATTTTGAAAAGTTTGTATTGTTGGATCAAAATTTTCTTTTCTGTATTGATTTCTTTAGGCTGTTCTCTACTCAAAGTATAACAGTTGAATAGATATTTTGGCTGAAGACTTGGATATATTGATGGCACTAATATCAATTTGTCTTGTGCTCTCTCCATTTGCATGATGAGTTAATAATAAAAATCACTCGCTCTGCAGAGTTTTTAATTTCAGTAATCTCTAGGTCTTGTAGAGTAGTCCAATTTGGTGGTAGACCACCTTTTCTCTCTCTTTAACATTTTCTAAACTTTCTGCTCATATTGACTAAATAACTCATACTCAGCAGGTTCTCAAACTAGAGACCCCTTTAAAGAAGATCTCTTGTTGTTGTGGATCCCTGAATGTTAACTCAAAGTTTAAAATCCTAAATTTGCATTCTATATATTTTTTAAAGTTATTTAACTCTGGTTTGCAAGATATGAACATTCCACATTTTTTGCAACATTTGCCTCTATTGTAGCCTACCCCTGTACAGCAGTAATAATATTTTTAAATAGTGTATAAAATGTTAATATTAACCATAAAAAATAGTGTATGATGGCACAACATTTGTTAATTTTAATTCCTGAATCAGAGGGATGTTGTTGCATTTCATTTACAGTTTGGTGTGTATCAAGCTTAATAGGAGAAACTTTTCTTAGTTCCGATTTTATAGCAGTGTAGAGTATTGATCGGAGCATACAGAACAGTAAAAGGTAGGAAGTCCAAATGTGCACTTCAAAACATTCTTGCCACAGCCAACATCACCTCATAATCATGCAACCGTTTCCATCTATATATTTTTTATTGTTTCGAAAATTAGTACTTTTGCAGAAAAAAATGGTGGAAAATTAAAATAGCCTCTTTTTTGATTTTAGCAACAATGTCATCTCTGTATTTTACTTCTTAGTGTATTTTTTATAACCATATGTATTTCTTTCAGTTGGTGACATCACACGATCTTGAAGCAGATAGACATTTGCTGCGTTGTCTCTTCTCACACATAGACTTCAGTGCTGAGGGGAGCAAAACCAGCAGCAGCAAAGATTTCTGTCAAGTTCAACTTTTGATCCAGGAGTGCACAGCCTTGCTTACAAAACCAGCACTAATCTCAAATCTTTGCTACGCATTTGATAATCCTCTGCATCATCAAAAGGTAGGTTGAGAGGTACAAGAGTAGGGGTGTTTGTGAAACAAGGCTGGCAGCCAAGTTGAGCAAATAAATTACTTTTAATGCATATACAATTTTTTAGATACCCCGTAATGTTTATAAATAAATTATTACTAATTATAAATTAAATTTATCCCAGTCATTCTGAAACATTTCTTGTTTGAAAGAAAGTAACATATTTCTCACTGGGATAAATGTGGAAAAAGCATATTTAAATTTCTGAATAGTATTTCCAATATAGCAACAGTGATAATTAGTATTTTTAAAAAGATAAAAGTACAAATTAAAATTTGTTTTATTATATTTTTTATTTATATGCTATGTTGTTGTGTAAAAATGTAATTTTCCAGCTGAAAAAGGTATTAGTATGCATTTGGGCATTCAGAAGGCTGGGTTTGACTATTACTGATTTTCTTACACCCTGGCATGATTACAGAGTTGCAGACTAGGCTACTTATTCAAATAAATCATAGACATGAATGTAATATTTATGTGTAATTAACAATTATACTATGGTCTTATTTTAAAATTTTTATAGCACTGAATATTACAAAATGTATTTTTAATTGGAATGTTAGAAAAGCTGTTTTTAATGATTTGTCTGAAAATTGTTATACCAAAAACCTAAACAATAATTTGCTGTTGCCATATGGGTAATGTGTATCATTTGCATTCAGATCTTGCAGTTTTTGGGAATGCTTAGTTATTTTAAATTTGCAGACATTGAAGTCATCTTTACAACTGCTACCACAACTAAGTAAAGTTTTGAAACTCACACCTGTTCAAGAAGTGGTATTTGGATTAGCACTTTTGCATTCTTCAAATCCAGATACACAGAATTTTGCATCACAGTTTGTAAAACTAAAGCTTCCTGACTTAATCAGATCTTACATTGATACTGGTAAGTACAAACATTATTGCTGTTTAGAAAGTAGGACATTAAGTTATGTGAATGTGTTCCATTACACTTAATTAATTTTCCATGTATATAATGCATGACTTGGTAATTAAATCTCTAGAAGGTACTTTCCATTGTTTTCACTAACTAGAAAAAGAAATCTCTTAAGCATACTGCTAGATATGATAAATGACTAGTGCATAATTATAAACTGTGCAAATATTTTTTTAACTCGTTTATTATTACATAGGGTACACTTATGAGAAGGGCATAAGAATCCACCGTACTTAATCTGACTTGCTCTGAAACATAACTTTCACATTCCACACACAACTATAATTAGACTGTGAGCAAAATAGTCCGTGCACATGTATGAGCAGGCAGTGGGAAAGTCTACTCCCACTCCATCAAATGAACGTGCTTTCTTTCAATCAGTCTGTTTTTGCACACATAAGGAGAGCGCTGTATTTGTTATTTTGTGTAAAGATTATGGCCTTATAGAATTATTTCATTAAGGGTGAGATACTTAATATTGTAAAGTGCAAGGTTTAATATTTCATAAGTTTGCCAGCAATAGTAATTCAGAAGAAATTGGCGACAACAGCAACAATAATGGAATCACATTTTTGATTCAATATGTGATTTATTGGTGGGTGAACAACCAGTTTGTTTGTGGTCATATTATAACTTGATGACAAATATGGGATTCAAAGGGAAAGGGATGAATGACATCAGCTAAAGAATATTTCAGACCAAATGAGTAAATGAATGCCTGGCAGGAAAGTGAGGTGGTTATGTGTGTCCAACCCTGATTTATAGTAAGGTATGACCAACACTGAACACATTTGTTTAACCATCTTTAATTTTCTATATAAGTAACCATGTCAATAAAGGTATTGATGAAGGTTTCATGTTTTCAGTATTTAAATATTTTTAATGTGAATGTTCATTTTAACAGTAAACTTTAATATTGTGCTGTGACTCAGTAGCTCTCTGTATCAGGAAACTTTTGCATAAACTTCTTAGTTTTTACTTAAATGTAAAATTGGAACTTAAACACAGTGAAGCCAATCATATTAATGGATATCATTGTATGATTAGTTGAACTACACACTCTTAAAGCTTCACTTACTTTTTATAAATGTATGGAACCGGTTTCGAGAACATTTTGTTCCCATCTTCAGCCATGCTAAGGTTCAACTCAATTAATGCGGGTCGTTGTTCCTACGGCTCGAAGGCCTATTTATTACTTAAATGTAAAATTGGAACTTAAACACAGTGAAGCCAATCATATTAATGGATATCATTGTATGATTAGTTGAACTACACACTCTTAAAGCTTCACTTACTTTTTATAAATGTATGGAACCGGTTTCGAGAACATTTATAAAAAGTAAGTGAAGCTTTAAGAGTGTGTAGTTCAACTATTCTTAGTTTTTGCTTGCACAGTGAACAATTCTACCATGAAAGAATGCTCATCTCAAGTGACAATCATAAATGCAGTAATGTACTATTTCACCAACATAAACAGTACTGCTGATAATGGACTGAAGGTGTTGAAAGTAGGGAGGGAGGATAGCATATGCACAAACATGTTTGAGCCATCAGTTCACCTTAAATTAAAGGGTTGCACGTCTGATTCTATCAATATTTTCACTCTGGGAATCACTGTTCTATTCATCATTAGATAACTCACCAAATTTGATGACAAATGTTTCTGTTTCATTTTCTACCATATTTTCCTTGGACCAGTATTCCATTTCTATATTTCACACATGTTGGCATATAATTTCCATTCTTCAGTAGTTATTGAATATATTGCATTCGCTGTGGTTGCTGTATTTCTGCTATGTTTAATTTACATTTTTCTCCACTATTCTTTTTGTCAAAATTGTTACCAACTCCTGAGCGTAGAAAATCACTGGATAGTGCAATGAATGTCGAGAAGCATTTTACCAATTTTTTTTAATTGGCAAATTTAGTCATTTCAAAATTATTTTTTATTAAATTAATTTTTTTATATTAATTTTTTTTTGCGAGTAACATATAATTTTTTTAATTTAGGTAAATTTTTTAACATTTGTAAGTGAAAATCTACTCATTAAACCTAATATTGCTCTACAAACACTTTTATCGCTTTTCCACATATTAAATTTTTTCATAAATTTATGAATTTTCTGAATCCCTACTCATTATATAGAGAGTATTTGTGTCTCATCAAGGTATGTTCCAAGGTTCTTTTTATCACTCATTTTATCTCATCTCTCCAAGATATTGTCCTCTCCCTGCAGTTATATTGTGACAATTATTCTTGAATTTTTAGATTTCTTAATTCTGAAGCCTATACTTTTTAATATTTTATGAACATTTTCATGCCCTTCTTTAAAATCAGCCATATTTATTGCCCTTGCTGGGATTTTGCTTTAAAGTCTGCATCTCTTTTACACTTTAAACATTTTATGTTCTGCAGACAATTTTTGCCTCTCACACATATCAAGTTTTACTGAAAGCATGACAATTTAAATAAATCAGAATGATAAAAGTGGTGTTATTATTTGGTTTCATGTTGACAGTTATCTTTGATTTTACATTATGCAGATTTACATACTTTCAGTGTTAAAGTTTGAAATCTGTTTCAAAAAGATCTGTCCATGTTTGAAGATATTGTTAACTTGAGTGCCACAGCTCATTCAAACCTCAAGTGGGTATATGCATAACTTCCATTGCAAGAAAATCACTGCAAAATAATATATCTGTTAACGACAGTAAAGGTCATATTTGTTTGGTTCCAGATTGTATGTTCTCAATAAATTTTGTTTACCATATTTCACTGTGCATTTGCTTTTTTTTCCCATACTCCTTTTATAATCATCGTAAGATTTATATGAAAATTCATATTTTTGTGCTACAAATATGACCCCAAATTTTTGTGCTGTCAGAATAAAATAAATTGCAGAACACTACAGGATTATTCATCATTTTTGGAGGGACCAGATTTAAAATACTGATGAATGCGGGAAAATGGTAGATAAGGAAAGTGCATTAATCATCTTCAAAAATAAGTATATAAACAAATTCTATATATTGCATCAATTTTACATGTTACTGTGTACATATTTTACACTTTATTGACGGTCCTGGTGCTCTAGTGGTAACGATACTTGCCTTGTCAACCCAAGATAGCAGGGTGAATCCCGGTCAGGATTGATGGATTTTTTTTGGGCATAAAACTCCTAATTGTGGTTCCTTTGGAAGGGAAGTAAATCCGGTTCCCATGTTGTAGATTTACGGCATGTAAAAGAACTGCAAGCCTGAAAGCAAAGGTCTCTAAGCAAAATTCATTGGTCATTTCATGCTCTGATTTGAATAGGATACTGATGACCTGAGAAATTAAAGACTTTTGTATATAAAACAAATCAACAAAAAATTGTTTGTCACTTTCTTTGAAAAAGGTCCGCAACTGCCACTTGCTTCTCTTCATGCGAAACAAATTTTCCATATTCACTCATTCTGTTGCTCACTATCATCTATACCATCATTGTCATGTGCATAGAATATGCTCATACAGTTTCACATGCTCTCAGAACTTCGGCAAACACCAGCACAGTTGCAGCAGTTGCATCACCTTCCCCCTCTTCCTCACTTCTGTTCCTCATATTAAAATACTTGCGACTCCTCCTACTTCATATAACACTTCATCAACACTTTGAATGCCACATGTGACATCGTCGTCCATTGCCTCATAGGTATCAAAACTGATGGCAACGGCAACTCTGGCCCATTATTCTCATCGGCTATCATTATGCTGTGGCTCCAAAATATCAGCAACTATGGAACGTTTGAGTTATGCTTTCTTGGATCAAGCATGACACGAACTGTGTACATATGACTATCACTGCTTCATTATTCCAGTTTGAAAACGATCGTCCAAGGACTGGACTTTATAAATGAATAATGTAGGAGAATAATACTTAAAGGAATGATAAATGCAAGTTTTATTTACATAAAATAAAGAGTAAAATTTGGATGCATAAATTGAATGATACATCCAGGAATGATAGATTAAGTTCCACTGTATTAGCAATAGCAATTTAGCGCATTTATTTTCCATTTTTAACTGTAATGCTTATTTTTTTTGGAAATACTTCTAATTAGTGCTTTTTCCTATCTTTTGATTTAATTAATTAATATTTGTTTATGGTATATTGCATTAAAAACTTAAAAGCTTTGGCTACATTTTCACTGAAAGCAGGTAATCTTTCCAGTAATTGGGCATAAACATCGTGACTAACAAAGTGAATAGAGAATGGTTTCATCATACATAATAATCCTCTCCATGATCTAGGTAGATACCAATTAAGAAATTAAGTAGTTTTGTTGTTGTTGTTAATAATAATGCTGATGACAATAATAATTGTTCAACAGGAAATTGTCATTACTTGATGTATGTCAAATTAATTTGTTATATAGGCTTTTAATGAATTGCCATGCATTTTCTACAGGCAAACTCTGAAGAAAGCTCTAGTAGGTTTTGACTGGGTATTTACTAAAATACTGCATTCACAGACAGCAATCATTACATTTGTTACCACCATGGGTAGTCGAGGTCGTTAAGGAGTGGACTCATGAAAGAAATACCTAGAATTCGGTTTCCACCAGCACCATCCTCCCTGAATTGATTTTTTTTCCTTTCTTTACTCCCCCCCTCAGTCCACATAAATGGCAAATTCTGGGGAGAGAGCCTAAACTTAGGATGGTACGCTTTCTTCCTTAAAAAAATCCTTTCCCATTTTATTAAGGACTGGCATGCTTCCTTTAAACTAATTCTTTCCCAATTTATTATTTCATTTCACTTATCGTGGTGTAGTGGTTACCATACTTGCCTCCTGAACCCAAGATCGCGGGTTCGAACCCGGCCAGGACCGATGGATTTTTTCGGGGCTAAAAATCGTAAGTATGGCTTCCTTCGGAAGGGAAGTACAGCCATGGGTCCCATGTCATACATTTACGGCATGAAAAAGAACCTCAAGCCTGAAAGAGAGGCCTCTCAGCAAAATTTGTCGACCATTTCACGCCCAGAGTTGAATGGGACGCTGATGACCTGAGCCGTTAAAGAGCATCCATAAATAAATCATTCAAAAAAAAATTCACTTATCAGTGTCCACCACTTATATGCCTCAGCAGTAAAAACAGGCGTTAAACACTATAAAATACATATATTTGGCACTGCCAAGGGTAGTTGAGGTCATTAAAGCTGGGCCCCTGAGCTGGTCCTGGTGGTGTAGTGGTAACCATACCTTACCTTCTAAACCTAAAATATCGGGTTCAAACCCGGCCAGGACCAATGAATTTTTTTGGATGTAAAAATCCTAAGTATGGCTTCCTTCAGAAGGGAAGTAAAGTTGTGGGTCCTGTGTCTTAAATTTACAGCATGAAAAAGAACCTCAATCCTGAAAAAAGAGGCCTCTGAGCACAACTTGTTGGTCATTTCACGCCCTGAATTGAATGGGATGCTGATGACCTGAGATGTTAAAGAGCGTCCATAAGTAAAACAAATCAACAATCAACAATGGGATCCTGAATTGGAGATTCAGAGTTTGATTCCCAACTGGTTTTTTTCAGGTTTTCCTCGGTCCTCATAAATGGCATGTGCTTGTTAGGCACCCTAAACTTGGCCCTGGAATGACATTTCTTTCCTTACAAACAGAACCTTTCTCAATTTATTATTTCAGCCCTTGCATCACCATGGTCCACCTTCTATGATGACTCAGCAGTGAAAATTGGTGTTAAACACTAAAAAAAATAATTACTTTTGGTTTTGACTTAGGGAGCAAACAATTACATTGGCTGAAGTGTTGCTATTCTAGGTATGTCTAATTAATGTGATCATAAAGATTTTTAATTAATTACCATGCATTTTCTATAGGCAAAGTCTAAAGAAACCGCTGGTAAGTTTTGCCTGAGTATTTACTAAAATACTGTATTATCAGACAGTGAAATTCATTATATTTGGCTCCGTTTATCAGACAGTTATAGAAGAATTTTAGACTATAAGAAAAACAAATTGTCTAGAAAATATGGAATTTGAAATATGACCTGAAATGGATTGTTCTATAGAGGGCCAACATTAACCACTTTGGCTTTGTATAAATAAGAAATTGGGGGGGGGGGTTGTTAATTTTATAACTCAGTTGTATGGAAATGTTACATGCATTTGTACATTAAATTGGTGTGCTGATTTACCTGGTGAAATCAAGTCATCTTAAAACATAGTGGTAAACTTGTGCAAAAAATTGACGTTAGGCTAATGAAAGGAAATGCAAGAGATAATTAAGATTTTTCATAGGTGAGTTAGTAAAAGAAACATTTTGTGTGGTATAAAATAAGATTATCAGAAAGAAGATATATTACATTAAATATAAATACTTAAATTGAGAATGGATGCAAAAGTTGCTTCATTATTTTGGGAGATACAATGTTTTAGACACAGATGTGTGCCAGCTGTAAAAGAATATGAAATAAAGAACAAATTACAAGAAATATT
This sequence comes from Metallyticus violacea, assembly GCA_030762175.1. Classification (NCBI taxonomy): domain Eukaryota; kingdom Metazoa; phylum Arthropoda; class Insecta; order Mantodea; family Metallyticidae; genus Metallyticus; species Metallyticus violacea. Next base: position 37,224,566 of record CM060845.1, on the reverse strand, counting down.
AGTCAATTTTTATTTTATTTTGCAGAGAACAGTAGTAGACAGCAAGAAGGGGGCCTTCACGACGCTACTCCAGAAGTGCTGCATCTTATAGTAACAAACTTGCTTCACGGACCTAAAGATCAGTTTGGTAATATAATGCACTCTTAAAATTATACTGTGTTTATTTTCAATATTAATTTCCAGTAAAATTGAGAATAGCTTGTATGATTCATCAACTTGCATGTGTTTACTAGCATTCCTGTCAAATTGCAATTGTTCCATTTGCAGTTTCTTTCTAGCATATGTGTTAGTATTTAATATTAAAATTAATGAATAAAACAGCTGAATAGTGAGAATATTGTGCTTGCATAGAAAAATGCTGTATGCCTCAAATTTATCCTAATATCCTGTTGCACATATGTTCCATATTTAGATATCTAGATATTGAATTGAATTAAGCCACTTACAAGGGTAGGTCCATAAGTTTCAGGTTGGCCAATAAGGATTATAGCCTTCACAAAATCCTTATCTGGTGTCATACCTTATGTGTTCAGAAAATTGCAGCTGTAACTTTAATTCTGCTGTGTTTATTTGTTCAGATAGAGTTGCATAAAGAAGGCTGTATGTAGATGATTGTGACATGCTCAAAATGGAATATTGAGCTGTTATTAAGTTTTTCACAAAAGGACTTAACTCCAAATGAAATTAAATGGTGATTGGAGATGGTGTATATCGGGAAGCATCCCCCTCATATTCTACCGTAAAAGTATGGGCCAAACCTTTTCGAATGGGTTGAGAAAGCATTGAAGATGAAAAGCTTTCAGGTCAGTTCTTGGGGGTGCTCACTCCTGAAAACATTGCTCTTGTGGAAGGAGAAATCATGGAAGACTGACGGCTCAAGTTACAGAAGTAGCAGCAAGGTTGGGTCTTTCTAAAACAACAGTCCTTCGAATTATTCATGAACATTTAAACATGAAAATGGTTAGTGCAAGATGGATGCCTAGACTTTTTTCCTCAGTCCAAAAGCAGCAACAAATCATCTGTTGTGAGGCATTATTGGAGCTCTGCTGTGGCAACAAGAGAGAAGTTCTGCAAACCATTGTTACAGGAGATGAAACTATTGATCTTCTATATGATCCCTTGTCCAAAAGAGAATCAGTGGAGTGGCTTAAACCTGGCAAAGCATTGCCTCTAAAGGCCAAGGTCTAAACTTGGCAAAGCACTACCTGTAAAGGCCAAGGTTGCTCAGTCAACCAAGAATATCATGGCCACAATCTTTTGGGACTGTGAAGGAATACTCCTCGTTGACTTCAAGGAGAGGAACACCACAGTAAATGGGGACTACTATATTGGCCTACTACACAGATTGTATGCTTCCATCAAAGAGAAAAGGCGAGGAAAGCTGAGTGGTGGTGTGCAACTTCTTCACAATGTGCCTGTGCACACAGCTCTTGTTCAAAGGAAGTTGTGAAGAAATGTGGTTTCAAGGAGATTGACCATCCACCTTGCAGCCCAGATATAGGTCCCAATGACCATTTCCTCTTCTCAAAACTCCAGAAGGATGTTCTATGAAGAAAATTTAAGCGTGGTGAAGAGGTGATGGATGCTGTGTATGCCCATTTTGCAGACAAGACTTGTAATTTTGGGGGAGGGGGGGATTGAAATGTTAATACAAAGATGTGATGAGTGTTTTGCAATAAAAAGTAACTATATTGAAAAGTGAAATATAGTTTTTGTCTTTATCATACTTAAAATGGTTAGGCCGGAAACTTATGGACATACCCGTATGTCCCATCCAGGGTTAGGAGCTCTGCAAGCAGAGGGCTAATCAAAACTTATCCTTTATCAGCATTTCAATGAAATGAACATTATAACAGAGCTTCAATGGGCAAGAACAAATTCCATAGCTACAGTGCTTGTGTAATGGAAAGAATTTTAGGAATATAGACTGAAGAAGAATTAGCAGACTATATTTGATACTGTATCTGGTCGTAGTAACAATATATCTTTTGACATTTAAAACTTATTCTAATAGTTGATAATAAGCATATATATTATTGGTTAGATGGAGTTTATGGTTACACAGCTTTAATAAACACCCTCAAATGGTCGTAATTTATCTGTGCTCTTGTTACTGGGGCCTTATATGCTAGTTAGAAGAGAGCAAAATAGTAAATTACATGGATTTTACCGTATTTGTTGTTCCTAACATGTAAAAACATTTTTCAACTTAACTCTCCATAAATATTGTACTTAGAAGCTGTTGACAATGGAGTGGTAATATATTCTAAACTTTGGCATTCATTTTTTACACTAAATTCCACTTACATAAAAGTAAGATGCATTTTGGGAGAATCTCTCCCATCTTCAGTTGCTCGCTGAATAGTCATTACTGGAAATGATGGCTAGACAACTGGATATTCCTGTGGTGGCCTCTGTTGGTTAAAGTAGAAGCTGTTGAGTTCATTCATAGGAGGAAACTGGAAATTCATTAGGTTTTCTCTATTTTTTAATATGAAAATTTTTTCCCAAGTGGTTAACTCCATTGGGTTGTGAAGATGTTTCAGCAGTTTAATTCCTGGCTTTATTTCATGATTTTTTTTGTCCAAAAGTGAGCTGCTACGGCTGATTTATCGAATATTCCTAAAATGTTCTTTTCTCTGAATTTCCAAACTTCTCTTTGTTTTGCGTATGTAGCTCTGTTCACAATCTGCACATTTTATTTCGTAAATTCCTGATTTCTGTTCTGTTGGTATGGAGTCTTTTACTGTGCACCCTATTAAATTCATGATGTTGTACATTCTTTGGGGCTATCATTATTCCATGTTCTTTGAAAATTTTCTTGAAGTAGTTGTAAATTGGATGGTAGGTGAAACTTTTGAATTTGTATTCTTCTTTTGTGTTTTTCAGTGTGGAACTTTGCTTATCCCTTTTTTTTTTTTTAGATTTATTGATGATTTTTATCACTGTGTCTTTGTTGAAACCATTGATTATAGCTGTCTTTATTATTTGTTTATATTCTATTTTGACTGTGCTTCTGTGAGTGGAATATTCATCAATCTGTGTGCCAAACTGTGAAACACTGCATATCTATGTGGAATCAGGTTATAACTCTCATAATGCATCTTACTTTTATCTAAGTGAGTGGAGTTAGTGTAAAAAATGAATTATTAACTGTGCATGCTCCTTAAAAGATATTTATTCCCTCCTGTGATCTAGCACAGGAACAACTTTCTTAAAAAAAACTTGGTATTAAATATAACATTTAATTTCGTGTCGGAACCAATACAGTGAAGCCACTATTATGTTCTTAATTATCTAATGAATCGATTTGATAATCTTATGGTCCACTTACTGTTGAATTATGCAAAACTAGTTTTGCAGTCTTTTCTCTGTATCCTCAGTTGCGAGTAGGCTCGGCTTCGTTGTTGGTTGGCTGGAGGTGTAGCTACCTGGTGTAGCTCTCGTGGACATTTTATAAACTTCTGGATTAATTTGTCTTCTGTTAGGATCTCAAAGTTCATAACCTTATCCTCATATTTTTTTATATATAATTTTTTCCTATATTCCCATCTCAACAGGTCGATCTAAGAATTTCAATAATTTCACTCCCATTTGTGTATCATGTTTATCTCTCCAAAAGTGATGTGCAACTGCTGATTTCTCTATCTGATTGTACCTTATGTTTCTCCAGTGTTCCTTCACCCTGATTCCAATGCATCTTTTTGTTTTTCCAATATATACTTTGTTACATTCCTGAACAATTGATTTTGTATATTCCTGGCTTCTTCTCCTCCAGTATTCTATCATTATCACCAGGATTGAGCAGGTTTTTTAGGCTAAACTTGTTCACTGGTGACAAAGTAATCCCAAACTCTCTGAGTATTTTTTGGAATTGTTTGTGGCCCAAGGATGATCAGTGGATTTCATGAGGATGGTAGATTCTTTTATTACTGTCAATGTTGTAACCTGCTTTAACCTCTTGTTTTGTTTGAATTTCTTGATTTTCTTATCTACAGTTTCTTGGTCATACCCATTGAATTTTACTGTTTGTATAATATGATGGTATTCTTTGTTATATTCAAACTCATTCATAGATATGTTGATGAGCCTATGTGCTAAGCTATTGAGAACTGCATGTTTGTGTGCTGTGGGATTGAATCCACTTGTCTTTATGTAATTCTCAGTCTGCATGTCCTTTCTGTGTATTCCAAATTCCAAATTGTTGCCTGTTCTTATAATCTTTAAGTTAAGAAAGGGAATCGTTGTTTTGATCTGTTTCTGGAGTGGATTTAATTTCTTTATCTTGTAGGTTTAGCAATTTCAAAGCATCATCAAAGAGTTTCTTGTTGACCACTGCAAAGATATCATCCACACATCTGTGCCATACTTTGAAAATGTATGGAAATGATTTGGTGATGTGCATTTCTAAACTACTCATATATATATATATATATATAAAATGGACCAGAAAAGGTGATAATGGATTCCCCATAGCTAAACCTGCTGCACGTCCTTTTTTATCTTGGGGAGAGTTGTGGTGTTTTTAATATCTTTCTGTCTTTTGAAATGTTTGATCTTATCAACTAAAGAGCTGCTGAATCCATTGTTGAGGGATGTTTTGATTATATAACGGTATTCTGCTGAATATTCTTTGTTGAGTGGGATGTTTACCAATCTATGGACAAGGCTGTTTATAATGGCATAATCACAGAAAGATATTAAAAACACCACAACTCTCTCCACGATAAAAAAGGACATGGTTTTTAAAAGATTCACATATCATCCGTGGGCAAACAGGGCATTCATGAAAATCTTTAAAAATTATGATATACATTTGGCTGCACAAAATAAATTTAGTATTGGAAAGCTTCTGAACAGCAACAAAAAGGATGTTATTCCACCCAGCAAGAAGTCAGGAGTGTATCAGATAGACTGTTTGGAGTGTGATCAGATATATATATAGGCAAAACAATACGAAATTTGGAGACAAGGACCAAAGAACACTTCAGAAATTTAAGATATAAACAAGTGGATAAATCGGCGGTTGCAGATCACTTTTGGACTTACGATCCTAACATTGCAGGAGAAGCCAAACTGTTAAAAACTACCACCAATCCCAAGGATTTGGCAATATGGGAAATGATTTATATTTTAAAAAACAAACATAGAGTTATGAATTTTGACATTCCACCAACGGACTTCCTGTTCTGTTATCTAATGGAACCATCAGATGCCACTACGTCACCTGCTAGAGTTAGTCAGTCCCCAGCTGAAGATGAGAGCGAATGCTCTTGAAACATGTTCTGAAGAATTAATCAGTTAGTGAAGTTTTAGTGTCACCTAATACTGACTCAGTTGTATATGTCCATTTGATTTTTTTGGGTAACCAATTTTGAGTAATTTAATTTTTAAAATTAGCTTATATGAATTTGAATTTGTAATAATTATAAACATTGCAGTGTTGTGTGTAATTTAAAATATACCTCCAATAGCTTTTGATTGATGCCAAATTTAACTTCATTCATGCTTGTGTTATGTGGGTAAATAGAAAGCCTTTTGCAGGAAAATAATAAATTCAAGAATTTTAAATTACTGCATTCCATAAAATGTAATTCTTAGGGAGTTGATATAATGATTTGCAATCTGTGCTGAATTTGAGATCTTAGGATATAAAATTCTGAACTGGGTGATTTGACATGGAATTTACTTCTTTTCTACATTACCTCCCAGGGGTACAAAATAAATTCTTTAATTTGTTAAGTAATTGATGTACTGGGTTATCACACATGACTTGGGATAGTGATAATTACAGTAGAGCTATTGTTCCCAGAGCCATAATTTTTTTGTTTGTAGTGTTAAATTTATATTATCCCAAATTTTTGCATTATAACTTATATGAATAATACTGCATTCATTGTTCCTTGTGTTGTTTTCCCACATTTTTCATTCAAAAAGTATAATTCAAAAATAAATTATATCCTTGAACAATAATTTTCACCGCCGAGGTTGTTAAGGAATGGACTCATGAGCGGGAGGTCTGGTGTTCGAATTCTGCCAGGACCATCCTCCCTGACTGAGGTTTTTTCCAGGTTTTCCTCAGTCCTCATAACTGGCAAATGCTGGGGAGGTATCCAAAACTTAGGCCTGAAACATTTCCTTCCTTAAAAAAGAAATCCTTTCCCAATATATCATTTTATGTATCACCATTGTTCATTGCCTGTGGTGCCTCAGTAGTAAAAACGGGCATTAAACACCATTAAAAAAAAAACAATCATTTTCAGGAATAATTAAAGCAGTGATCATCATGTTTAGTTGCAGATACTTTTGAAGAGCCTGTACTAATCATACAGGAATTCAAAAGCAATGTTTATATCCATTTGATAAGGGGGGGGACAAATGCCAGCAATAGGCATATGCTATTGACTATGGAAGATGGTGTTGTATAGATCAGTACATGCTGCTCTTGGGCATCTGCAGAGATCCACTAGCTGGAAGTTTTGACACAATGTGGCAGTAAGCAAGGATATGGCACTGAAAAGTGCTGATGAAATTTCCTATGAGGTGGGAGGAGTAGCAAGTGTTTGTGAAAAGGGAAGAGTAATGAGCTAGAGGGGAAGATGGTGCAACAGCCCAAGCCACATATTCTATATTAATGGGACTAATGTAGCTAATTGCTTCCATTATCCGCTGTTGACTAGCTACTCGAACTGGTGGCTGGATCCCAAGATGCTTTTGTGGTGGTCTCTGATGGTTTTAGTATGAACTTGCTGAGTTCGCCCATGGGTGGGAAATAAAAAGTCATCAAGTTTTTCTTATTATTCTTTTCCCAAGTGATAGTTCTGTTGGTTTGTGAAGTTCTTTTAGTATTCTAGTCTCTAGTTTAATTTCATGATTATTGGCCCAAAAGTGAGCTGTTACTGCTGATTTATGCCTGTTTAAAACTAATATTCAGTTAGGTTTGGAAACATGTCCTAATGTTAAGTAAATGGAGTTGGTGTGCACAGATTGAATACATTAATGTAGGATATATTACCACTACATTGTCTACAGCTTCGTAAGTACAATTTATTCACTTAGCCCATGCCATGCTGACATTTGCTGAAGCTCTGATATGAAAGGGCATATATCTATGACATGACTGATGGTAGTGAGTAACAAGATGTGTTGAATATGATAGTATTTGCTTATATATTGAGTTTATATATTTTTATAAGTGATTTATGCATTTCCCCACATTCATAGATTTTTTTAACCTGCTCCCTCCTGAAATGATAAATGGAGGTTATACTGTTGTTACTCATTTGAATAAACTATTTTTATTTTGTAGATTGATAATAAAATGATCTATGTTTTTTAACTGGTCGAGTTATCTTACAGAGAAAAGTTTTGTGAAATTGATCGTGATCGTGAAATTGGTCGAGAGCGCTGAGTTTAAATAGACAGGATGCTGTGGTTGATTAATAATACAGAACAGGCATTAACGAAGCAATTGATGGTCTTCCTGTATTAATTTAAATGTTCATTAAGTGCTAATGTAATTGCCTTGCAAAGACCATGCTTTACCTTTTGTTCTTTTTTCAATTTTGACAATTAGTATATCCATCTTTATGCTAAAACTATCAAAAACAAGTTGTCTTAAACGATGCTGAAAAGTGGATGAAATCATGTTGCACTAAATTACTTCTGGAGAAAAGTTTTTTAAGACATGTAGTAAACTGAATAGCCCTAAAATGCATAAAATGTATGTGAATATGAACTCTGGAGAAGCATCTCAGTAGCATATTCACAAATATACAGATTTGAAATATGTCCTTTTTAATGTACTACTATGTAGCACATTCATAAATGTACAAATTGGAAGTATGTCTTTTTTTAATACTGTTACTTTTTTCTCAGGAATAGCTCCAGAAACAAAGGAAACTTTTCTGAAAAATCTTCGACGTGATTTTCCTCGAGAGCTAGTGCCTGTGGTTTTAGCACCTTTATTGTATCCAAATAAAACAGATTTGCCTATGGATAAAGTGAATCAAGATAATACAAACATGACTAGCACAATGGTGAGTTATATTGTTTATAATTGTAATTTAATAAAAAAAAAATTATCTTTCTGCTAATGGAAGAAACTAAACGAAATGCACTCAAGCTGTATTATGTTAAGACTCGTCCTACTCCATATTTGCTGCTTGAAGCTTTGGTTCCAAAATTTCAAAATTCATTTAGTTTACATTGTCATCATGGGACAACTAATGGCAGTCAAGCATAGAGATGCATTTTTTATATCAGCACTAGCTTCCAGAACATTATTTATATATTAGCTTAGCTCGTGTAATGGCTGCGGTCACTAATTCCCGGTCATTCCATTGGACTTGGTGAATCCAACTTAATTTTTTGTGTTAATTGAGCTATCACAAACTCTACTATCTAGCTATACATTAAAACAAATTATTATAACTGTTAAATTTTTTCCTAATATTTTGCTATTAGCTGACTAATCCTCTGGCTTCCATATTTGGTAGTACGTTGCCTTCTAATATTAACTGTGTCACATTATCTAAGCCTCATTAATATATATTTTTAAATTTGTATATAGGCATTATGATAGTCATCTGTATAATTTTAATTTTTTTTCTTAGCTTGATGGGTCACTTGCAGACCTAATCATGGAGATTGGTTATGGGTTTTGTTCTACGGTGGAAGAATGCAGAAGTGGTCTAGTGAATCTACTGGGTGCAAGAGAAATAACTCCTGCTGCAGTTGCTAGAGTTCTAAGTATGATGATTCGCACACATACTGGACTTGAAGAACAGGTGGCTCTCCAGAACTTACAAACACCAGCTAGTTTTTGGAACAGTGGAGGGGAGTCCTCTTCAAAGGAAAAGGGAACGTCAGAATCCAACCACTCTAGTTCATGGAATGTAGAGATCTTTGTCCAAACTGTAAAGGAATTGGTAAGTTTAAATTATTTAGGCATTAACACAATCAAAATGAATATAACATCTGCAGTAGATAAAATATTTTAAATGCTAAAAACATTTCTGTGGCTTTGCTTCCACTGAATATGCAAACAGACTGAGATAAAAACATTTAAAATAATGATAAAATGATAAAACACTCTTAACGTTTCACTTTGAAAATTAAAAAATTCAGGATATGTTTCATGAAACTTTTGTTCGCATTGTGAATTGTTAAACGACTGGTGCATGGTGGATCATAGTAGGCTTAAAATGGTAGGCAATTATGATGAATCTGGTGATCTGTTGGTGAACTTGTACAAAATATTACCTGGTTCTGAAATGTCGAAATTTATGAGTTTATGTTCATATTTCTATATGAAAATCCCTTCCCATATGTCAAGTTCATTTGGATGTTGAACAGGTTTTAATAAAGAGATGCCTTTTTTCAATTCATCTGTATCTGTTTATAATGGATATTTCTCCAGTATTCCTTCAATGTGATGCCTATATTTCTCTTGGTCTTGCCTGTGTTTATATTTTCGCAGTCATTGTAGTTGATCTGTATATATATATCTGATTTTTCTTCTTTGAGTTTGGATTCTGCTTTATTCAACTTTAACAATTTGCCAACACTATCCGTTCTGAGATGCTAATGCAATGTTGTACTGTTTGAACTTTTTTTGAAATTTACTATTGGCTTGTGGGTGGTAATGAATTTTTATAAGTTTTTTTCTTTTGATAAGGTAGTCAAAGAGGTAATTTGCTTAATTTCCTTTGTTTTAGGAAATTAAATATTTATTTTCAAACAATACAACATTACATTAGCATCTCAGAACAGATACAGTGTTGGTAAATTATTGAAGTTAAATAAAGCAGATTCCAAGTCCAAAGAAGAACAATCAGTTATATACCAGATCAATTGTAAAGACTGAAAAAATAAACATAGGCAAGACCAAGAGAAATATAGGCATCACACTGAAGGAATACTGGAGAAATATCCGTTACAAACAGATAGAAAAATCAGCCGTAGCAGCACATTTCTGGAATGATAATCGTGAAATAAAAGGCATCTCTTTATTAAAAGGTATTCAACATCCGAATGAACTTGGCATATGGGAAGGGATTTTCATTAAGAATTATGAACATTAATTCGAATTTCGACAGTTGCTTTTAATTCAGACTGCTTCTGTGTTCATTGGAAGTGAAGCCACAGAAATGTTTTTAGCATTTTAAAATATTTTATCTACCGAGAATTGGTAAATATTTAAAAATATAGTGTTGTACTTGTATAATGAGAGAGAGAGAATATTCATTGTTATTAAGTATGTATTCTTATAAAGCCACAAGGTGTGCACAAATATAAAATTAAAATAATTATAATATTGTAAAGCTTAAATGAAATTAAAATATTCTGGATTATAATTTAAACAGCTTAGCTGTATTAAAGAGAGAAAACATTCCTATGTTTTGCAGCTAAGTTAATCAAAGTTCAATGAATGCTGACTAAAACTTTGCAGAACTGTACTGCACTCACATAATTTAATGACTTACCATGGGTGGCCAAGGTCGTTAAGGTGTGGACTCGCGAGCTGAAGGTCCAGGGTTCAATTCCCCCCAGGACCATCCTTCCTGATTGAGGTTTTTTCCAGGTTTTCCTCAGTCATAAATGTCAAATACCTGAGAGATACCCTAAACTTAGGCCTGGAACGCTTCCTGCCTTTAAAAAAAAACCCTTTCCTTTCCAAATATATAATTTCATCTCGTGTATCATCAGTGTCCACCACTTGTGGTACCTCATAGTAAAAATGGGTGTTAAATACTATTAAAAAAATTAATAGAATTAACTTTATAGTAAAATTATTGTAGAATATATAAAGAGAAATGCATTTACTTACATAAAATACTGAATAAATTCACATGATATATGTCATACTAATCACTGTTATTGCTAATCACTCTTATAGCTTCACTTGTGTGATATTTCGAACCAGTTTCAAAGACCTTTGTCTTCATCTTAGGCCAAGGTACTACTGATTGGAGAATCCAACAGCTCCATAGAGATGAAGCACTGCCCTGGTGGTGTTTTAATATACTTAAAATTGGTGTTTTCTACCTTTGGAATCAGAAAGTTCATTATCGATGTCTGTATTTATGAAAGTAAATTTTTTCCCAAGTATCCAGTTGTATATGTCCCTGAGTCTCTTTTAATAAATCCACCTTTACAATCTCATGGTTTTTAGTCAAAAAAATGATATGCCACAGCTGATCTATTTGTCTGTTTATATTTTATGTTCCTGAAATTCTCTTCTAAACATGTGCCTATATTTCTCTTTCTCAATCTGCACATGTTATTCTGTAAATACCTGCTTTTTTCTCTTGTGGGGTCTTTACAGCTGTTTTATATTTCAAGATGTTTTCTAAATTAAATCTGTTGCTAATTTATATTGAAACCTTTAAAACTATTTTGAACTTTGTTCATTGCTTTTGGATATGTAAATTTATAAAAATTGGTTTTTCTATATCTGCTGATAATGTGGTGGTATCTCTGATAAGTTTTTTCCTGTTAAATCTTTCCACATTTTTATGTACCAGGTCTTTATTAAAGCCATTTAAAATTGCCATTTCTTCAATTTTATTTTATTGTATTCTTTGTTAAACTCTTCATTACTAAAATGTAAAATTGGAACTTAAACACAGTGAAGCCAATCATATTAATGGATATATTTTTTTATAAAAAGTAAGTGAAGCTTTAAGAGTGTAGTGTAGTTCAACTAATCATACAATCATACAATGATATCCATTAATCTTCATTACTAATTGGTAAATTAACCAAACGATATGTCAAGATATAGAAAAACCAATTTTTAAAAAATTTACATATCCAAAAGCAATAAAAAAATTTCAAAATAGTTTTATTAAAGGTTTCAATATAAAATTAGCACCCATCAACAGATTTAATTTAGGAAACATCTTGAAAGATAAAATGGCTGTAAAGACCCCACAAGAGAAAAAAACAGGAATTTACAGAATAACTTGTCCAGATTTTGGAAAGATCTATATTGAAAAAACAAAGAGGAAATATAGGGACACATTTAGAAGAGCTTTACAGGAACATAAAATATAAACAGACAGATAGATCAGCTGTGGCATATCATTTATGGACTAAAAATCATGAGAAGGTGGACTTATCAAAAGGGTCTTGGAAACCTGTTCCAAATGTCACACAATGAAGCAATAAGAGTGTTTAGTACGACATATATCACATGATCCTACACTTATGTAATCAATTTGCTTACACTAAAACTCTACTTACTTTTATAAACTAAGGCTAGTTTTGGAAGAAGGTCTTTTCCATCTTCAGTTTTTTTTTAGTGTAAGCAAATTGATTACATAAGTGTAGGATTTATCCACTCCATTGTCAACAGCTTCGTAAGTACAATATAATATATCACATGAATTTATTCATATGTCTTGGCTTCACTGTGCTAGTTCCATGTATATTTTTTAAAGTAATTTCTTTTTTAAAAGATGTTTTAATAAAAGACTCCACTCTATAAAAGGTATATTACATATGTGCTATATATTAAATATGTTCACACTAACTCCACTTATACAATATTAGGACATGTTTTGGAGGCAATCGCTCCCATGTGTAGTACAACTTTTCGTTAAAATTAAGCACAAAAAATCCTTTTTCAACATATATACGATAATTTAAAATTGAAATATTGAATGCCCTTATCAATGTTTAAATTGTTAGTAAAATTTTAAAACAACCGTAAGATAATTGAAGAATTTTACCTTGATTGGTTTTTTTATAAGTAAAATTGTAAAACAACCTTGAAATAATGGAAGAATTTTACCTTGATTAGTATTTTTATAGCTACAGGAAACAGATGTTTCAAATATCACGTTATTGGTCAATCTCTTAAAGTGAAGTACTTCCAGCAATAGTCATTGTCATTTGTGACCTGTGTGTTTTTACTGGCATCTTGCAATAAATGTAGTAAAGTCTAAATATTGTTAAACAGTAGGCATTAAGTTAAAAGCTATTAAATTTATAGTATGTAACAAAAATAGAGCCTCAGATTGAGAATTTACATAATCTAAATGGAATGTGTTTAACCGGTACAAACAAAAACAAGCAGTGGTAGTTTTGGTGCCATGGATTCTATTTTAGATGATTCCATTCACTTCCTTACTAATCCAATGGCTTAATTTTGAAATCTTTTAAGGATGAATTCAATGCTTTTGAAGTGTTTCTATGTTATTGGTTTCTTAATTGGTATTTAATTTCAGTTATTCTTTATTGGCTTAAAACATCACAACATATTTTCAGAATTATCCTTGATTAACACAGATGACCAAGGTTGTTGCGGCACGAACTTGTGAATGGAAGGTCTGGGGTTCGATTCCTTCCAGAACAATACTTCCTGATGGAGATTTTTTTCCCCAAATTTTCCTCATTCCTCATAATAGCAAATGCTGGGATGGTACCCTAAGCTGAGGTCTGAAATGCTTTCTTTCTTAAAAAAAATTCTTTTTGCATTTTTAATTTCATCTCATGTTTCACCACATTTGATGCCTCGGTAAAAAACAGGTATTAAACACTTATAAGGGGAGGGGGGAAAGGAATTATATCTTTCTTGCATATTTCATTGTGTATGGTATTTTAATAGAATGAAATTTAAAGGCATTGTTTTTTCATAGGTTTTTTTTTCTTACTTTAAAATGTTATTTTTTAATTTATATTCTTGGATTTATTCTTGTTATAACTTATGAAGTCTTTAGGCTAATAGGAGACTAAATAAAGCAAAGTAACTGCATTTTTGTGTGCCAGCTAACCGGAATATAGGGTCGGTTTCATCAGCAGATGTTAAAAGTTAACAAGGTGTTAGACTGCTTAGCATTCAAATGAACAAAAATTCAATTTCATCAACCAATTTGAACTTTTAGCATGCTAAACTTCATGTTAAGTTAATATCACTTTTCTCTTCTGTTAACATTTTAACAACTAGTGGCATTTTCAATATTAATTCAATTTGGAATCGAATGCAGTGAAACATGTGTTAATAATCTATTCTGAGTCAAAATATTTAAAACAATCTTTATGAAATACAACATTTAATTTCGTGTCGGAACGATTACCGTGAAGCGACTATTATGTTCTTAATTATCAAATCGACTCACTAGATAATTAAGAACACTCTTTATGATTTCATTAGTTGTTTAATAGCAGACAATGTGGACAAATTTTCCAAGAAACATGTCCTCTGTGAATCTCAAGTAAGTGAAACTTTAAAGAGTGTTCTAAATATAATTCAGAAGAGATAATTAACTAGTAATAGTTCGAAAATGGTGGCTGTAAAATTAGCTCTAGATATTGAAATTATTATTTTTTTTGTGTATATTAAAGTCATTCTTAACAGAGAAAGGACTCAGAAATTTTTATACAAAAGAGCAATTTTTACCAAGGTACAGAAAGTGAAAAAGTCATCATAGGATTGTAAATGAAATATAATAGAGAGTAGAACATCTTTGTGCCTATGCTTCTTTTAATACTCCTTGCATGAACTGTATGTTTGAATTATTCTATGCAAACAAAAATACATTGGAATGCATTTGAAAGTCTTGAGGTCATGTCATCCATATTCTTGATCCATGCTATTTGCAATACTGGACACATTGTTAAAATATTAACACAATGTTAACAAGCAACATGTTAGCGTATTTTTAACATTTATTTATGAACCATCGCATAGGGTTCTGATTTTAGGTGATTAATTTTCGTGCTAAGGTTAACCGAGGCTTACATTCTGTTGGAGGAATATAAAGTATGTTTGATCTTGACAGTGTGAACGCAATAATTTATGCACTAAAATGGACATATAACGAAGCCAAATATGCAAAGAGTACATAATCAGCGAATAAAAACCTTGAACCTTTGCATGCAGCTAAGTAAAATATATTTTATGGGGAATTTCAAATCTAATGACCAAAAATGGTTTTTAACATGGCAAAAGTGTTAAAATTAATAACAGTCATTCATGCTGTTCATTTATATTTTTTAGTTATTATAAAATGAGCAATGCAAGGCTTTTGTAAATTTCCCATTAGAATATCTTTTGTGATTTAACCTATTACCTGATGGCCATTTAAAGCCTGCACTGGCTGTTCCTGGATACCCAATAATAGATCTAGGCATTTAAATGGCCTGTAATTTAATTTTTTGCATTGCAGAACAAACCTTTATTATTTGCTTTTTTTTATCACATTTTAATGAAATAAAAACTAGGGCATTAAATACAGTATGAGCCAACTGCTAATAGTATCTATTTATTTGGAGAATTAAACAATAAAATTTCAGTTTTGGAATTTATTTTATGTCTAATAGCGATTTGTGGAACTAAAAGAGTTCTCTGCTTTTTTCTCTCAAATGTTACTGTCATTCACTACTTGTGTTTAATAGCAGTGCAAGCTCTTAGCTGAGCCAGGAACACCACGTAATAAATATTATGAGGGGAAAAATGTTAATTGACATATTGCAAACAAACTACACACATAATTCTTATCCAAGAGAGTTGGTTTTCATGCATTAGATAATGTTGAATCATATGATAGTGTTTGCATGACACAATAAGCTTAGCTTGTTATACTCAAGTGACTTCAGCTGCTGAGATAGATAAATAAGCAACTTGCTACTGGAATCTGTTCTTGGCACCATATATTTGGGTTTGTTTATTGAGAGTATTTTCATTTCAGCTAAATACTAATGAAGCAAGGTTCAATTGGTAAGGTATTACAAAGTTACATTCCCAGTTTGAATCATGACTACAAGCAGTGGTGTACCTTTAGCTCGTTTAGGGAATTGTTCATGCAGGTATTAATGCAGAGCCAGCAGTTCTGAAAGCCATTGAGGCACAAAAAAATATATTTTTTGGAATATAACCAATGGTATACAGCCTAATACACAGCTCACAAGTGGCAGCTAACCAATTGATTTTTACCAAGTTTTTTACTACAGATGTGGTAGCTCTAATGGTTAGTGAAACAAATGTATTTGAGCTTAAACTGCATGAAGATCTGACCTCAGAAGGCAAATTAGGACAAAAATAGGATACAGAAGTGGTCATCAAAAATCTACATTGAACAACTACTGGTCTACAAATGACATGCTAGCAACTCCCTTTTTTGGAAAATGCATGTCAAACAACAGATTTTCGTCAATATTGCAGTTTCTTCATTTCATCAGCACAGAAAACGTGATAAATTACACAAAATTAGCCATACTTTTTATTTACTTATTTCAAAATTCAAAGTTAGTTACATTCTTGGTGATAAGGTCACTATTGATGAAAGCTTGATGCTCTGGAAGGGCCATTTGGGTTGGAAGCAATATATCAAAACCAAAAGGGCCAGATTTGGCATAAAAATTTTATCCTTGTTAAAGTAAATCAGAGTATGTGTACAGTAGTTGTATTTACATTCGCAAAGGGACATGACAATGCAGGCGAAAAAGACTAGGGATTATTTGGCTCTATAGTCATGCAGCTCATGGAACCTGTACTTGATCAGGATAGGACTGTATACCTAGACAATTGATGCAGCTCCTCTAAGTTATTTATTGTTTTTTGTAAAAGAATGACAAATGCAATTGTAACAATATATTCAAATCGTATTGGATTGCTGAAGTATATGAATGTACAGGCTCTAAAGAGAGGGGAAATAGAGTTGCGTCAACTTCCACCTTTGACTTACATTGCTGGTATGGTAAAAGGGTAGTTATGCCTTTATCTAACTTCAGTTCCAAAATTTTGATGAACGATACAAGAAAGCTAGATGCCAAATCCAAAATGACATTTTATAATGTGCATATGGGTGGTGTTTTTAGTGGATCAAGTATTGCTGGCATATCCCTCTTTATGAAAAAAAAAGATACACTTTTTTTTTACATGTTGGATATCACATTATACAATTGCTTGGTGATTTGAAGAGCTCTAAACCCACAAAAAACAATGAACATATCTGGATTTTTGCTTATCAACTGATATTGCCAGCTACCAAATTCAGAGGCCTGTGCACGCAGGCAGATAGTTTAAAACCGCTGCCATCCTCAGATTGACGGTAAAACATTTTCCGAAAAGGATACCATCTAGGGGAAAAAGTTGTTAGTTTTGGAGATATGTGGTATACCGCAAAAGGGCCACATGCAAGGAAACCAACATGGTTTGTGGTGACTGCAGAGATATGCCCTTAAGTCACTATCCTTGCTTTGAAGTGTAAAGTTGAACTATTTTGTAGAATTTAAGTTTATTTTATAAAGAAATATTAAAACAATTTTGGATTGAAAATAAATTGATTTGCAGCCCTTGCCAGACATATATACATGCCCATATTGCTCGGGCTTGTTACACGTCCATATCCAGGAAGAGGTTAAAGGATCTCTTGACATCACAAATAGTGACTGGTACATGCTTGTAGGCAGGAATTTGACATTAGAATGTCTTTTATAAAATATAACATTTAATTTCATGTCGGAACTCACAACTGAGGATGCAGGCAAAAGCCTGCAAAACTAGTTTTGCATAATTCAACAGTAAATAGAGCATAAGATTATCAAATATTCTCACTAGATAATTAAGAACATGTCTTTTATAATTTAAATACGTAAAAGGATCTCTGAACATCATAAGAACTGATGGTATATATGTGTAGGCAGCAACATTATTAACATGTACATTTATTTCAATTTTTCATGAAATATGTTTTGAACATCTTAACAGTTATATATCCTGGATTATTGTTCAGGGTGTAATCCATAATGCAGTGTACATTTTCAGAGCAAACATTTTCATTTGAATTAAACTTATAAAATATATAAATTTGTTTTAATAAAATTAATGAAAATAAAAATATTTACATTACAGCTATAGATATGATTAAATGTAATTGTATACTCAAAAAGATTTTTAAATATTATGTAACCTAAAATACTTTATATTCTCTAAATATATTGCTAATGTTAATGGATGTTAAATGTTGTAGTCTTTGTCACAAAATGTAAGAAATGAGGAATTGTGAGAGCATCTTTGTATTGTAATGAA
Organism: Metallyticus violacea; assembly: GCA_030762175.1. Taxonomy (NCBI): domain Eukaryota; kingdom Metazoa; phylum Arthropoda; class Insecta; order Mantodea; family Metallyticidae; genus Metallyticus; species Metallyticus violacea. The sequence goes on along the minus strand of CM060845.1, from coordinate 37,206,526 downwards.
CTAACAGAAGATAAGGATAATTGGAAAAATTCTAGGTAGAAATATAAAAGTCAATAAATATGAAGAGCTCCAGCTTTTATGTTCTTTTATATTACATCTTTGTTAAATTTTCTTTAATTTTTATTTATTAACCTTTGATCATTTTTGTAACATTAATCTAGCTGGCTATGCATTTCTCTTCTTATTGTAGTATTTTATATGTAGGAAGCTAATGTTAGTGATATGCATTTGTTGAATCAGGTGTTAGCAGATGAACAAAATTAATAAAATATATTTAGTATGTTAACTTAGTCTTACTAAAATTGCTGAAGGTCATGAATAAAAAAAATATTGACACAAACCTGGTATATTTGGCAATTTTCAGGTTCCCAATATGGTATGGAATGATGTTGTCTTGGAACTTGATCATCCAGAGTTCTTAGTCAAAGAAAGACTAGGATTAGAACTTTTGTTTAATGCCCTCCGTGTTGGAACTCAAAACCATGGTTTTCGTCTTGAATTATTTCCAGTAGATCTTTTGTACAGGCACTGGAAAAATGCAGAAGGACAGGTAATATTAATTTTTAGTGTTTAAATTCAAATCTGATGAAAATAATAGTTGTTTCAGGCTAATAATTGCAAAAGTATATGTAGTATTGATTTGAATGTATAAAAGTTTGTTGTATTTTTAGTAAATCTTCTTGGCTGAAGTTATATTAATTAAATAAATTACATTCTTTTCATTTGTGTTAGTTTTCTCATAACCAACCTTTGGTTTATATTGAATAGTAAGTCATTTACATAGAGTTTCAAACGTTATGTAGTTAATCTTGTATAAAGTTATTCTGCAGCTTATATTAAATTTGTTTAGCTTGGTTATAATTGCCAATCCGTTATCATGAAGATTTAAGTGTTTACCATTTCTTATTGATTAATATTATATGAAAAATATTGTAACTCATACTGATTCTTGTTGCTAAGGGCAGACAAAGCACGTTAATGAACCAGGTACAAATTTGCCTGTTTGTAGGGGACATGTGTTCCAATATAATCTAACATAAGAAATAAAATGTCATTAGTTTTTATAACATATAATTTAAATAAAATATTGATAAATGGGTATATTTTGTTTTAGGATGATTTAATACTTATTATAGATCAAAGGTAATCTGGAAATATTTTCAAAATTTAGCTGTATTGAATCTAAAATTATGGACAAATTGTATAATTGCATTTTACATTACACTCTGGAAGGTATATGTGCGGGTTTACTGACAGATTTTTGCAGAGTCACATATTACATAGTTGCCATGCTGTCCAAATATTAGAAATAAAATTTTGGTTTCTTAGACCTTATTCTTCATGCATATGTGTGTATAACATGAACACAAACATATATATCTCCATAGCATTTACATTAAACTGTGAAAGCGGTGGAAAGTGGAAGCTATTCTACCCTCACTATTTTCTGCAAGACATGAAGGGCAATACAGTAGAACTCGATTCATTGTTTTTGGAGGGACCAGGCTAAAAACGATGGATGCTGGAAAACTATAGAAACTGGAAGTGCATAATCATGTGCAAAAATTAATAAAGCCAGGATATAGGCAAACACTATATTTTGCATCAATTTTGCATGTTACTATGCAAATATTTTATACTTTGTCTCTGTCCTGGTGATCTAGTGGTAACCATACATGTCTTGTAGACCCAAGTTCACAAGTTGAATCCCGGCCAGGGTTGATCAATTTTTTTTTGGGGGGGGGCATAAAAATCCTTTAGGTAAGGTTCCTTCAGAAGGGAAGTAAAGTTGAGGATCCTATGTCATAGATTTAAGGCACATGAAAGAACCTCAAGTCTGAAAGCAAAAAAGCCTTTGAGCAAAATTTATGTCATTTCATGCCTGAATTTAATGGGACTGATGACATTAAGTTAAAGAAAACCTGTAAATAAAACAAATAAAAAAAATCAAAACATTTGTCACTGTCTTTAAAAAAATGTTGTTAACTGACATTTTCTTCATAGCTGAATTTCTTTTCATTCATAAGTTAAAGAGCACCTGTAAATAAAACAAATAAAAAAAATCAAAACATTTGTCACTTTCTTTAAAAAAATGTTGTTAACTGACATTTGCTTCATAGCTGAATTTCTTTTCATTCAAAACAAATTTTCCACATTCAATGCATTCATTCCATACAGTCATTGTTACGTGCATAGAATACATTGGTACAGTTTCACATCCTCTAAGAACTTTGACAAACATTGGCACAACTTTGACTGTCACATAGTTTTCCTCCTCTTCCTCACTCCCCTCTCCCATATCCAAAACACATGCGGCTGCTTCCATTTCGTTGCACACTTCATCATAAATTTGAATGCCACATATGAAAATGTCCTGGTCCATTGCCTCGTAGGTATGAAATTGATGACAATGGCAAGTCTGACTCATTCTTTGCATTAGCTCTCATCCTTCTGCGGCTCCCAAAGTATTTGCAACAATGGAGATCTCAGGTGAAGCATGATACAAACTCTGTACATGTGGCGATCTTTGAGGATAGAATTTCTTTGGGACTGAACTTTTTGAACGAATAATGCGGGAAAACGATACTTCCAAGAACAATGAATGCAGGATTTATTTGTGTAAGATATAAGGTAAAACATTTGGGAGTGCATAAATTGAGTGATACATTCAGTAAAACGATTGTTCTGGGAATGAAAGATCAAGGTTCCATTGTATCACAATTAGCAGCAACTTGGGCCTGACACCTGACAATGTGACTGGCCACAGCACATGTGCTACATTGCATTGCTCTCATTTTGTTAAAGAAGTACTGATGCTCTTTGTAACCATTTCCTGCACTATAAAGTACTTTGTGTGAAAAATTTTTTTTTTTCATTTTTCAAACAAAACTGGCACTAACTTTAACAACCAAGAAACGTTTAAAACAAATGGCAATTCGCTCCGAGTTAACATACACTGCGTTTGCATGCTAGAGACTGATTCTTGCTGACTTAAAGAAGGTAATGTCATTTTGTCACTGTACATCCATTTTTAGTACTACACAGTTGAACAGTTAAAGCAAGATTATGATCTATGGTTGTTGGTGTTGCATACAGAATGCAAATTACTACTGCACTATTTGAGATATATTATGGTCAGCATACATTGACCTTGTTCATGACTGCTAGCTTGATCTGCTGTCATTACCAAGAACTGCATGGCAGGCTCATAGTCAGCTGTTTGATGAACTTATTGCTGTTGATATTGCACTTTCATGTGTTAAATAAAGAAGTGAAATATTTTAAGGAAAAATATTGTAAATAGACATGTTATGGCTGTTAAAATCCTTGCTTTGCAGGGAAGAATTTAACAGAAACTTCCATGAAGAAAATGGAAAGCATGTTGTGTATTAAACAATATAGTTTTTTTTTTTTTTTTTTTGAGTAGTGTTTAACGCCCATTTTTACTACTGAGGCACCACAGGCGGTGGACACTGATGATACACGAGATGAAATGATAAATTGGGAAAGGATTTTTTTTTTTTTTTTTTTTTTTTTTAAAGAACAATATAGTGGCACTACCTTTTTTAAATAAGTACAACAAATCTTTCAACTTTATTATTTTGGCCATATTAGATGCTATGTTTATTATAATTTCCACTCTTTAATTAGACTTGCTAGAAAACATCATCTGAAACATATAATTTTTGTGCCCTTCTATTAAAGGGAACTCAGGCTCTGAATAGATATATAAAACATTTATCTGAATATAAGATGACTACCTATTTTGAAGAGATTTCCTAAGAATTTCTTTTGTTCATTTACTGGTACTCTTCCAAGCCCATCATCACTACAATCATCACCACCATCTTTACTAGTGGTGCTGCTTTTTTCATCTGAATCCTCTTCCCACAATATGTCATTTTCAGACCCGTCCATGGCACTTTTTGAACCCATTCACAATAGATTTACTGGAGATCCTCCTTAAAGCTGTAAATATCCATTCCCCCAATATGGTTGTGATGGCTGCTTCAGTTTCCCACCCAGTGAGGGCATGGTCTCTTCGAAGAAGCTAATCATTATATAGCTGCTGCAGATTATCCTTGAATGGTTCTTGAGTGGTATATCTCCTAAAAGAATCCAGTACCAACATGCTCCTCTTGTTAAGTAATGAGCCTGGTCATTAATTCCAAATAACTTTCAACCAATCTAGCATCAGGTCATTCATCATCCATTTTTTCCTGGCATCTGAAGGCAAGGGTAGCAGGTAGCTTTTTATTTTTTTGTCATGGTTTTTCTTCCCAATAATACATAAAGAGAGAGCTTCTGACGGTCAGCCAGAGTACACATCATGACCATAATTATTTAGGATGCTTTTCGCATGTTGACTGTCAGAGTGGACGGGATATCAAAATAGTTAGGCAGCTGATCAGATTATCGATCTGGCTTAGCAAATATTCATGTTCGTTTCTAAGGTTTATAACATGACGCTGAAATGCAAAATGTTTTTCAGCATATGGGAAGATACTGTGCTAGCATTGTTTTGTGCTAAAATGAAAATTCTGTCATTACCTACCAGCCCATACTCACTTTGAAGATTGTGCCACTTATGGAAGTTGCAGTTCAACTTGAGTATTTGCATTCGTATAATCTCATGATGGAGAAGCCTTCATTTTATTTATCTTGAATGTATTGAATTTTGCAGCTCTAACTAAATTATGAAACATTCCCATCTTGGGTCTGCTGAAAGATTTGCATGATGAATTCATGTTTTTTTTATTTATTTATTCATCCTTTTGATCATGTTATATGATATAGGACTTAAGCAAAAAACTATATTTGTATAAAGCTAGCTTAAACTATAAAATTGATACTCATTTGCTATAATACACTAGCCGTGGCATTATAAGAGTATAGTAAAAACTGATAATCTATTAAGAATACAAATCGGTTAATAACAACAATAGAAAATCTACGCTTTCTAATAAACTTTTATGTTTAATTGTCAATGATGATCTTTCTTGGTGAGATCATATAGCTCTTAATCATTCTGATCTTAATAGAATATTAATTTTTATTGCATTACATTTGCTGGTTAATATTGTGCCCTTACAAAAGCTGTGTAAAATTCATTTATTTATTTATTTTTATTTCATCCAGTTGATTGCTTAGTACATAGTAGCACATTCTATGCTGGACACATCTTAATAAAATACTGAATTATACGCATGAATATCAAAAGTAAACAATATGATACAATTAGATGTATACAATAATATCATCATCAATGTTCTTTAAGTTCTCTTTCGTTTGATGCCATTAGTAATGTTTGCTTTCAAGAAGTAAAATTTTCTACTTACTGCACAATTGCTCGTGGTCTCTGGTTAATTTATAACCACTAATTTCAAGTTTGCATCATAGTATCTACGAGAATCAGTTGGAAACTGTCAGCTTGTGGAACAGTGTCTTTCAATGAAATTAAGATTATTTGGATTCATTTTAGATTCCAGTACCGATGAATGCTCAGAATATTCCTTACACTGTACTGGTACTACCTTTACTAATCTATTAATGAGTTGAAAACAATTTGTGATTGCTTTTTAATTAGTTATTGTTCAGGCTACATATTAGAATATTCCTATTGTCTATCATAATTTTATTTTCGTTATATTCACAGCCTTCTTACATTAGTAATGTTCCACCCAACAGGAAGCCAAATGCTATGCAATGTATAAACATCGACCTCAAACTGGTGTAATAGTATTCCTTAATCTACAATTTTAAGGTGATCCTAGATTTTTGGATTAAAAAATTTGGGATAAAAGTTTGTCTTATATTCAGGTAAATAAGGTAATCTCCTCACTAATGATCCAAATGAACAATGAGGAAAATCCATACCACTTTTCTCTATAGATTTTTTGTGGTAGATTGATTTTTCTCATTAGGAGTAAACCATTGTACCCATTTTAAAATTAATGTATATATTATTTATTTAGTGTTTGTTTTAGTGTGAAACAACAGACATGATGCTGGATTTTACTCTTTGCTTTTTGTCTATTGAGAGATTATTGCTTTTTGGCAGGAAATTGTTGGAATAAATATGCTCTCTTTTAAAAAAGTATATATACAGTAAGGACAAAGCTGCTTTAATTATCTAGCCTTATTATTAGCATGTAGTTATTTGACAGTCATAAACATTTTACAGGAAAAATAATGCCTTTGTAGTATATTACAATATAGAAAGTTAAGTAGTTAGAAGTTTTCTTTTTCTCTCTATTATAGTTTTCACTAGTGCAGCAAATACTGAAGAACCCTGATGTATTTTGCTTTGCGGATCACCCATTTCATTCAGTGGCTGTGGATATTCTCAAGGCACCTCCAGAGAGTGATAATAAAGAAATCACAACATGGAGATCACTAGATCTTGTAGAAACGTTGCTGTACTTGTCAGATCGGGGGCTTTACTCTCAGGTTCAAGAAATGTTCAAGATACCTATCCAACACTGTCCTGATGTTCTGGTGTTGGCCCTTCTTCAAATAAATCCACCAGTTACAGTGTTGCGTCATGAACTTCTCACCAATCTTATACCAATATTCCTTGGCAACCATCCTAATTCTGCAATTATTCTCCATCATGCATGGCATTCACAGGTATGTAAGCTAGTATATTTTTTAATATTGTGAGATTTTGATGCAAAATGTTCACTCATTTGTCTTGATTTGGGAAGGGCTTAAATATCCAGGTATGGTTTGATCAACAGAATGCGCAAACATTTAATATTTTAACAATATCCTGCTTTCCACCAAACTTTTCCAGTATAATGTTAGAACACATTAAGGTTCCTTAGTATTGTAAATTGCACATATTGAGAAGGCAGTGTCATAACCAAAAGACTTCTGAATGTACTTTGATGTACTTTTGTTTGTATAGAATAAATAATACATCAAGGAATATTGAAAGGAGCAAAGGCACAAAGATGTTTTAACCTCTCTCATATTTCTTTTACAATCCTATGACAATTGTTTTTAACATTCTATACCTTTGTTAAAATTGTTCTTTTGGGAAAAAATTTCAAAGTAACTGCATCTTAAAGCCCTTTTTCTGGTATGAACAACTTTAATATATCCAAATATAGAATTTCGGTGTCTACAGCTGTGTTTACATTCTCAAATGTTAACAGTTGTTCAAATTTTAACATAAGAGAAAGGTGATTTTAACTTAACATTTAACACTTTATTAAAGTTGTCATTGTTGAAGAAACAGAATTTTTATTAATTTGAGTGTTAAAGCAGCCTAACACATGTTAACTTTTAACAGCTGTTGATGAAACCATCCCTTTATGTAATATACCAAATGACCTTATCAGAATATTGATGAAAACATATAAAGGATGGTACATTATATTTAAAATTAATATTTTTATTGTATTTACAGTTCATAAAATCAGGTCAACTTTAACTTTGGTGTTTGAGCTACATTATACCCTGGTTGCTCAGTGGCCCTGACGTTTGCTGAGGATAAAGAAAGAGTGGGAAGATGTTAGCATTGCCAACCTAAGGCGTGAATAGCACATCTAAATTCTAGAGTGAATGAATCTATTTTGATATGCTTTAACCTATAGTCAGTCCTGGTAGTATAGTGATAACCACACTTGCCTCATAAACCCAAGATAGTGGGTTCAAACCCGGCCAGAATTGATGGATTTTTTTGGGTGTTGAAATCCTAACTATGGCTTTCTTTGGAAGGGAAGTAAAGTCGTGGGTTCCATGTCATACATTTCCAGCACAAAAAAGAGACCTCTAAGCAAAATTTGTCAGCCGTTTCATGCCCTGAATTGAATGGAATGCTGATGATTTGAGATGTTAAATGTTAACCAATTCAATGAACAAAACAAAAAACTTTAGCATAAGTAGTTTAAATTCGTTTCTTTTGGAAAATTTTAGATGCTATTACCATACTTGAAAATTCTTTTTTTAATATAAGCAGATTTATATATGTGAATATTAACGAAGAATGTAATTTTAAGGGTTAATGCATAACATGCACTCTTGCAGAGCAATACAGAACTGTCAATGCAGCTTCTCTCAGTCACAGGAAATGTCGGAGCAGGAGACTGAGTGACCAGGGTATAATGGAGGGAGATTTTTGTAAATCTTTTTATATCACATAAGTACAATATACTTAAATTGTATTTATTCTGTATTATCTAAAAGTTTTTTGTTTTCTTTTTATTCTGCCAGTGTATTTTCATAAAATGTTACAATCGTGTTGAAAATCCTGCATAACAAAAATAGAGATGTTTATAGCCTTTTAATTTGTGTGTGTTAATGCATTTCTTATTATTAAATGTATGAATATACTCCGAGTGCTGAAATTCTTCTTGTTCTACTTCTTCTTGTTCTTGTTCTTCCTCCTCCTCCCTCCTCCCCCTCTTCCTCACTGAACAAAATGGAAAATACATAATTATACATAAATTGCTCTGCAAACTACAAACTAGTAAATAACCTATTTCAAGTCACCTGCTTGTCCCTACATTTATCAACACAACCTAACTCCAGATATATATAATGGTAAAAGTCGTTATATACTTGCCTTTAATTTTACACTCTCCTGAATCATACCATCCAATAAGCACCCCATCCTCCCTCTCCAACTTTAATTCTTATTCATAATTACTGAATTCCTCAAATTTATGTCTTGCCTTTCTCATTCATTTATCTCTCAATTTTCCCAAATGTTTTATGTTAGTTTTTCCTTCTATATTTAATATTCTTTTCCATGATATCTCATCCCTCTTTTCTTCTGCATCACTAAATAATTTAAATATTGTACTTACGAAGCTGTTACAATGGAGTGGTAATGTATCTTAAACTTAAGTATTCATTTTTTTACACTAAACTCCACTTATATAAAAGTTACTATTATGTAAGTAAGTGGAGTTTAGTGTAAAAAAATGAATACCTAAGTTTAAGATAATTTATGTATTTCTAATATTCAGGCTTGGCATTTTCCAAAAACCATTTTTACAATATTTTGTCTTTTCATGAGTCCAATGCTTTTCGGGTTACTTTATAGTGTACTGACCCATCCACTTCTTGCTTATAATATTTTCTTGGTATTTCAAACGTTGCTTTAAGAAATTTCTTTTAATTTGAAAAATTAAAATTAAAAATTTGTGCCAATATTCTGAGGCTGTCTCCATAATCAATTTCCTTACCACCCATCCCATTTCCATTTGAGCAGCCTCCTTTGTAGTTGCCAGCTTTCTGTCTTTAAAGAATGGTGTGTTTTAATGTTGGAAAACAAGACATTGTGACAATATTCCAATGTTGATACACTAATTATGCAAAAATTAATTTCATAGAACTTTATACCATCATTTTAATGGAAATTTAATGAAAATGTGAAGAAGCTAAAATCAATTACTTGTGTATTGATTTCAGTAAATAAAATTGTTAATTATATGATTTTGGATATATAACACATACTTATCTCTTGCAGAATATATCAATAAAACCAATTATTATGCATGCAATGGCTGAATGGTATGTTAGAGGTGACAGTGATCAGACAAAATTGTCACGCATCTTGGATGTTGCACAAGATTTGAAGGTATGTATGTCTTCAGTTAATTGTTTGGCCATCAAATGGATTGATGCCTCAATGTGTTAATGTATTCTGAATAACAGCAAGCTGTAAACTGCAAGTCCTGCATCACAAGCATTTTTTTAACTCAAATGTTAACTTAAAAGTAACTTAAAGTGAAAATACATTTTCATGTATTATGATTTAAAATTTTTTAAAAAGTGCATATCATAGCAGATATGTTTGTTTGCTTATTCATTTTTACTGGCAGAGTTAAGACATTGGGACATTTTTCCACATGACCAGTCTTATTCATACATATTTTATATATTGTAAATCCCTATGTAAATTATGACATAGAACAAGTCAGCTAAATTACAATAAATTAATGAGCAAAACACATTTCATACAATAATACAAGCATAACAACAGTTAAGGAAATATATATTTGTAATTATATATTCCTATTAAATATAGCACTGACAAAAGGGAGAAAGTGAGCATGGTTCTAAATCAATAAGGTATGGGTAACTTTTATCATTTAATGTTCTTTGGCAATGTATAATAGAGAATAATGCACTCTTATAAATGCATTTGGCTCCTCTCTAACTTACTGATATGCATTATTTGCATATTAATTTTGTATGAAATACCTAAGGTCTTAATGTTTCCATGTGTAGAAATCACGAAGATGTTAGGTTACAGAATTAAGTGGACCAAATACTAGGCTTCTCCATTTAATTTATTGCTTATTAAAATAGTTTACAGTAAATGGAGTGGTGCCTTATGAATAAACTGCTCTGTTGATAGAGGGATCACTTTTACTAAAGCTAATTTGTTTGCTAAGAAAAAATGCTAAAACAGAACTTATACTAAAATGCAAGGTCCCACGAGTCTGGCATATCATTGTTGCCAATATGCAAGTGACAATCAATAGGAACCATGTAGTTCCTATAGTGGCAATAAAGATAGTTCCATATTTATGGATGCAGATTCAGTCAACCTTTTTTCTTATTGTCAGTATTGCTTTCTGTTTTTTAAATATTGTATTTTTACATGAATTTAAAAATTACACAGGGCTTTTATTTCAAACCTTGCCAGTCTAAGTTACTACCAATTTCATAAATTTAATTTCAGCAAAAAACATGTGAATTTAGATATGAGGCAGAAGTTTGAAACCAATGTTGAGTGTATTTTACATGTACTCTTCACCTCCTTTCCAATTTGAAATTTCAGATGGCATGCTACTGTATGATCCTTAAGGCTTAAAAAGTATTCAATGTTATCACATCTTTTGTTTTCTGTCACAACTTGGCAACCTGAACTGTTGTTTGAATTTAAAAAGAATAATTTTCTTACTCAACTATGGTTCATCAACCAGAACGAATATATTTTTACATTATATTTTTCTTGTAGTTTTCAATTTCTGTCATGCCCACAATTGGCAGGCATGGTGTGAGATTTATGTAAGCCAAACTCACTCTTTATGTAGGTAGACATTGATTCTCAAATAAGGGTTGCTTAACATCTGTACATTAAGTGCTTTATTTAGAAAGGATTCAGTAGTGTCTTAACGATTCAGTTTATTTTGCTGTTCTTTGCTGTCTTGGCTTGTGTGAGTGACTTACCAGCAGATAGATAGTTTATTTCATTTGAGTTTGCAACTTCTGTCTTATTTATAAACACTAATGTAATAATTCATTTATTCATTCATGTAAAAAATTCTGTTGAAGATCACACAGTGAAACTTGTTAAATGTAAATTATAATTAATCTGTCGTCTAACATACTCTTATGTTTCACTTACTTTTAAATACGGTGGGACCAGTTTCGAAGAGACATCCTCTCCATCTTCAACCAACTTGACGAATGGTACGAGGAACCAACATCTATGAGGACCTGTGGCTCCCTCCTGGTGGTTTTTTTTTTTCTTTCCTTTATAAACTGGAAATTGGTATTACATTCTCGTATAATGTTGAAATTCATAAGATGATCCCTATGTTTATGAATGTATATCTTCTCCCATGTGTCCAATTCTGTATGTCTGTGTGCTTCTTTAAGTAACTATTTCTCTTTTTATGTTGTGATTATCTTTCCAAAAATGGTGTGCCTTTGCTGACCTATCAATCTGTTTGCACTTAACGTTCCTGAGATGCTCCTTTAACTGTGTTCCTATGTTCCTTTTAGTTTTTCCAATGTATTTCTTATCACATTCTTTACATCTTATTTTGTAGATGCCTGACTTTTTCTCCTGTGGAATATTATTAAAACTGTTGTTCACTAAAGCATTTTTCAGAGTATATCTGTTAACAGGTGCCAATTTAATTCAATATCTTTAAAAAAATTTTGGAATTTATTCATAGCTACTGGATGGTAGGTGAATTTTTTAAAAACTGGTCTCTTTTTCAGTTAATGGTGTGGTAGTATTCTTGATCAATTTCTTCTTAAGGAGTCTATTACGTTTTTTGTATACTCAATTTTTGTTAAAACCATTTATAATGGCAATCTCCTGTATCTTCTCAAATTCTTTTTTGTACTCCTCTTTACTGATTGGTAAATTCACTGGTCTATATATTAAGCTGAATGCTTGTGAGCTGTGGGGTTAAACTCATTTGATTTTATATAGTTATCTGTGTGTGTATCCTTTCTATAGATTTCAAATTCTAAATTTTCATGATTTTTATTAATTTTTATATCTAAAAACAGCAACACTCCCTTTGTTTCTGTTTCCAGTGTGAAGGATATATTCCAATCTTGTATATTTAGAAGCTTCAAAGAATCTTCAACAAATTCTTTTTTCACTATACTAAAAATGTCATCAATGTATCTGTACCACCATTTGAAATAATGTGGGAAGGCGGAAAATTATGTGAGTTTCAAATGTACTAATAAATAAATCTGCCAGAAAGGCGGACAAAGGATTTCTCATTATGAGTCCTGTTTTCTGTTTATAGAATTCTCCTGCAAATGTAAAATATGACTGGTTTATACAAATGTTAGTAAGGTGGACATATTCTTTCCTGTGAGTTTCATTAATTCCTATCTCCTTTAACCAATTGTTCAAAAACGATAAAAACTTGTCAGTTGGAATACTCGGGAACAAAGATACTATGTCAAAAGACACTAAAATATCAGAGGGTACAACTTTAAAATCTTTTTCATTTTTTTCTATAACTGGAACAAGTTTCTTATGCTTCTACTTTGAAATCTTGGTAGAGCTGTAAATCTGTCTGTAAGTCATTTTGCTACAAAATATGTAGGGGTATTTATATTATTAATGATGGGTCTCGTGCCCTGCCCTGGTTTATGGATTTTAGGTAACCCATATATTCTGGCTATGTTAGGATTGTTTTGTTTTAAACTACGTTTTTCTATGTCTGGTATTATAGTACAAGTCTTCATTCACTGTCTCTTCGAAACCGGTCCCACCATATTTAGAAGTAAGTGAAGCATAAGAGTGTGTTAGATGACAGATTAATTATAATTTACAACTAATATAATAAACTTGCTTACACTAACTCCATTCACTTATATAAAAATTGGACATATGTTTCGGAAGTAATCCCTCCCATCTTCAGCCTGTTGACCAACTGAAGTTGCTAGAAATGGTGACTGGGTCTCTTGATGTTCTTGTGGCAGCATCTGTTGATTCTATTAGGAACTTGCTGAGTTCATCCATTGGAGGGAAATCGAAATTCATCAAGTTTTCCTTTTTTTTTTTTTTATGATGAAAATTCTTTCCCAAGTGGAAAGTTCTATTGCATTGTGGAGTTGTTTCAGTAGTTTTGTCTCTGGTTTACTTTCATGATTATTATTCCAAAAGTGTGCTGCTATTGCTGATTTATCAACCTGCTTTAAACAAATATTTCTAAAGTGTTCTTTTTTTTCAGATTTCCGAATTTCTCTTCGTTTTTCCAATGTATTTTTTATCGCATTCTGCACATTTTATTTCATAAATACCTGACTTTTGTTTTATTGTCCTTTACTTTGCATTTCAATAAGTTCTTTATATTAAAATTGTGCTTTGGGGCTAACATTATTCCTTGTTCTTTGAATATCTTTTTGAATTTTTGTGGTAAACTGGGTGATATTTAAAACTTTTGAATTTGTACCGTTCCTTTGCGCTTTTCAGTGTGGAAACATCTCTTATTGCTTTGCATTTTTTGAATTTATTGATGATTTTTATTATTGTGTCTTTGCTCTACCCATTAGTTCTATCTTTATGATCTGTAAGTATTCCATTTTGCACTCTGTTTCTGAGAGTGGGATGTTAATTAATCTGTGTGCTAAAATATAAAACACCATATTTATGTGGAATAAGGTTAAAACTCATTTTTTATGTAATTTTCTGCCGAATATCTTTTCTATGAATTCCGATACTGAGATATTCACCATTTCTTATTATTTTTACATCTAGGAAGGAGAGATATCCATTTCTTTCTTCCTCTATGGTGAACTTTATAGATTTGTGTTGCAAATTCAGAAGTTTAAGTGCATCTGTTGTATGTTTTTTTGGAATTCTTGCAAATAAGTCATCCATATACCTATACCATGTTTTGAAGATTAGAGGGAAGGTTTTGGTGATATGCATTTCCAATGAACTCATAAAAAAATGTGCTAAAACTGGAGATAGTGGGTTTCCCATAGCTAGTCCCGAGATTGTTGGTGATATTTTTTGTTGAAAATGAAGAAATTTTGTTCAATGCAAATATTATAAGCTTAATTAAGTCTTCAATTTCTTGTACTTGTAAATTTAAGATTTTAATGAGTTCCTGAACAGTAGCATAAGCTTATCTGTTGTTATGCTTGGGAATAAGGGTTTTACATCAAACGACACCATTATATTCTCAGCTGTAATTTTCCTACCAGTTCTATTGAGTTTTTGACACTCAAGCTTTCGTATTTTTTTTTAAAGATTTGAAAGTGTTGGTTAATTTTTTTGCTAACAGGTAATTTGGTGAATTGATATTATTTATTATAGGTTTCATGCTGTTATCTTTTTTGTGTATTTTAGGAAGAGCATACATTCTGGGTAATATTGGGTTGCTTTGTGTAAGTTTTCGTTTTTCAGTAGTGGACAGTATTTTTATCTCATCTAATGTTTTGTTTAAGTTTCTAGTGCAACTCTTAAATGGATTCTCTATAATTGGTTTATAATCAACTTTTTAACATAGTTTCTACCCTGTGTATGTAGTATTCTTGGTCCAGAATGGCGATTTTATTAGGTTTATATGTTTTTGTGTATACTACCATTTTTTTTTGTTTTATTGTGTTTTTGTATTTGTTGAATTTATTTTCGGTTTTTTATTTTCTCTTAAGATTTTTGTGCATTTCAATTTGATAAATGATTTTTCATTTTCTTCTAGTTAGTGGATGGTTATGTCAATATCCGTGATGTAATCTTGTACTTTTTTGGAAAACCTACACATGTTTTTAGGCCTTTTTTAGGAATTTTAGTTCATTGTTTGAAAATGTAGTGCTTGAAATATTACGTTATCTGTTGTTTGTGTAACTGATTTGGGTAGAGTTCTGGTTTGAAATTTTCGCAAATTGTAGAGTTTCTTTTTTAGTTTCTGATTTGATTTTCACTTCGTTGGTTAAATTTTTATGTAAATGTTGTAAGTTTCCATATATGAAATCCCAAAGCCATCGATAGTTTTAAATGTAAATCATAATTTCTTAAGTCGTTTTCCATTATTTTTTTATATTGTAAACTTTTCTCTACTTCAACTACTCTTTTTTCAGCTGCTTTTTGGTGTGGGCTATTGCCTATTTTAATTATTTTCCTCACAAATTTAAGTGTGATATTATTTTTTAGGCACAACTTAAGGAATTTAATGTTAGCCTCAAATCTTATTATTTTAAATTAAATACTTTTGCCAGAGAATGCGCATTAAAATTCTTATTTGCAAAATTATAATTGACTTCATTTTACTTTTGAATTCTGGCAGTTTCTTCATACCATGTTTATAACTTACTGTTAATGCTAGGAGTCACAAGTCAGTCTGATAATGTTAACCGTTCCTGCCAATATACAGCCATTAAAATACTCAACTGCTAAAGTAATTATTATCACTTTCCTTAGAGTGGCATTCTCCAGCTCCTAGCATAGAAAGAAAGCTGTGCATTACACCAATAAATGTTTAGGTACATCTCCATTTTCCACACATTTATGCATATTCTTATTTTTATACTATGCTGTGTACATATTATTTGTATACATGTAATTGCTGAAAGAAAGTTCATGACCTTAATTAGATTATAATCCTTCTGTTTGGAGATTGTTTTTGGATAAAAACTACATGCCTGACTTGGATATGTAAAATTCAGATTAAATTATTATGTATAAGTATCTATATTTTGTTTATAGTACTTAATGTGTCTACCGACTCAGTGCAAGGGAGGACTTGTTACCCTCTCTTAAGTGGAATTTTATTAAAGTATTATTATTATTATTATTATTATTTTCTTCTTTATGCACTCTACACAATAATATAAGAATTCACTAACTCACTGGGTACAGATTTAATACTGCCAAGAATTCATAGTACTGCCTAACATAAATAATGTCAAAGAAATAAGTCATTTATTGTATCAGTGCAACAACAGAGAATAAATTACACTTAATTATACCATCATTGACTCATGAAATAATATAACTGCCCCAAACTTGGACAAAGGGAGCAGAGGGCATCAACAGAGATTGACTACTTCTAAGATTAACGTTGGTTGACATTACAAAGAACTGTAAACCCTTAGAGCTGTCAATAGTCAAAAGTTACGTTAATTTGCTATTGTATGACAGGACGGTTACACTTAGCTAAGTCCTATTATTTTCCAATAATGCAAATTTATTAAATTATAACTTAAGTCATATGTAATGTGATTTTTTCACAAAGGCAGTGTGTTAAGCTAAGGTTTAGAATCGTGACTTTGAATTTTTCCTATTGGACTTTGATTCTAAACATGCAGCTTGTATGGGAAAAATCATGCTTATTGTACATTAACTCTAATATTGTTCTATGAAGCATGGGCAATAAGTACTTAAGGGTTTTGTGTCATCTCTGCAATGAGATAACCTTCGAACCTCCAGTGTATAGGATCCAAAAAGAAGATTCATGGCTATGATCAGGCAGGCAAGGTAGCTCTGATTGTAAGAACATTGTCACAGTAAGCCGCATATCTGAGGTATAAGTCCCAGGCATGATCTCAGATTTTTTACATCTGACTCTGATTACAACCTAAGTGAATAAAGTTCCAGGACTGAATATATATTTCAGAAATAGTTACGTTATAGTTCAGGTAGCTTTTTTTCAGTCATAAGTGATTATTTTGCACAATATGTGGCATTGAAAATGTTTCTATAAAATTCTACTAGGTAGCAGGGTGGCTCAAACCAACACATTGTTTGTCTTGGCAGCAGGATTTGCCCAAGGTAGTTAAGCAGCAGGTAACATTTTGTGCAAAGTTAGGGAAAATGGAACCTCCTCCAGCAGGCCTACAGCCATCCTTGTTAAGAATGGCACAAGACCTTTTGAAAGGGAAATGTTTTAAGGATGTACAGATATCCAGTGAAAGGGAGATACCATAAGGAAATTGCAACTATCCAGTGAACGGATGATACCATAAGGAATTGCAATTGTCCATGAAAGGGAGATGCCATAAGGACATTGCAATTATCCTGACATACACAATAGATGGATGATGATACAAGAGGCTTTTCAGATTTCTTCCAAAACCTTCAGAACTGTTGGTAAATGTGTACTATTTGCATGTGAAACTGTTTTGAAAGGAATACGGATAATTAAATTCAAAATAAATTTCGGGTCTGAACTAAAACATTGAAGCAAATAATTTGTTCTTAATTAGTGAATTGATTAATACTCGTTATGCTCCATTTATGAAACATGTTCTGTATAATTCAATGGTAAGTGGAGCATTAGAGTATTAAATTGACTCACTTGTCTTATTAAGAATAAAATACGGATAATTATTTGCTAAGTGAAATATATTATTTCTTACAAAGCAGACTTGATAAAAGATGTATATAATAATCCCATGTATATGAAATCAGCATTTGGAGTGAAACTTAGTATAACTTGCAGCTTGAGTTATATTTAGGTGCACTTGTGCATTTAGTCTTGCTACAAATTTCAATTAAAGTGGCACCAAAGCTAGTGCACTGCTAGTCTTTCAGGTAGAGCTGCTTCAAGAGAAGCAATGCTGCAAAATACCTGTACTGTTTCTCATTGTATCTAGAAAGTAAGGTACTTCTAGGAGTTGTATAGAGGAGTTATCTACTAAGTAAAACATTACACACTGCATGGTATCATCATTTATTCAAATACTTGAAAGTCGGTCCATCTCTTTGTGTTAACAAAAGCGAATATTAATAATGAACAGTTAGACATTATCACACATTCCTCTGACAAGCTATCTCTCCAGCTCCCAGCAGTAGTAAGTTTGCTTATTGGCAAACACACTGAAATACATAGGTATAATAAATAAAGGCAATAATTATATTTTCTGTAAAGGTTTATAAGGATTTTGAATGACAACAGCAAGTATATGACTATATTACAAAGGTTGCTAAGCAGGCATGGAGTGAGTGGAGCAACAATATGCCATATTTTTGTTTTTCATTCCTGGTGTTCACTTGATCAAATATTGAAATTTCTGGGCTTGTCATGGTCCTGTATTTGCATCAGAACCCAAGCTTTCTGAATGAGTTGTTCTTACTCTGATAATGATTGCAAATGAAGTAATGAAGACCCCTAGAATGATTTTTATCGTTTAGAAATTGATGGACTTTGTTGTAGCAGGGAAAGGAACTGGAACCAGAAAACTTTTTGTTTATTTTTGAGTAATGGATTCCATTGTGCTTAAGTGGAATGATTATATGTTATGAAGGTGTTGTTCTATCTCCAGAGCTTCCATTCTAACTAAGTTGAAGTATTCATGGATCTTGTGAGTATTTCTGTTTGTTAAAACAAAAATTAATTTCATGACAATGCTTATTTTGTAACCACAGAATGCTCTTGTTAATTTAAATGGAAATGTTGTTAAAATGCTAATAATTATTTTATAATGGAAGCATGCCATTATTTAATAAGTTCCTCTCAGCTACATTTAGAGATAGGATAGACAATTTAATGTAATAAAATTGGAAATCTCAAAAGTAAATGATTCACAGCACATTTAGATTATTCTACATGCATTATTTTTGTTTTTAGGCACTCTCTTTGTTGCTGAATGCACAGTCCTTCCCATTTGTAATTGATCTGGCATGTCTGGCCTCAAGAAGAGAATATCTAAAGTTAGAGAAATGGCTGACAGACAAAATAAGAGAGCATGGAGAGCCTTTCATTACAGCTTGTGTCAAATTCCTTCAGGTAATTTTATAATGTGAATTGACATATAACCAAGAATGCTATACATTTAGTGTGCTTATGATAATTACATGGATTTAAAAGAAATATGCTTGTTATTTAACATTGAACTTCTAGATTCCATTTTTTTCATGCATTTAAAAGTATTTTCTCATTGTAGATTATATTTGAGATTGGTGGGTTTGGGGTAAGCAATTCAGCAGAATTTGTGTGCTTAACAATTGCATACATCAAGTAATATTTAAAGAGTACCTTTCCAAGATTTTCAATGTGGTACATCATCTCTAGCCTCTTATTAAAAAGTTAAAAACTGTACTCTGCAATTTTAAAATGGAAATGAATATTATAATACATTATATATTACAACAACTAACAAATGGGTAGGGAGGGTATGGCATGGACGAGAACAGGGATGCTAGTTGGGGTAAAAAGTTGACAAAGAATTGTGCCCACTGTGTGGTAAGGTAGATAACTTTATTAAAATGTAAAGAAACCAAAGGATGGAGATAGGAAATATGGAACGAGAAATGGGATAATATGCAGGCAGAAGTTCTGGCATTAAAGATTTGTGGGAATAGCAGAAAAGAATTTTTGAATCCGTTTGGAAATTATATAGGGAAAGTAAGAGAAAAGTGGTGGAGGAAAATGATCAAGGTAAAGGAAGATGGTAATAAGGTATCAGTGAGGGAAGACCATCACGGGTGGTCAAGGTCGTTAAGGCGTGGACTCATGAGTGGGAGGTCTAGGGTTCCAATCCCGCCAGGACTGTCCTCCCTGACTGGGTTTTTTTCCAGGTTTTCCTCAGTCCTCATTACTGGCAAATGATAATTTCATTTCATGTATCGTCAGTGTCCACCGCCTGTGTTGCCTCAGTAGTAAAAAAGGGCGTTAAACAATATTAAAAAAAAAAGTGAGGGAAGATCACTTTTAGGGAAGTATTTGTAAAGTTCACTGGATAATATGTATAGTTAGAATGATGTAGGATCCATGTACATAATAACTAGGGTATTAGTTGTATAGAATCGTGAATTAATAAGCACTCAAGGATCAAGGAAAGATTGTAAAACTGTAATTGTAATGTGTAGAAATAATAAATATTCATTCATTATAACTGACGATAAAACTCTTGTTTGTGCTGTTAAAAATAGTGTAAATAGCAAGAAAATATAAATAATGGGAAATTAACTTTAGCATATGCATGTGCATTTAGTTTATTGAATATGAATACATCATTCTATTAGTTATTTATTTATTTATTTATAATATTAACCTGTCATTTGTAATTCTTGGACGAATGTAAGCTTAACACTTATGAATACAATTAGGGCTGCCATACCAGTAACATAAAAATAATTCAGGATATTTGGATGGGACACTATACACATCTTTTTATAGCCACCATTGCGGAAACAAATAATTAACAATAATATTTGAGGATATTATATAAATAGCAGTACAAAATAATATTAAAGTGGATTTATTCTGTACAGTTATACATGTTATATTTGCATTACACTTTGAGTACCAATACTTATACAGGTTTATTCATGAGGTAAACTTTAAACGCAACACTTGCATTTTTAAAATTATATTGTAACATTAAAATTGATTTTATGGAGGTAACTTTAGGCCCATTCTTTTTATCAGTTTATTCACAATTCATTAAAGTGAAAATTCTTTCAATACTGGCATTATGCCCCGGTAAACAAAACTAAAACTGAGTCTATTTCACAAATTTTGAATTTTGTTAAAAATTCTTAACAACTTTTATAAATGTAAATTATAATTAATCTGTTGTCTAACACACTCTTATGCTTCACTTACTTTTAAATATGGTGGGACCGGTTTGGAAGAGACATCCTCTCCGTCTTCAACCAACCTGATGACAGTCGTCAAGTCGGTTGAAGATGGAGAGGATGTCTTTTCGAAACTGGTCCCACTGTATTTAAAAGTAAGTGAAGCATAAGAGTGTGTTAGATGACAGATTAATTATATTTTACATTTAACAAGCTTCACTGTGTGCGTTCCAACAGAATTTTTTAAAAATGTCTTATTTTTTGGAAGTTCTTAAATGAACTTTTATAAAATTTAACCCATTTATCAGAGGCTAAAGAAGAGCTTAAATATTTAAAATTTACCATTGTTCAACTTAAACAGCAATATCCATGTTTACTTATTGAACATATTAATGAACACAAAGAAGAGAAACTGTATGCTCTCTGTGATAATGGGATCATTCTCCCCTTTTCCAGAGAGATAATACAACAAATTTTTGATTGCATTTGAGGGTTACCTAAACTCAAAAATGAAATCAAAATAAACTTAAAAAAAAAAATATCCCATTTAAACCTCATTGTAGAGCTTTTAACAATTATTGGTCTCATTCTTTGTCCTTTCCTTCCATTTCTATAGCAATAGACAATCTCTCACCCTATAATGTTCAGATTCAATTTCTCTCATACAATATCTTCAACTTCCTGCCATGTTTGTCTATCTTTCTTTTCTTCTACTCCAAAAATTATTAAATTCATGTTCCATTTCTCTCTTGGATATTTTCCAAGTATGATAATCTTTTCTTGCATTCTGTTAACTCCTTAACCTCTCATTCAGAATGCCCTATTATCGATTTCAGCTCTTCCATTCTGCTTTCCACACTTTTGTCAATTCTATACTCCTTATTCTTTATTTCCTTCATTTCTTGTGTCATGGTTTCCAACATTTTAACCATTTGTACCATTGTTGGTCTCATTACTCTCTATTGCGAGCTCATATAACACATCTATCTTCCTTCGTGTCTAACAAACATAGGAGCTAAGTCTTATGTGCAATACTATCAGGTTGATATATAAGTTTGTAGTGTTTTTTTGCTGTGATGATACTTTTTATTTAAGTGTGTGTGTGTTTTATATATATTGTGTTTGATGCCAGTTTTAACTACTGAGACACCACAAGCAGTGGACACTGTTGATACATGAGATGAAATGATAATTTGAGAAAGGATTTTTTTTTATGATACATGAGATGAAATGATAAATTGGGAAAGTATTTTTTTTTAAGGAAAGAAGTGTTCCAGGCATTTGCCATTTATGAGGACCAAGGAAAACCTGGAGAAGCCTCAATCAGGGAGGACACTCCAGATGGGAATTGAACCCCAGACCTCCAGCTCATGAGTCTGCACCATTAATTATTTGATTAGCATACAGTAATGAATCAATAATATATTCTCCATTATCTTATGACTCATCTATGGCTGGGGTAGTTTCGTGATTCCATGTCTGAAGAAATCTGCTGGTGGTTTACTGCTGGTGTTGCTTTTCAGTCATTCCTTTCTTTTTCTTTGATGTTAACATAGAGGCACCATTTTTCATCACCAGTAATAATCTTGAATAGGAATGTTCGATGTTCATAAGCTAACTGATGACGAACAAATGGAGATACATGAATGGCCACCACACGCTTTTCATTTCATTTAAAGCATGTGGTACCCATACTCCGGACTTTATAACCTTACCCATGGAATACAAATGTTGCATGATGGTTGATTGGTTCAGTTCATCACATCTGCTAATTCTCGGTTTGACTATATATAATCATGATTAAAGAGTTCATCTTCATCAAAGTCTGATAGTCTCTCTGAATGTAGTAAATCACTCATGTCAAGTGGCCTTCTGAACCAACAGAACCATTTTCTTGTGTGTTTTTTGAATGGCATTCTGCCCAGAGATGGCACAAATGTTTAAAACCACCTTTACTGACTTGCTCCTCTATTAAACTTAAAAAGAAGAACATGTGAGAGGTTCCCCCCCCCCCCCACTTGACATTCCATCTTATTTAACTGACAAATAGCACAAACTTTCTTCAAACCTGCAAAATTCAAGGCATATTTATAAACACACTGCTCCAAATAATGAATGATAGATGACAAATAGTAAACCATGTCCTAACTACGCAGTTTATGATGAACAAAAATGCTACAAACTTAATGTCTCAACCTAATATGTACATGTATAGAAGTATTCATTAGTATTCCCAAAAGGATAATTAAATTGTGTTCCAATGATTTGTGATAACAACTAACTTAAATTACATCTTGTTCGATGGAATTTACTGTCTACTTCCTATGGTGTGCTATGTGTCACCTCAAAGGTATGACATTTTTTCTAAAATTTTAGTTTTAACATAACAGGGTTTAAAAAGTCTTCTATATATCATTATGTTTTCTGTTTTCAGCCTTATCCTGATAAGATGATGATAAATCAAAGAGTTTGATCAGAAATACTAACGAATGCTTGTGTAATGACATTCATTTTATATTTCTTAAATGAACTGTTATATTTAGCCTTCTGTCAGATTCAGTTGCAGCTGCCTCTCCAAAAACATAAATCTAATAATTTCAGAAATAACAGTCAAGCAATTACTGTAAAAAAAAACCCCCCCCCCATTTATCTAGTTTAAGCGCTTTTCCACTCTTGTTTATTTATGCTTTTATTTAATGAAGATATTCTTAGTTTTAATAACTTAGGCTTGTTAGCCCAGTTAGCCAGTTGACATAAATTACAAAATAAAGGAAGATATGCTAAGAGCAAAAAAGAAAATATAATTTATCTTTCTAGGTATAATGCAATATATAAAGTTATTCAGGTAAAGAGATGTGGATAAAGTTTGTTGCTATAACTGTTAAGACTAAATTTTGACTGGAATTGCTGGTGAAAGGCAGTAGTATATAAAAAAATAAGAAAAAACTAAAACAAATTCATTCTGTGTAACTAGATCAATGTTCTTATACTATCAGCCATACAGTATTTGTCTTTTCTTTTGTTTAGCGTCGATGTCCCCACATTATGGGAAGCAATGTTAAAGAAGAAAATCTTCCCAAGTCTGCTCAGTTACCTCATGAGACGCTCACAAATATGTTAGCTTGCTTACAGGGATGTGCAGGGTAAGCAAAAACTATTGTATTTGTATAATTTTATATATCCCAGTAGGCTGTATGAAAATTAGAGAACAATGTTGTAAAACACTTGCCAGTAAAGAAATAATTAATAGTCATTTGTATAAATTGTTTCTGTTGATCAGTAACAAGAAGGTGCATGTTAATGCATTCTAGTGGCAATCATGGCAGAAGCATTGCGTTTACTCCACTGTAAACTCATATTTTGGACATCTTTGTTAAAATATACAAGGTGGTATCTACATTATTTGGGGACTGGTGCTGCCATCTCAACAGTGCTTGTAGTAGAGTTTTGTTTTGCTAGTGGCAACACTAGCACATCTGATGAGTGAGTGTTTAAAGTTTCATGCAGATGAGTAGGTGTGCTGAGATTCTATAGTACTTTTCATGATACTCTGTATGTAGTGTGTGGAGATTTTGAGATGGATCGAAGATAAGAACAGAGAGTGTGCATCAAATTCTTTGCAGAACTTGGGGAAAATGCTAGGGAGACCCTTGCAATGATTCAACAAGTATTTAGGGGACAAAGCATGAGCCATACACGTGTGTTTGAGTGGCATGTTCGGTTCAGGGCCGGCCATACAATTATTGAAGATGATGCTCAGAACGGTATGCTTGTCAGCTGCACAATGCCTGACATTATTTCCAAAGTTCAACATCTCCTTTGTGAGCATCGACGTTGAACCATTGAAGACCTTGCTCATGAAGTGGGAATTGGTTGTGGGACATGCCAATGAATTT
This sequence comes from Metallyticus violacea, assembly GCA_030762175.1. NCBI lineage: Eukaryota > Metazoa > Arthropoda > Insecta > Mantodea > Metallyticidae > Metallyticus > Metallyticus violacea. The sequence continues at coordinate 37,181,881 of CM060845.1, read as the reverse complement.
TAACTGATGAATTGAGTATGCATCGTGTTGCCACAAAATTTGTGTTAAGGATCCTGACTGCTGATCAGAAGGCGCAGCATGTTGAAGTTTGCACAGAACTTCGTCAGGCTTTATCCGATGACCCAACCTTCTTGTCCAGGGCCATCACCAGCGACGAGAGCTGGATGTATGCTTATGACCCTGAGCCCTGAGAAGAAACAACAATCCTCCCAGTGGAAGAGCCAGAACTCACCAAGACCAAAAAAGTGATACAAGTGAAGAGCCAAGTCAAGAGCATGCTCCTTGTTTTCTTTGATATCAAGGGGATTGTGCACAAAGAATTCATCCCACCAAATGAAACAGTGAATTTGACGTACTACTGTGATGTTTCGTGATGGCCCAAACTTTGGCAACAAGGGAACTAGCTGTTGCATCACAATAATGCACCCTGTCACAATTCCTTGTTCACCAGGAGCTTTTTGACGAAAAACGTGAAGATTGTCTCTCACCCACTGTACTCGCCTGATTTGGCACCTTGCGACTTTGCTCTATTCCCCCAAACTGAAAATGAAGTTAAAAGGGTATTAGTTCAATACCATTGAGAGGATTCAATAAGAAATGTTGGTTGTGCTAAACATCCTCAAAGAATATGAATTCCAAGATGCACTTAGAAAATGGCAGAATCGCCGGGACCGGTGTATCGTGTAGAAGGGAACTACTTCCAGGGTGACGGCGGTCATTAGTCGGGAAGTAAGTTTTTGACCAGATGGCAGCACCAGCCCCAAATATTCTGGATACCACCCTGTGTAACATAATTGCCTTCTCCATTGGTAAATATATGATGGCATTTTCTCCATAATGTTGATCATATGCATATATAAAGTGAAGTCTGAATTCATTATTCCCAAAAGTATGTTTTTCGCTGATCCATTGTTTGGTTTATGTAGTCCCAGGCATAATTTAATTGTAAACAATGGGAATAAAATCCACATTTTTCAAAATATTATCTTCCCTCATCAATTGAAAATATATTTTTTTTTTTTTTTTTTTTTTTTTTAACTTGTATCCTGGATTATTTGATTTTTTGATCACGGAATCATTGATAAATTGCAACAAGTGCAATAAAATATTTTTAAAACATACTGTAAAAGGTGCAGTTTGTTTTCTCATGTGTGAAATGATTCCTCACATCACCTACCTTACCAGTAAATGGTCTTATACTTTAACATTATTACTTGAGAAAAATATTAACCTGTGAGTTTTTTCTTGTGATATTAATAAATATTTCTAATACCTTCCATTATGGTATAATGTATGCTTTGCACAATATCTACTTTTTTACAAAAATGAATAAAATTACCATACTTTTTAATAGTTGAACTAAAGAGTGGGTTAGTTAGCTTGTATGTATGTGACTCCTCTTACATTGAAAAAACTGATTTTTCAATCAGGTCCAAAACTTGTAATAGTATTACATCAAGACTAGATAGTACATTATTTCCATGCCAAATGTCTGCAAAATGTTGATAAATTCTTTTTTTGTGTGGGAAATGTTGGAGAGTTAACATATTATGTTGCTTTTTCTCTTGATCTACAAGATAACATTGTGATTAGGTTTTCTAGTGCATTGTTGAAGAATATTTTATAAAATTAAATTATTGGTTTAACCAAGTCGAACTACACATTCTTGCGGCTTCACTTTTAATTTAGAACTGTTTATAAACAATATATGAATAAAATATAAACAAGTAAAACCAAAAGAGTATGTTGTTCAAATCAGTCATACAATAAATTATATGATTTGCTTCACTGTAATTCCAATTAGCACCTCAAGTTCATGTGTTGTACAGGTTGTTGATACAAACAATGAACTTTAACATTTTTTAAAAAATTGAGTAAGGTTTCAGCAATTGAGCAATAGGAGGTCTCTTAAGGGTGTAATAACTTGCAAGTTTAAAACTTGATTAACACATTTGAATTTTGTGGTATTATTATACTTTTGATTATTAGGGCAGGAGAACTTTGGGAAATAAACAGATTCGAGCATTATATATTAGCATGAATTTTAACGCATGTTAAATGGAGAAAAATTTTGATGATTTATATAATGCAGCTTACAACATGTTATAAAAAGCAAAATGTTTGTTATCAGAAATGTGTCTGCTGATGTGTCAGAGACCATTCTTACAATGGTGGCCAATCATAGCATTATGCTCAGTAAACCTCGGCAGCCACCACCTGGTGTTATACGAACACATTCACACAGAGGTATTGAGCCAGCATTTAATCCATCAACACTTGGAGGCCAGGTGAGTGTAAATTTAAATGAAGTGATTAATGTAAGTGGTCTAGACATATTGATATATGAAATTTATTATTTATGCAAAACAGAATTTCTAGGAAACTTTATAGATGGGGGGAAAAAGGCAGAGAGGGAGTTTGAAAGAGAGCATATATGCACATGTGTGGGTCATTAAGCCTTTAATTGGCAGACTAACTTTAAATACCATGCAACCTCTCTTGTATGATCAGCAAGAAAGATGTAATGTAATAATGGCAATATTTTTATGCAGCTTTTCTCAGCAACACAGGTACCTGCTGTTGATCCTATTGCCAACATTGGCTCTAGTCTTGCAAATATCAACCTTAGTGGAGCTCCAGGTGCACTTGGCCCACCAAGCAGCTCAGCTTTCAATTTACCAGGGGCACTGGGACCTTTGGTTTCAACACCAGGTTCCCCTTCACGAATGATGGGTCCTGCAGCTCCTGGACCATCACAAAGTCCATTTCCAATTATGCCACTGGGATCTCAACTGCAGCATTCTGGACCTGTTGGAGCACAAGTTGGACCAGGTCCATCAGCCACCTCATTGGTTCCTGGAGTAAGTGCTATAGGGGCTCTGGCAGGACGACTTGGTCCTCAAGCAGGAGTGGAGAAAAACAGATTAGGTAAGAGTTGGTAATAAGAGAGCTTCCATTTTCTAGTTTTATTGGGATTGAATATATGCTTAGGATCAATCAAAATGATTAGGATACTTTCAGAAATTTATGTAGATGTTTACTAGACATGGAACATATAGCATTTAAAATGGGATAATGCGAATGGAAAGAATGGATGTTTTATATAATAAAAAGTGTATGTTAAGGAGAAAACAGAAAATGCCAGAGTTTTTGTCTTCCAAAATATTTCAACATTTCCTTAAAATGCACATGTGACTGAAAATAGTGGACTCTAAAAACTAGAGCCCAAATTTTATTTAGTTCACTAATTTATGCACGAAGAAAATACAAATGTTGAAACGCAAAATAGCTTTTCATGAATTTAATGTTATATAAGTATTTAAATAGAAATTTTCACAGTGAAATATAGTATAATTTGCAAGTTTTAATGAGGAAATGACTCAAATTTCAGTATTTTTGTTCCATATACTTGGACATGATTTCGAATGCTGATGCCTTCATCATCAGCATGGTTCTACTATCAGCTTCCCAGCATGGTTTTAAGAGTCACTCTGTAGATTTCACAAATTTAGTGATGAGGCTACTATTGTTTGGAAGTTCATAATTTACTAAATTTTCCTTGTTTTTGTTTATGAATATATTTTTCCACACTGTTAATTCTATTCCAAGATAACAGGTTTAATACCAGCCAAGGTTGATAGATTTTTTTGGATACATTAATGGCACATAAAAGAACCTCAAGTCAGAAAGAAGAGGTCTCTGAGCAAAATTTATCTGCCATATAACACCCTGAATTTAATGGGATGCTGTTGATCTGAGACACTAAACAGCATCCGTAAATGATTTTATATTTTAGATTTCCCATGTGTTCCTTAAACCATAAGGTAATGCTGCTTTTTCTTTTGCTTATACATTTCAAATTACAGTCTTTGCAACTGATTTTGCAAATCCCAGATTGTTTTCCAGGTGGAATTTTGTCTTTGGGTTTTTTAGAAGCATTTGTAAATTGTAATTTTTTGCTTTCCATTATTGTATTTAAATTTATTTTCATGTGTAATTAATATAAATTACAAATTTAACTAAAATTAAAATGTTAATGTACAAGGTAAAACGTGTAACAAAAAAGGGGGGAAAATATGCATCAAATAAATATACCTAAATTCATGTAAATTTTTTTATAAATTATTATACAAATTTAATGCTCTAAAATTAGTGGATCTAGAGACATTGGCACTTCCAAAAGGCAGAGCCCACTCTTACAAGGATGGGGATTCTAGCACTGATTTCCTAAGTTTTTGCATTATTGAAATGTAATCACCAACAATAAAAACGATAACAAAGCAAAGGATTACAAAGCAAAAAAATAGGCTGCAACAAATTAATTAAGGCCATTAAATAGTAAAATGCAATGAATCAGCAACAATAATGTTACAAATGCAAAACAAAGTAGTCATAAAAGTAACCATGAAACCATGAAAGGCAAGGTGAATGCAGGAATATTCAAGAACTTCACTTTGGTGCAGCTTCCCAAAGTAGAATAATGAACATATAAAATATGTCTCTGTAACTAAAGCAGAAATTTCATGCTCAAGGCCAGGCCATATTGCTTAACTTGGTTGTCATGCCTAGGTTACTAGATGCATTTCTGGGTTATTTGCAGTGAAATTTTACTTGATTTTTTTCTTTGATTGACTTTGTGTGCCATAAATGGTAAGAAATATAAGATTTTGCAAATGTAAACTGGAGCATTTTAATTCACTGGAACATTGTAAAAATGAAGGGACCTACAAAAAGTGTTATAAACAATGGGAAAACAAATGTGGGAATGTAAATGGGAACTGGCAGATTTTAATTCATAATGAATGTAGTAAAACTGAGGGGAGTTTTGAAACATTGAATATAGTTACGTAAATTTGCAGTAATAAGTTATTTGATATTCATATTTCAGACCATACTACATCGCCATGGGTGATTCAATTTGTTAAGGCTCGGACTTGTGACTAAGAAGTCCGGATTTCAATTCCTGCCAGTACTGTCCTCCCTGATTGAGGTTTTTTCCACGTTTTCCTGAGTCCTCATAACTAGCAAATGGGTACCCCAAACTTAGGCCTGGAATGTTTCCAGCTCTAAAATAAAAAATAATTCCTAATTTATCATTTCATTTCCTGTTTCATCAGTGTCCACTGACTGTAATGTCTCAGCAGTAAAAATGAGCATTAAACACTATTCAACAGTGACAACATTAAAAAGTACACCATACTACATTGTTTTGTTTTCCATAAATTTTATTTTGCATATTTTTAAATATTTTAGTAGATATTTCACCCTGCTATATAATTTTACATTTCTTGTGAATCAAGACTATTTGAAAAAAACACTCTTTTTCAATAGTTGAACTCATAAGAGATTATGAATATGTGCTTCACTGTATTAAATTCTAAATTTAATTAATATTGAAAATTAAGATTAACTTTTTTAATTAGCTGGCTAATGGATTTAATACTCTTATGCTCCACTTACCTTTGAATTGTACAGAGCATGTTTCACAAACCATTGCCCACCTCATCAACCTGTAAACTGGAAAACAGGGATGTGCTAGTTTCTTATAATGTGGTCTCTCCATTTCCTAGCATCCCCAAAGAAAAACTAATATAAAATTTGTAAAGAAATGGTTAACCTCAATAAACTTAACTGAGGAAGTAATAGAAAAATAACTGAACCTTGCCAAAATTTGCATCAATCAAACCTGCTTCACTATCAGAGGCAATACCTACACACAAAAGAAGAGTTTAGCAATAGGAAATCCACTCTCACCATTCTTGGCAGATATATACATGAGTTTCTAAAGACAAAATTAGTTCAGGATTTTCCACATACATACAAATGTTGGTACCGTTATGTTGATGACTTTCAATAATAAATGAAAATGGGAAGAGGATGGAAGAGGAGGACTCAACCTACAAGACAGCATCATCATTAAATTTACAATGGAAATAGAAAACAACAAGGCTCTTCCATTCGTGGATATAAAAATGGCAATATACTGGAATTTGGCATATTCAGAAAAGATACTCATGCAAATAATCATGTAAAAAAACAACAGCCATAATACAAAACAACTAAAATCGCAATAATCAACAGCCTCACATTCAGTTTAACATAGCTACTAATAAGCAAGACAGAATAAAAATCAGAGTACCATAAAATCATAGATATAACACAGAAATATGGGTACAGAACAGATCTGGTCAAGAAGAAAATAGAAAAATTAAAAAAATATAAGAAATTCACATTCCATCCTTGTGCACACCAAAAATTCCATACAATTTTTAAAGATGCCAACATTATTTGCACTCCAGTTAACAAATGCAGTTAAAAAAAATCTCCTAAAACTAATGCAAAAGACAAATTTCTTTCAGGAAAACAATTAGATATTTACAAATCAGTTGCAAAGACTGGGATATGAAATATATAGGTTAAAAAAAAATTACCCTATAGTTTAAGGTACACATGAAAAATGTGAAATATAAACACACGGGAAAATCAGCAGTAGCTTAGCATACTATTTCTGGCAAAAAAAAAAAAAAAAAAACCCCACGAACTCCAAAATGTACCTAAACTCTTAAAAGCTCTTCAAAAATCAATAGTGTGGGAAAATATATTCATAAACAAAAACAAGGAAAATTTATAAGTAGTTTTGAATGGTGGGAATTTTCACAGTGAAATATAATATAACAAATTATTATTAAGGGAATCACTTAAATTTCACTAATTTTGTTCCACTTACTTGGACATGTTTCAAAGGCTGTTGCCTTTGAACAGTGGAACCATGCTGAAGATGAAGACAACAGCCTTTGAACAGTGGAGCCTTTGAAACATGTCCAAGTAAGCGGAAAAAAATTAGTGAAACTTGAGTGGTTCCCTCAATAATAATTTGTTATATAAGGAAAATTTAGTTCATTTTGATCTTCCAAACAACGATAACCTGATCCCTAATTTCATAAAATACACAGAGCTACATCTTAATACTATGCTAGGAATAGTGGAACTGTGCTGATGATGAAGGCAAAATACTTCCCAAACATGTCCAAATAATTGGAACAAATTAGTGAATTTGGGTGATTTCTTCATTAATAATTTGTTATATTATACTATATTTCACTGTGAAAATTCCTGCTATTTAATCTATATTAACATTTCTTAAAATTCAATGGTAAGTGGAGCATAGGGGTATAAAATCAACTTAATAGCTATTTAAAAATATGCTAGTTGATTCACTATATTAGTTCGGACACAATATTACTTTTAAATTTAAGAATATATGGTATATCTTGTTGAATTAAAAGTAAAACTACTAAAATCATGTCAACACATTAAAACCCTCTTGACATTTCACATTAAAACTTTTTAATAATTAAATAATTCAACAAGATTTATGATAGTTTTACTGTGTGGATTCCTACATTCATTTTAATTGAATATGTGGTATGTATTAACATTTTTACATTATTCATTGTGGTTACATTGAAAGTGACATTACAAGTGTTTTTCTTTTTTAAAAATATTGTTGCAATAGCTGTTGTCATTGCAATAGCTGTTGAAATTACAAGAATGTATTGTTACCAACAGAGACCTTACAAATAATGTACTTTCTTGTTCTTAAAATGCATTAGAATTTGTAGCAGTCAGTTTTTAACCAAGGCACCAGTCGCATGTTCATTATTGTTAAAGCTGAAAATGTGGATTTGTATTGACAGTGCTTTCACAACAGTAAAACAGTGCTCTGGCAAGGCTGTGCTAAACATATAGGGCAGTATAAAATCTTAACTTGAATGTTGTTTACAAACAATGTGCTGTTTCTTTAAAGGAACAACCTTATACTGTTGTAGAGACAGATTACATCAAATAAGTTTTACTGATTTTTTAAATTTTTCACCTTCTAGTTTTTTTATTTCAGTTTATAACGGGGAACAACACATTTGGTATATGGATTGTCTTCACCTGTTCCTTTTAAATTCTGTTCCTATAATAATCCTGTTTAAATCTTATACCCTGCTAATAATTTCTCTGATTTTGCCTAGTTAATATATTCTTATATGAGGGTAAGTCATTAAGTAAGTTTTAAATGAATTTTAATAAAAATACTGGTTTGAAAGATAATTTAATTTCCCAACATAAGTTCCCAGTACATTGAGACACTTGTCCCATCATTTCACAAGCCCTTAAAACCTAATAACATAAAATTCTTTGGGCAGCTATCAGAACCAGGCATTGACTTCTGTTTCTACTGCTTCATCACTAGGAAAATGTTCACCTGAAAGATGATGTTTAAGAGAGTCAAACAAATGGAAGTCACATGGAACAAAGTTGGGTATATGTGGAGGATACTCATTGACTATCTCATTTGTCTTGTTGTTAGTATGAGGATGTGCACTATCATGTAAAAGCAACACCTCTTTGGTAAAGATTTTGGTTGCTTCCGTTGAATATTCATATGAAGTACTGAGGATGTTAGTCTAAGAGTCAGCATTTACAGTTTGTCCTTGAGGCTGGAATGCAGTGAGCAATATGGCTTAGTGAACCCAGAAAACAGTGAGCATCACTTTCCTGGCAGTTAGTGCCACTTTAAACTTTTTTTTTTGCAGGCAATGCAGAATGTTTCCATTGCAGTGACGTATGCTTTGTCTTGAATAATAGTGAAAAGACTCATCACCTGTGAGAATCCGGGCTAGAATACCATCATGGTAGTGATTGAGATGCTGTAATGGCAGATCTATTGTTTGCATTTTGTGTTGTGGCTCAGCATGTGCACTTATGCACAGTTTTTGTATATAAAAGTAATATGTTGTGCATTATGAGGTAGACCATGCTGGTGAACAACCAATAGCAGCAGCTATAATGTCTATAGTTACCCTTATGTCTGCTTACATTAAGTATTCAGCTCTTTGCTACCTCTGGTAATCTGCATTGACCGGCTGACAAAGTATTCATCTTTAATACATATCTGCCCTTCAGCAAACTTATACATCCAATTGTAAACAGCTTGATGTGACAGGCACTTCTCACCAAAGATGGGAAGCGTTTCTTTATAAATATGCTTTGGTTCCATATCTTTTATCCATAAAAATCACATAATGAGCATTGCTTGAGGGTTGTACACTTATTCAGATGTGCCACCATCTTGCAATTGCTTTTTTGCTATTGTAATCATTGATTGTCTCATGTCACCAAAGTTGCACCATATTATTGCTGCCATCTAGTGGCAATAGCCCCAAGTGCCTTATTCAAACAAATGATGATTTGTTTTATTTATGGATGCTTATTAATGGCTCAGGTCATTGGCGTCCCATTCCATTCAGGACATGAAACGGCCGACAAATTTTGCTCAGAAGGCTCTTCTTTCAGGCTTGAGGTTCTTTTTCGTGCTGTAAATGTACAACACGGGACCCAGGGCTTTACTTCCCTTCCCTTCCAAAGGAAGCCATACTTAGGATTTTTACGCCCAAAAAAATCCATTGATCATGGCCAGGTTTAAACCCAGTATCTTGGGTTTAGAAGGCAATTATGGTTACCACTACACCACCAGGACTGACAAACATGTAACTTAATGACCTATACCTATATATGTATAGTGAATTGGTTGTCATATTTTTATTTTTTAATTTAAATATGTATCTTATTGATTTGTTGTAATTTATACTGTCACTTTTCTTTGTGGCACATTTCCAAAACTCTGTATCATGGAAATGTATTAGACCATAATATATCTCAATTACATTTATCAAATGCGAAGTAATTTGGTTCACAGCAAATGAGATACTACAGGGCTTCTAGACTATGTTTTTATTGCTTGCATGGGTCTTGACAACTGGACATGCCACAGCTGGCTGTGACTGTATTCTGAGTTTGCTTCTTAAAACTGTGTATAAAATGTGACATAGGAAATTGTGGAAATGTTGGTCTCCTTCAGCTGAACAGGCATTCCACCAAGTAAACACATCATGATTGACACAATTTAGTTTGATTACTGTAATGTTTTGATTTCATTTAGTATGTTTTACTAGAGTTCTTCCAGTGTGTGAGGATTTGTTTTTTGTCCTTCAGGCTATCCTACAAATACACCAGCTAATACTGTTGTATGATGAAGTCTAAAGTGCATATGAAATAAGGAGGCACATAAGGCAGAGCTAGACGAGGCAAGGCAGGAACAAGTAGCATATCCTAGAGTGGACTGTTGCACAATTCGGTACCACGCTGCCCTAGCATAATAGTTACTTATCATTTTTGCTCATCAAATCCAACAGCTACTCATTATTATGAACTATTCCACTGAATAGAGCCGGAAATTTTGAAGCTGACTATCCAAGAAGCTATATTTTAGGTGGCCTGTAGCCCAACATAGGAGCAATTTAATAAACATTGCTGTCAGTATTAGCAAACTCCACAAGCCTTGCATCATAGTTATTTATTCTACTGCAGTATATTTTCTTTATCAAGGGTGCAGATGCCTCCAGAGAAGCAGTTTAGCGTAATTTTATAAATGTTCTTGCTGTGTTGAGTGAATCATGTCATTATTGAAACCTAGCACGAGTGGCTCTCAGACGAGCAGATTGAAAGTATTACATTCAAATGCATGAGCTATGATTTTTAATGTATATATGTTTTTAAAAGAATTAGCCTGAAAAGAAGTACTTGCTAACATTGAATTTAAACGGAGTCGGGCACTAACTATAAACAGAGTTGGGCACTAACATTAGGGCATACAATATAAGTGAACATTCAGTGTCGTATGTAGTAAAAAAGAGTAAAGCAGCCATTTTTGAGTCAGGGTGGTCCCTATTTAACTGCCCTGGAAAACACCATAAGACACAAAGTCTTGTTTTGAATCTGGACGAATTTCAAAAAGGCATTCTTTGCCCTACCATTGTTTAAAGATATGATAACAGTTAATAGCCTACAATTAAAAAAACTTGTTCGTTTGACGAGGGACAAAGTAGATTATAAAGGTTCCATATCACCTATGGGGCTAATATTAAAATATATGGAATTTCATTATAGAAGAACTAATGATGGAAGGAAACTTCTGTTATCAAGGAATGACATTGTTGTCACCAGAATCAAATGTTTGAGAATAATGGAATGAGCTAAGGGATTCAGGTGATATTTGTTCTATATTTTATGTTGATGAGACCAAGGGGAACCAAAATCTCTCTCAAAAAGACATCTGGCAAGATTCCTTGGGAAATGGTGGCCTCATAGTTCTCATTGGAAAGGTAGTAATGTCATTGTTTGCCATGTAGGATCTGCAAAAACAGGTTTCATTCCAGAAAGCAAATGGGTGGTTCATTCTCGTCATAAATACAAATTTAGACTACCACTTGGAAATGAATGCAGAAAGTTTTAAAGATTGGTTTGTGACGGATTTTTAAATTTACTAGAAGAGAGATGAGTTATCATGGACAATGCAAGTTATCACTCTAAAGTAATTATTGAATTTGGATTTATTTCCAATCAATAATATAACAAGCTTCCACACTGCTCTTTTACAATCACTGTCATACAAGAAAATACAACCATAATCACTCTAGTAAATATTGCTGTGTAACCAAGTGGCCAGAATACTTTCAACCTTGTGGTTACTCAACTATCAGACAACGTACATCTACAAAATTAACTAAATCAAAAACCAACGTAAATTATGTTTCTGGCCAATTTGGTTCCTCATTTCTTACTTATTATCTTCAACCATTTTTTTAACCTTACCTAAATAATTCCCTAACTCCAAGATTTTCTGCCTTGTTTTCATATTCACCAACATATCTCCTTATCTCTGTGGGTAACTTATTCCACTTCTCAATCCTAAGTTTTGCTCTCATTTCTTTAGTTTCTCTCCATTCCACAATTGCATGCCAGTAACTATCTTGCATTTAATTCATCGGACATTCCTTTATATTTAAACCTCCTCATATTTCTTTCAGATTCACAACCTGTGTCTGGGCCCATGCGATTTCCTCCCTTGTTCCCTTTATCCACAATTCTCTCTACCCCATATTTTCTTTAATCCCCTATAAACCCTCAGTTACTCTTTACTACTAAAACTATCTAATATCTCCTGTATTTCCATATCATCAATTCTTTGCTTAATTTCTCTCCAAAAATCTTTATTTTCTCTATCATGTCTATTTACTACCCTCACTTTCTCTTGCATCACTAGACAGTGCTTCAAAATGCAATACTCTTTTCAATTTTTAATCCTAATTTCTACCCCAAACATCATTTTAGCCTCTACTACTACCACCCTATATATTTTCTGCAACCACTTTATATGCATTTCTGGTACTTTATACCTACAGGCAGTAATAGCTTTCAAAGCTAGCCTATCTGTTGCTAGAACCTTTTTTTTTTGTTTCCTCCACCCTCCATTCTTGTTAAGCCTAATACCCAAATTGTCAAATTAACCACCTCCATTTCTGCCCCTTCCCAATACCATTTCTCATTCTTGCGTAACTCGTTCCATTCTTAAATACCATGCTGTTTATTTTCAAATATTTATTCTTATTCCCCACCTCTTACAGAATTTAGCAATTACTTTGATTGATCTAAAGTAATTAATAAAGATTCTCACAACAAAATCCAGGAAACAAAACATTCAGGAATGAATGTGAACCAATAATATAGCATATAATACTGCTGGACAGTGGCAGAATTACTTCAAAAAGTGAAACAGAACAAGCCACAAGGAAAACTGTACAAATCAGATGAAATTGCTTTGGAAAGAAGTCATCAAGTTATTTAATTACCTGCTATCATAGCCAGTACAACCCAATAGAGTTAGTTTGGACAAAAGCAAAATGTGAAGTTGCTGCCCAAAATTCGACATTTTGAATGGCAGATGCTGAGAAACTCGTGCATAATACTCTGAATAAATTACAGTGGAGGATTGGGTGAGGCATGTTGCTCAAGCTGAAAATCTTCAAGAGGAAGATTTCTGCAAAGAAATAGCAAGAGACAGCATTATTCAGAACCTGGTAATAAACCTTAGAAACAATGATTCAGACTCAAATGTAGAAGAAGTGGTTACGGAAGGAGATGAGGAGGAGGATGTCCTTGCAACTTCTTTGTGATTTCAGGTATATTATGATCTTAAAAAAATACAGATTTTGAGATGTAATCATTTATGAAATATTAAATTGCAAATGAAAATTACTTGCTCAGATGAGGAATTGATATTTAAAATAAATCACAATTGTGTTAGAGAGCTTATTCTCTCATTATAAAGTGAGGAAAAATATTATATATGTTTAATTGTGCATCTTGTATCATTCACTGCCTTTGCTGCTATCTGCGGGTCTCACGCAGCTGTGTATCACCCCTTTGTTTTGCTTTGCGATGCTTTTTGGCAACAGTGCACCATAGCGGATTAAGGATTGGAGGAACTCATTTGCTTTATTTCGTACACACTTTAATGCAACCTATGGTTGTGAAAAAATGAATAAACATTTCATTAATAAATGAATTGTCTTATAATGTCTGTTCCATAATTTACATTATCTGAATATATAATTATACCTTTGCCCATAGAGAAAACACAGTTACAGTATATTAAGTTCTTAATATTGTACTTACGAAACTGTTGACAATGGAATGGTAATATAACCTAAACTTAGGTATTAATTTTTTACACTAAACTCCACTTAGGTAAAAGTATGACGCATTTCGGGAGAATCTCTCCGATCTTCAGTTGCTCACTGAACTGCCATTACTCGAAACAATGGCTGGACAACTGGATGTTCCTGTGGTGGCCTCTGTTGGTTGAAGTAGGAGTTGCCGAGTTCATCCATAGGAGGAAACTAGAAATTCATTAGGTTTTCTCTATTTTTTAACATGAAACTTTTTTCCCCAAGTGGATAACTCCAATGGGTTGTGAAGATGTTTCAGCAGTTTAATTCCTGGTTTTATTTCATGGTTTTTGGTCCAAAAGTGAGCTGCTACTGCTGATTTATCCACCAGCTTAAACACAATATTCCTAAAATGTTCTTTCTTCCGAATTTCCAAATTTCTCTTTGTTTTGCCTATGTAGCTCTGCTCACAATCTGCACATTTTATTTCGTAAATTCCTGATTTCTGTTCTGTTGGTATGGAGTCTTTTACTGTGCAACGTAATAAATTCTTGATGTTGTATGTTCTTTGAGGCTAGCATTATCCCATGTTCTTTGAAAATTTTCTTGAACTTGTTGTGGTAAATTGGATGGTAGGTGAAACTTTTGAATTTGTATTCTTCTTTTGTGTTTTTCACTGTGGAAACTTCGTTTATCCCTTTTTGTCTTTGAGATTTATTGATAATTTTTATCACTGTGTCCTTGTTGAAACCAATGATTATTGCTGTCTTTATTATTTGTTTGTATTATTTGTTCTATTCTATCTTCTATGAGTGGAATATTCATCAATCTGTGTGCCAAACTGTGAAAAACTGCATATTTATGTGGAATGGGGTTATAACTCTCACTTTTTATGTAGTTTTCTGTGTGTGTTTCTTTTCTGTAAATTCCAAAATTCAAACAATCTCCATTATAATTTTTAAATCTAGAAATGGTAGCCACCCATTTCTTTCTTCTATAGTAAATTGTATAGATTCATGTTGTAAATTAAGAAGTTTCAGTGCATCTGTTGAGTGTTTCAAAATTATAAGAAATGGAGATTGTTTGAATTTTGAAATTTACAGAAAAGAAACACACAGAGAAAACTACATAAAATGTGAGAGTTATAACCCCATTCCACATAAATATGCAGTTTTTCACAGTTTGGCACACAGATTGATGAATATTCCACTCACAGAAGCAGAGTACAAAATAGAATACAAACAAATAATAAAGACAGCTGTAATCAATGGTTTCAACAAAGACACAGTGATAAAAATTATCAATAAATCTAAAAGACAAAAAGGGATACAGGAAGTTTCCACACTGAAAAACACAAAAGAAGAGTAAAATTCAAAAGTTTCACCTACCATCCAATTTACCACAACAAGTTCAAGAAAATCTTGAAAGAACATGGGATAATGTTAGCCCCAAAGAACAGACATAACATCAAGAATTTATTAGGTTGCACAGTAAAAGACTCCATATCAACAGAACAGAAATCAGGAATATATGGAATAAAATGTGCAGTTTGTGAACAGAGCTACATAGGCAAAGCAAAAAGAAATTTGGAAATTCGGAGGAAAGAACATTTTAGGTATATTTGGTTTGAACAGGTGGATAAATCAGCAGTAGCAGCTCACTTTTGGATCAAAAACCATGAAATAAAACCAGGAATTAAGCTGCTGAAACATCTTCACAACTCATTGGAGCTATCCGCTTGGGAAAAAATTTTCATATTAAAAAATAGAGAAAACCTAAAACCTAAAAGGAGTTTCCTCCTATGGATGAACTCAACAACTTCCTTCTTCAACCAACAGAGGCCACCACACGAACATCCGGTTGTCCAGCCATTGTTTCAAGTAGTGGTGGTTCAATGAGCAACTGAAGATGGGAGAGATTCTCCCGAAACGTGTCATACTTTTACGCAACTAAGTGGAGTTTAGTGTAAAAAATTAATACCTACATTTAGGTTATATTAAGTTCGATAACAGTAATTAGAATTTCCATATTGCCTCAAGCAAGATGTGGGAATAATAAACCAGAGCCTGTTCTTAAACTTTTATGTTGCAATTTGTGCAGGGCAAAGCTGAAGTTCATTAAATGAAAGTGCATCTTTTAAAGCACTTTTATAATAAAACACATTTTTGTGACTCAGATGGAATATACCAGTGTTTATTTTCTTAAGAGAAATGTCTTGTATAATTCTGCCTGAGGTGCTAAAGACATAAGGTAATTGTGTAGAATGTATGAGTGCATATTACTGATAATTTCTTGAAAGAAAAGAATTTAAAATGATCAAACTGTTGCTGTAAATGTAATGGTGACTTTAATCTTTGCTACCAGGGTAATTTGCTCTTTAAGTATTTTAATAAGCTCTACCACACCAGAAATCAGCTTCAGCAGAAGGAATACTTATATTGCCCATCATAGCTGTCAGTGGTATCTCAGGGTGTTAAGAAGACTGAAATATTGCTGTAATCAAATCTTTATATGGTTGCATTGTGATATATTTTAAATTATTTCATAAGGTATGAATACAAGGTGGTACTTATTTATAATTTAATGCATAGTATAGAATCTCTTGTACATACATCTTTTATTTTAGTTTTGCTACCTTTGCAAAGCACCTTTGTAATGATTTTACTTGTATCTTACAGGGGAGGCTTCTAGTATTTTTCCGGATATGTCACAGAATGTGTCAAAAGAAATAGAAGATGAAGCAAATAGCTATTTTCAGAGAATTTATAATCATCCTCCACATCCTACATTATCTATTGATGAAGTTTTGGAAATGCTCAAGAAATTTCAAGATTCACCCAATAAAAGGGAAAGGGTTGGTATAATTTTATGATAAATGTTGCATCCCTTTTGCTGTTAATAGATGCTTTTCGAGGTCAATAGAATTCTGAATGTTGTAAATGGTTCAGTAAATGTGTAATTATAAGGAAAATTCTGCTAAATGCATCCATCATTTTCCTAAAATGCACTCTATTATTATTATTATTATTATTATTATTATTATTATTATTATTATAAAATAAGATTGTTTTTGTGATACATATTATGATGCAGAGCCAAATCATCTTTTGGAACTTATTCCAACAGCCTAATCAGTTGTATCAAAAGCTTTGAGCACAGCAAATAAAATATGGACCATTGTTAAAATGATCTTATTGAAAAATAGCACATTGTTCAAACATAAACCATAATAGCTGCAACAATTCAGGTATTCACTTGAGTTTTATATATACACTGAGCAGTTCACACGTTTCAAATGTAATATAACTTTCCTTAATTATGAATTGGTGTCAAATATCAAAGCAGGTGAAGGTAGGTTTTTCCATCATATTCCATATTTAAGAAATAGGTTATAGTTTTTATCTAGGAACAGAAGATGCAGTATTAAATTGAGGACAGCACTCTGTCATAGAAAAATACCTGTATGCTGCAAGCTACAAATTCCTCCAGATCCTTCCTATAGATGCAACAAGGACAAGCACCTTTCTGCTCACTAGCATCCTCAATATCATAATCATTTAAACTAGGAGGATTGGTGCTATACTGAGAAGCATTATAACACATGGTGCTGATGTCAATACTTGGATCTACCATTCCATTGAAGAAAAATAATAAATAGGAGAGGAAACTATTTGAATATATCATGCTGCTGTCACACTTTATATTTGACTCATTACATTTGGCACATGTCTTAATTTCTGTAACATTCACCAGATGACATTGGCTATTTATTCCTGCTACATGATATGTGCACATTTCTTTCTTGTAGGACATTCATTATGTTCATTGCATGGTTTATATCTTTGTAAATCCTATAAACTTTAAAAAATGCTGAATTTACTTGATCATGAACCCAGATGCCATGAACTGAAAATGACATATTTATGATATTTGATTGCATTTTGACATTGGAACTTAACTAAAAATTTTATATTCTGGGCATATTTGGGATACATTTGCATTCATCCCGAGACACTGGAACTTAACTAAAATATTTATATTCTGGGCATATTTGGGATACACTTGCATTCTTCCTGAGCTTCTTTCTCTGACAGCTGTTGCCTTGTTGCAGGAAGGAGTTGTAGATTAATGCATATACATCCCAAATATACCTGGGATAAAAAAAATTATGTTCTGGTGCCAAAAATTCAACCAAATATGGTAATTTGAGTAATTTCATTGTTAAAAGTCTTGCTTAGTAACCATAGATAACCCCTAATAAGTAATGAGTTGATGGTGGACATGATTAATCAAACAGTTGGAAGATGACACTATTGTCAAGGTAATTTGAAAAGTAAAACTGGGTGGCAATGGAGATAGTTACATCTCTTATCATTCTTTCTCTTATTTAGTAGTGGTGGAGGTAAGAAATCTGTTTCCTTGAGGCACTAACCTGACAAGATTCTAAACGAAGAACATCTATTGGAATGCACAGAGCTGAGGAAAGCTGCACCTGACGGGAAAATACACACATTATATTGGCTGGCCAGGGAAAAATTGATGGATCAAAATCCAACAACAGATGTTGATAGTACATATATTTATAAATTATACAATGTCATTAAAATACCCCCCCATATTCATCTAGAGAACAGTTATGAAAGTTGCAAAAATTATGAACTCAGCCTGTACTGACTCCATTACATGTCTTGATATAACACCAAACATGCATTTGCTTACACACACACTCCTATTTAGGTTGTACGTTCTTTCTTGTCAACAACATTGATAATGAGCTCAGTGTATATTTCACCTTGTGTGTTTAGTTAATTTATAGCCAGATAAATTTGCTTATTAATGTTATGAGCACCTGAATCACCATTATAAAATAGAATATGATTTTCTGCATTTGTTTAATAATTTATTTAATATCTGCATTTATTCAATAGTATGTAATAAATTTTCAAAAAGTTAAAAAATATAAGAGGTTTGAAATTTGTATAATCCAATTATAATATCATTAGTTGAAATTGCTATTAAAATTTAGAGCATATTGCATTCCTTATTTTTAACATTAGTTTTAATAACAAACTAATAGTTATTCAGAGATGATTAATTTAACATTATTGTTTCAGGAGGTATTTAACTGCATGTTGAGAAATCTCTTTGAAGAATACCGATTTTTCCCTCAGTATCCAGATAAAGAACTTCATATCACTGCTCAGCTTTTTGGTGGCATCATTGAACGTGGACTTGTCAGGTAATAAGCATACAAATGTAAATTCATTGCATTATCAAATTACCATTATAGGTCACTTATAAACAAATACATAGCTAGTTTTTGAATTGCGGGAATTTTCACAGTGAAATATAGTATAACATAACAAATTATTATTGAGGAAATCACTCAAATTTCACTAATTTAGTTCCACTTACTTGGACATGTTTCAAAGGCGATTGCCTTCATCGTCAGCATGATCCCAATGTCTGCTTCCCCGCATGGTATTCAGATGTTGCTCCGTAGATTTTATGAACTTTGTGATAAGGTTGCTATTGTTTGGAAGATCAAAATTAACCAAATTTTCTTTGTTTTTATTTATGAATATATTTTCCCACACTGTCAATTCTATTGGTTTTTGAAGAGCTTTTAAGAGTTTTGGTACCTTTTGGAATTCGTGGTATTCATGGAATTTTGGAATTTCTGGCAAAAAAACCAGGTATTGCAGGCATATCCCTCTTTACTACGAAAAACTGTAAAATGGTACAAAAAAAAAAACTATTTTTTCACTTGTTGGATGTCACTATAATATACAATTGCTTGGTAATTTGGAGAGCTCTAAACCCACAAAAACAGTGACATATTTGGATTTTTGTGTATCAACTGATATTGCAAGCTACCAAATTCAGAAGCCTGTAGTTGGTCTAAAACCCCTGCCACCCTCAGATTGATGGAAAAACATTTCTTCAAAAGGATACTGTCTTTGGGGAAAAAGTTGCGCCCTTTACGGAAATGTGTGGTATGCTGCAAAAGGGATGCATGCAAGAAAACCAACATGATTTGTGGTAAATATTGTACTTACGAATCTGCTGACAATGGAGTGGCAATATGACTTCAACTTATGTATTCACTTTTTTACACTTTACTCCATTCACTTACACAAAAGTAAGACGCGTTTCGGGAGAATCTCTCCCATCTTCAGTTGCTTACTGAACTGCCGTTACTCTGGCAGTTCAGTAAGCAACTGAAGATGGGAGAGATTCTCCCGAAACGCGTCTTACTTTTGTGTAAGTGAATGGAGTAAAGTGTAAAAAAGTGAATACATAAGTTGAAGTCATGATTAGTGGTGACTGCAGAGATGTGCCCTTTTGTAACTACCCATGCTTCAAGGTGTATCATTCAAATGCAACTTTTAATGGTAAGGTTGAACTATTTTATACAATTTAAGTTTATTTTTTAAAGAAATTTTAAAACATTTCTGGTTTGAAAATCATTTGATTTGCAGCACTTACCAGATGTGTATACACGTCCATATCGCTCAGGCCTATGTTACTCTGGAGTTATGTGCAATTTCATATTAGGGGAAAGGTTAAGCGTAGGTTTTTATTTAAAATATATATTTATTTTCATTCTGACATGTAAAAAAGTGGCAATTGTTAAATAAGAATCTTATATAATACACTGCATAAACATCTCCGAGGCAATGGCTACTCAGGAATATCCATTGCGACATATAAATTGATTTTTTTATTTTTAAAAGGGTATATCCAGTAAAAGATATTTTTTTCTTTTACTGTATAAAATTTATAACTTAAAAAGGCTCAATTGACAATATTTGAGAATTTTACAATTTTGAGACTTTAACGATAATGTGTAAAAAAAGAAAGCAAGTAATCACATATGCACTGCTATTCATTTTACACAAAAACAAAGAAAGTGTAATGTTCAGTGTATATTATTTATTTAGTAACAAAATATTAAATTGGAAACTTGATAGTAAGTTAGAAACAGTGAAGTAGATTGTTATACATATAAAGAAGTCTGTATTAGGTGACACTATATACTGATTAATTCTTAAGAGCATGTTTCAAGAGCTTTTGCTCTCATCCTCAGTCAGGAACTTACTAATGCTGGCAGATGACTATGTGACTTCTGGTGGTTCCAATATAAAGTGAAACAAGAAGTCCATTGGCAGGATATTCATCATAATGCTTATTTTTTAAAATGAAATTTTTTCCTATATTGCTAATTCTTTGTTGGTAGCTATCAACAATTTGGTTTCTTTGGATGTTATGGTTATACGTCCAAAAATGGTCTGCCACTGCTGATTTATCTACCTGTTTATATGTTACAATTATAAAGTATTATTTTGCTCTTGTCTCTAAATTTGTTATTGTTCCCTCTATGTATGATCATAGTCCAAACAGTTTATCTGGTATACTGCTGTCTTTTTGCTGGATGGAATGATATCCTTTATAGTTCTGTTCAAAAGGTTCCTGATGTTAAATTTATTTTGTGCAACCAACAAAATCCGATTTTTTTTTTAAATGTTCGTGTGTCACCCTAATACACACCATTTACTTAACTGTTTCTAACTTCCTATTAAGTTTCCCATTTCATATGAGCAAACAAGCCATTGAGAAGTACTAAAATTTTAAATAAACCGACAACACATAGATACAGCAAATATATAAGATGGCTGCCATTGAACTTGGATCTAACTTCTTTACTTTTAATGAACATCTCCATGATAAAAGAGACTTCTTTTCTTAAGCTACAAGGAAAAAAAAGAAATATTGCAGCAGACATAAGATTCCTAAAACAGTGCGTCAAAAATAAAATTGCTCGAAACTTTTTAAGAAAAGTCATTAAATAGAATGACAATAGTGCCATACAGAAACCAAATGAAAGAAAGGCACTATTATGTGAAATTAACAAACACTGTAAAACTATTGATTAGTTAAATATAAAATTGTATGATTTAAAGCTGAAATTAACCAAAATATTAGGTATTCTAAATTGGAAAAATCTAGAAGTTAACCTCCAGACATAATTAAATGTTAGATTGAGAAATAAAATGCTTAAACTACAGAAATAATTCAGCAAAAGGATGCCATTAACAATCTCAAGAAATTCACAACAGACAATGCAGTTAATCTATCTGGACACTCCTTTGATAACCTAGAAATACAGTTTCTAAATAAAGGTTTAAAAACTTGCATTGACTTCTCGAACAATTTGTAAGATTTTGTAGTAGATATAAAGATTGCTACTCAGGATTTGGAAGAATCATGATAGTTGACTCATAAAAACCAATGTGAGCAGGTATTAAATAAAATAAAGCAGTAAGTAATAATTATCAGCAACACAATAAGTGCATACTTGATCACTTAGCAATTAAGATTTATACATAAAAGCAGAAAGAAGTTAACATTTGTAGACCACGTTGATACAATAAATGAATGGAGAAGCTACTAATTACTATGGAATATACAGTAATAATGCATGATGTCTTGAATGAGTATGTCAAAGCTTTCAACACTACTTTCAGCAGATTTAGATAAATGGAAGTATTAACAACCTATGCTTTCTAGGATTTACAGCCTTCGCAAAATTCACAAACCAGGCAAAATCATGCACCCAGTAATTAATAACTTAAAGCACTGACTTACAATTTAACTAAATGGTTAGTATAAAAATTTGGAACTTTGAAATGATTTGAAAGCAGAAGCATCACCAATTCCTACCATTGGTACTAAAGTTAGCAATACAGAGATTTTGTCAGATGCTTCCCTTGTATTTTGATGTTGCATCATTGCTAACAATCATTTCAAAACGAACGTTGCTCCTTATTCTAAAGAAATGGAGTACTAACATATCTGTATATCAAATTGAGGATTACACCAATCTTACAAAATTGTGCATTTACCTTGGCCATTGAAACTTTGCACTTGACAGCAACCTCTTCAGTTAGCAATACTGCTGATTAACAAATGAGGGTTGAAGTGGTGAATGAACGTCTGCATTCCAGTAGGTGACTATTCATGAACAGAAGACGGAGGTTAGTAAGATTTGTAGATAGATAGAGGTAAATTTAATTACATTATTATTTTATTGGATATTGCTTCATGAACAGGAATAAGAATAATTTTGTGTAGTTTATAATATAGTAAAGAAATATATTATAATTTCAATAAACAAAAACAAACAGACAAATGAGGAATGCAATTTGTTACACATTCTGAGCCAATTGCGAAGTAATATTATCAGTCAGTCTGTGGTGACTTGGAAGCTGCGTTGTTGCCAATTTTTCTTGTTGTGTTTTGGCATCTGATTTCTATCACTGGTAGTTTGAAAATGTCCCAGAGAAGATGTTTGCAGAGTAATTCACAAAATAATATCTAATTAAAAATTTTTAAAAATTGTAAATCTTTAAAAAAGTTTTCATATGGAACTAACACAGTGAAGCTCATGTGAATTCAATCTGTCGTCTTAACACTCTTCACGCTTCACTAACCTTAAAATTATACAGAACCGGTTTCAAAGATATGTTACCTCCATCTTCGGCCATGGACGACTTAATTTAATTTTAAGGTTAGTGAAGCATAAAGAGTGTTAAGACGACAGATTCAATTAATATCTAATTCTTTGCACCAAGGTGTTAATAGATGCAAAAATGCTTTAGGTTGCATATTGTATTGGCTTGACGTTTTTTCTTACTTAAAATCACAAAGTAGATCATTCACTGTCAAAAGTCTGTTCTTTATTATGCTTGCATTACAAAGCAGCAATCTTTGCAGCTATAAATAATTCTAGACCAAGGTAGTTATTATTAGGTACATACATTTCCTAGTTCCACAGATAGCCAACTTACATGAACTAATGCTGTCAAGTGCAAGGTTTCGGCAGCCTGGGTCCTCTTTCAACAGGAAAGTTTACCAATAAAACTTGGGCTTGAGTTTGAGTAATCCCCTCTCTCCATTCCTATCAAATTTATTCATAAGTACAATAGAAGCACACATTACAGAGGCATTTCCATTTATCTTTAAAAAATGCTTTCTTTATGTAAATGGCATATTTGCAATAGTACCATAAAATATAGGATGCCTTAAAATTACTAAATCTGCAAGACTGAAGCATTAAGTTCACTGTAGAAATTGAAGAATGTTTGCCTTTTTTGTACCTTAAAATTCACAGAAGAAACAACATAATTTTAATCAAAAATATTAATTAAAACTTTTACAATGAAGCATATTATATAATTAAGATCATTGTATGATTGAGTAATCGGAAGCTTTCATGGCCAGAGTCACACTTATAACTAGAAGTTTCTTCCAGGCTTAGGAGCCGTGGTGTGTTGTTGTATGATTGAGTCAAACTACATACTCTTATTTCTCCACTTACTTGCTTATAATATGTAGTACTAATGAAAGTCGACAGCTGAGGATGCGAACAATGTTTCGACCATCGTCCACATCCTCAGCTAGCTGTTGACTGCTAAATGATTCATGGTGTTTCTTTGGGGAAAGTTAGATCATCAAATTGATGTTTACAGTAAGATAAATGAAGACCATGGGCCAATCAGAATTTGTAGAAAGGAACACATTTAAATCTAAAGTGCTCTTGCCATATGAGTTTTCCACTGATGATATCTGAATCTATACATTTTGCATTACGAGTGTTATTGATAAAAGAGCTTTTTATCTTCGTGTAAAATTTTAACATTTTTAAAATTAATTTTTATGGATGTTTTGATTTGTTTCAGCAGTTATATGGCTCTTGGTTTGGCTCTGCGTTTTGTTCTTGATGCCCTGAAAAAACCAAATGCAAGCAAAATGTATTATTTTGGAATAGCTGCACTTGATAGGTTTAAATCACGCTTAAAGGAATATCAAAAATACTGTGAACATGTGGCAGCTATACAACATTTTAATGAGTTTCCACCACATCTGATTGAGGTAATTATTACAAACAGCTTTATATAAATATATTATATTTATTGAGTACGAAGCAAAATATAAAGAAATTATAGTTTCTGGCCCTAGCAACTTTTTCTATAGACCACTACAATATTT
The DNA here is from genome assembly GCA_030762175.1 of Metallyticus violacea. Classification (NCBI taxonomy): domain Eukaryota; kingdom Metazoa; phylum Arthropoda; class Insecta; order Mantodea; family Metallyticidae; genus Metallyticus; species Metallyticus violacea. The sequence continues at coordinate 37,157,270 of CM060845.1, read as the reverse complement.
CACCCTAGCAACTTTTTCTATAGACCACTACAATGTTTCATAAAACCATAGTCGGTCCTTGTGGTGTAGTGGTAACCATACTTATCTTCTAAACCCAAGTTTCCGGGTTCAAACCTGGCCAGGATCTATGGATTTTTTCGGACGTAAAAATCCTAAATATGGCTTCCTTCGGAGGGAATTAAAGCCATGGGTCCCGTGTTGTACAATTGCAGCACGATAAAGAACCTCAAGCCTGAAAGAAGAGGCCTTTGAGCAAAATTTGTTGGCTGTTTCACGCCCTGAATAGAATGGGATGCTGATGACCTGTGATGTTAAAGCGCGTCCTTAAAGAAACAAATCAAAAAAAAAAGTCATGCAGTTATTAAGTTGATAAATAGTGAACTATAAAATCACAAATATCATTTAACTTCTTTATTTCAGTGGCCAGTATTCCTTCCTTTGGATGACCAGAAGGTAGAAACACTGACTACTCATCAATGAAGGAAACTGTACCTCTGGCAATCCATAGGCAAATCTCTCCTCCCACTTCTATTGTTATACCCAAAAAGAAATTAATTTTACATATGACAGACTTTAAACTAAACTAATGCTTAGTACATACAAAGTTGTGATTCAACCTTATGAATAAATAAGGTAAATATATATAGTAAATAAGGAAAGACAGAAAATGCTTTTTAAAGTAGTGTATTAGGTTTGTTAAAAGGTGAAGTGCATGTAAAAACAGTAACAATGAAAATTGGTATGCAATTCACACCATATTTTGGATAGCTAGGTATCCTTCACACTGTACAGGTCACCTTGTGAATCACGTAGATTATGTGGATTATATATATATATATATTTTTGTGACTATTTTTACGTGTGCTTTACATTTATATAAATGAAAAATACACTAGAACAGTGTAACTAAAATAACAAGAACTGGAAAAGCAGAAATAGATAAAATACTCAAATAACACAATTCTCGCTATATTTCAAACAGTTCATGTTCTTCAGAGGCAGAAGACAAGTTAAGTTGGTTTTTTTTAAAAATTTGAACAGCTCATGTTTTCAAAGGCAGAAGACAAGTGAAGGTGATCAAAATAAATATTAAATCTTGAAAGCAATGTAATGCATGGAAACAGATGAAACAAGAGGGAGAAAAAAAAAAAATATGCAAGATTTTAAATTGGTGATGTATGTGCTGTATCAAAACTATGGCTGCCATCTCTCTATCTCTGAATAAACTTTCAGGAACATGAGTTGGTAACACATCAATAAGTGTTTGATTAAAAGAATCATTGAAATTCTTACAGTGAGACATGGCATGTTGAGCAACTGGCGAGGGAGATTTGGTTTTGATAGAATCCTATGATTGTTCAAATGGAGAAAAATAGCAGAAGTTAAATCAATATAAAATGCTTTACAAAGCTTAAAAACTTATGACATTCTTAAAAGAAGAGGCAGGAAACAAAGTAATCTTAAATTCTTTGGATAAATTCAGGCTGTGAAACGAATGACATGATTAGCACATAGGTTTTACATTTAGGGAGTTGGCAAGAATATGAGCCCGTGACTGGGTGAGGTAATTTGGAAATATGTAGTTGTGGCAAAGTATACCTGTAAAGTTAGGGATGTTGAAAAAAAGGTGGAGCACTAAGGAATAATAATTTAAAGTTGAATGCATTAATAAAGTACAGTGTAACCCCGATCTATCGTTCAATTTATGTGGTCCGAAATGTTTTACCTTATATTTTGTGTAAATCAAACTTGTATTCATTGTTCCTCAATGTATTGTTTTCCCACATTATTCGTTCAAAAATTCAGTTCCAAACAAATTTTGACCTTGAATTATCGTTTTCAAACCGGTATAATTGAATTAGTTACAGTCACATGTATAGAGAGTTTGCATCACACTTGATTGAAGCGTGACTCAAACTATCCATAGTTGCCTATACTTTTGGGGCCGCTGGTTGATGGTAGCCAATGCCAGAGTTGCTGTTGCCATCAGTTTTGATACCTAGGAGGCAATCGACGAGGACATTATCACATGTGGCATTTGTATGAAGTGTGGGAACGAAGTGTATGTGACGAAGGAAAATTTATGAATTGCAAGTGTTTTAGACATGGTAGAGGTGCGGAAGAGGGGGAAGATGATGCAACAGCCGAAGCCATGCAAAGTTTGCCGAAGCACTTTGAGCATGTGGAGCGTATCCATATGACGATGATGGTAATGAGCAACAGAATGCGTTAAATGGAAAATTTGTCATTTCATTTAAAAAGAAAACCTAAAGAAACAAATGTCATGTAACGACCTTATCAAAGAAAGTGACAAAATGCGTTGATTTGATTTATGTACCAAAGCTCTTTAACATTTCAGGTCATCAGCTTCCCATTGATTCAGGGCATGAAAGGGGCTATAAATTTTGCTTAAAGGCTTTTTCTTTCAGGCTTGAGTTTCTTTTACATGCCGTTCAATCTAGAACATGGGACTCGACGTTACTTTTCTCCCGAACGAACCATGCTTATGATTTTTACGCTCAAAAAATCCATCATTCCTGCCGGAATCTTGGGTCTATGAGGTAAGTATGGTTACCACTAAACCACCAGGTTGGACAACAAATGTGTAAAATGTGTACATGGTAACATGTAAAATTGATGCATGATATAGCATTTGCTTATATACTGGCTTTATTTATTTTTTAACATGATTTTATGAATTAATTACTACAATGAGGGTGAATTTCTTACACAAATCACTTACTCTTATGCGTTAGGACATGTTTCGGAAACCAAATAGTGGGTCATCAGCTGTAGACCCACTATTTCCTAATGCTCATGTTGGTTTTGTGGAAGCTGTTGTGTTGTATGTGGTGACTTCTGGTGCATGAGAAATGAATTTGTAAAGGTAATCCAATGGCATAAGGTCAAAATTCATTGCTGTTTTCCCGTTTTTTAAGAATGAAAATATTGTCCCAGGCGGCTAATTCGTATGGATTATTTAGTTCATTAAGAAGTTGTATCTCTGGGTTTATTTCATGGTTTTTGGTCCAGTAATGGTGTACCACTGCTCATTTTTCCATCTGTTTTAATTTCATGTTTCTGAAGTATTCTTCCGAATTGCCAGATTTCCTTTAGTTTTTCCTATATATTTCAATTCACATTCTATGGCATACATTCCCAATTTCTTTTCTGAAAGTATCTTATCTTTTAATTTTGATCTTAGGAGGTACTTGATATTGTATCTGTTAATTGAAGCTAACTTAATGTTCAACTTTTTGAAAATTGTTTCAAATTTGTAGTGCAATTGTGGTTTATAAGTGAATTTGCAATATTGTACGTGTCTTTGATTACCTCGAGTTTCTTTTATAGAATTTTGAGTTTGTATCTGTTGATCCTTTTTATTATGGCAGAAGTGTTAGTAATTAATACATAACATCTACAGTGTAAACAGCTCCAAAACAAACAAATAGTTATGATTTAAATCTTATTGTTTTCCCACATCCATTGTTTTTTTAACCTCGTCCCTCCAAAAAGGATAAATCAAAATTCCAATGTATTGTGACATTCTTTCAAAATAGGTTTGATGTTCCCAATTCCAGGCACATAAGTAGTAATGTGGTTAATGAATTTCTTATTGGAACTTTTAAGTTTGCATTGGAATTTTTTGTGCTAGAATGATACAGATTTTAAAAATATAAAGGATATTTTTGGTTTTGGTACTTTTGGTCAAGGTCTTTAATATATGGGTCAAGAGATGAAAAGTTGTTACAAAGATGGTGGCCTATAGATCTTTTGCTCTGCAGGGGATGACAGCTATTAAAATGAAGATAATGTTATAAATTGGTGGGCTGAGTGTGCAAGACTTATGAAAAGAGTCATTGCATAATAGAGATATCAATATCTAGGGACATAGTAGCATTGGGAGAGAGAAGTTTAATGAAAAGTTGGAATTAAGATTAATCAAGAGATTCTGAGCCTTGGGCCCAAAGCACAAATATATTATCAGTGTATTTGAACTATAATAATGGTAGCAAAAGTTTTGACTTCAGAAATTGCTCCTCTATGCAAGCCATAAAAAGATTGGCATAACTTGGTGGCATTCTGGTGCTCATTGCAATGCTTTTAATTTGTAAAAATGTAATAAAAACAAAATGCATTGCTAGTGAGAAACAGATAAGCAATGAGGAGGTGCTTGAGAGCTTAAGAAATGTCTTGACAGCTACTAATCCTTCACGATAGAGAATGTTAGTGGAATTTAGGTAAATTGAGAATCAAAACCAAGTCAGGAGCTGATGCCATGATCAGTAGTAGAAGTAGACAGCAAACTGATTAAGGATACCTGTTCTTATTTATTGTAAATATAATTGCGAGATTTTGCAAAGTTGAATTTGGTAGAGAGAATTTGATAAATTATTCGTATGCATCTAGATACTTTTAACAGAGGTAATATATTGAAAATATCTAAAATAATTGTAATAAAGTTAATTAAATCAGAAAAATTAAATTGTTGCAAATACTGACAGTTATTGCAGGGAGATGTGATGCATAAATATGTGAAATTTGTTATGGGTGCTAGGACCTGCAGCGACCAACGGCAAATGAACCAATATTCATTAGGATAAACACCAGTAATTGCACAATAAGAAAAGAAGCCAATGTGCCCTGTATGTTTAACTAATTGCTTTGAATGATGCTTACATTTGTTAAAGCAGAATTTCATTGCATTACCTTGAATAGATGCCATAATACAAGAAGTAATAGTAAGCATAAAAAACAAACTAATTATATTAATAAAGTATATTAGAATACTCAAAAGAAATTAAAGACTAACAGAAAAATAGTAAAGAAGGCAACACGTAAAAGCAAATTGCAATTAACAAGCCAAGAAAAAAGCAATACTGGAGGTGAATACGATAAAAATGAAAAATAAAATAACTGTGGAAACAATGCAACTAAAATAACAAGAAATTCTTTTAAACTAGTTTTGAAAACTTGGTCCTATAGCACTACAGGTATTTCCTAAATGCATCCTTAGCACCATGCTGGTTGCTTTCGCACTGTTGCTCATAACAGCAAACCCATTTTTCATCACCAAGGATGAACTGGCCTTGAAGCAATCTGTAGCACATTATGTTGCACAAGCAGTGATGGTAGCTGCATATTTGGCAGACCAAAAGGAATTTCTTCACTCCCCTAACTCCTGTTCCTATATTGTGTAAAACAAATTTAATCTTAATTGTAATAAGAACTGCACTTCCCTTAGTTTCATGCATGAGTATTCAGCTATTGTCTATCACTAATATGTAATCCCTCTTAGACTTAACATATCCAACTACTCTACAGTGTTCAAAACATATCCATTTACTTTTAATGTTAAATAGAAACGTTCTACAATTTATTGGTCCTGAAATATTTGCTTAAGAAGTACTACTACTTTCATCTTAGCCATTTTCTTTTTATCACATTTTTATTCCATTCTTAGTTCCTTGACATACACATAGAATGCAATTAATATTCTTATCTCCACCAATTGGCAAACAAACTCTTTGACCCACTTAACCTTATAACCTTTAAATTTCCAAATCCCTAACATAAATCCATAACTTAATTAATGATCGCTAAATTTAAGCACAGAAGCAGTTAAGACACCTTGGTACTAACATTTGGGTGCAGAAATTATTGGTTGTATTTTCACTATGATATTCTTTATTTTCACTGCTTAATCTTTCACATTCAACTAAAAACTGTCCAATTAAAAATATAAGAATGGGCACTAAATATTTTGACTTAATGAACAAAAAACTACAAAATATAGTCTGAAAGTCAAGAAAGTTTGAGAAACCACTGCTCTAGGATGAGTACAGTACCTTTTGACTTTTATACAGTTTTGGCATTTAATGATGAAGCCTGTACCAGACTGAGTGTGGCAAGACATCTAATGCACAGTGTTTTAATCTGTTAAAGAGTTGATAAAAGTTAAAGGTTCACCTAGGATATGTGTGTGTGTGTATACACATAAAAACAAACAATAATTAGAAAAGCAGAAAAGGATAAAACACTAAGAAAAAGTCACAGATTGCAAATTCTGCTTTTCTAATTATTGGTGATTTAGTTACATGTTAATAGCGTTACATTATTTTTCATTTGTATATATATTTTTCATTTAGATATTATTAAGCTGTGAGATGTGATTGAGTCGAAATAACACTCTTTTGCTCCACTTGTTTAAATATGTAAGAATTCACGAATCCTTTGTTCACATCGTCAGCCCATTGTCGACTGGAGGATAAACCGTTATGCTGTGGGGATGTGTAATCTGCTCTGGTGGAGGTTTGATGAACTTGAAGTTTATCAAAATTTTTTAAAAATTGTATATCTTTAAAAAAGTTTTCATATGAAAAATTTATGAAGAGTGTAAAGACGAAATATTCAATTGAAGTTTGTTTTCATTACTGGAAGTGTCGAAGTTTATTAAACTGTCTTTGTACTTGTAAATGTAGATTTTCTCCCATGTTGCTAATTCTACATTTGCTAAAATCTACATTTACAAGTACAAAGACAGTTTAATGAACTTCGACACTTCCAGTGATGAAAACACACACTTCAAGTTCATCATACCTCCACCAGAGCATATTACATCCCCACAGCATAACAGCTTATCCTTGTCTCGGCAATGGGCAGCTGATATGAACAAAAGGTTCCTGAAACCAATCCTACATATTTAAACAAGTAAGTGGAGAAAAAGTGTTATTTTGACTCATTTACACAATGATATTAATATACGATTAGTTTCACTGTGCAATGTTCCAGTTAACAATTTTAGTTATGATATATACGTTTGTTTATTCTTGCAGTATGTAGAATATGGCTTGCAATCCCAGGAACCTCCAAACAGACCTCAAGGACCAGTTCTACCTGTAAGTCTTCAGTCCATTTTGTCTCCAATGCAAGTTGCAACTACTGCATATAAAACAATTACTTCAACAACAATCACTTCAACCACAACTGTTGCTAAAACCCCAACCACAACTACAGCACCAGCAATAACTGCAAGGGTGAGTGCACATTCTACAGTAATAGTTTATTATTAGAATATGTATATATGGTATAAAAAGTTACATATTTTATATTTACTGCAAATTTAATTTGTCTTTAGTATCTACATCTTAAGAGGCCATGTATTAAATGTAGCATAGTAAGATGGATAGACTATTAAAATTTAATAAAAACATATAAGATTGACCATAGTATTCAGTACGTTGTCTTAATGTTTTCATAGAATTAGAACATCACCATTTAAAATGGTTCACTGCATAATTTGAATATTGAACAAGCTAATACATTACCGAGATCATTAGGGAAATACGCTGTTCACTCATTATAGCGTAATAAGATTATGTGCATTCTTTTATTGATGAAAGTTTAAATGGGCACTTATTTATAGGAAAATTATGGATCAATAAGGTAGGGATCCATTCATTTGGCTGGCCAGCCCTCATGCATGACCAACACAGAGCTGCTAAATGTTCCTAGTTCATAAATCCCTCTGTTATGGCCTTTTAGTCAAAGGGGAAATTTTCACAGAGAAACAAAAATTAAAAAAAAAAAAAATTCTGAAAGATAAAAGGGAAGGGGGGGGGGAAACAACAACCCTGTTTGCTTCTATGCAGTTAGGGAGAAAAGTATCACTTTCATTTACTGCAGGACTTGTCTGATAAACTTGTGCTGATGTTAACAATATGGTAAAATATTGATAATGGTATTACTATTTGAATCCTGGTAGTTGCCCATTATTATAGATAAGTAGCTATAATTTACATATTATAACTAAATGATTTTCTGAAATAAGCATATCAGTTCAGAAATCACATCTATTAACAGGAAGATAGCAATGTTACAAAATCATTGATTGGCTGCTAGCGGCCATTGGAATGCTGATTATTCATTTTTTCCTGAGCTTCCCAATAAAAGCTTCCAAATTATTTTTCATTTGTTTGTTGCTGACAAGTTGTTTGCCTGCATTTCAATGGATGTTCTTTGTGTAGAGTTCTTTTCACATTCATATACAATTGGCATAGCTATCCTTGATTAATTTCATCCTGAAGAGGTGTTCTCACAGGCAATCATGGCCAACAATTAAATGAAATTGGGCGACTCCAATTTTCTTGTTTTTAATAAAAGATGTTTGAAAGTGTTTAGATCTTCATATGGTTTTCCTGTAAATTTTGTTGGATTTTTTGTTCTTGTTATATTATTTACCCTTTTATCAGTTTCAATGTAGAAGGAAATTCTAGTTGAAAAGTTGGTTCCAGTTTTATGGTGACTCCTTTTTTGGCTAAAGTTTCAGCAATCTTATTCCCCTTCAATCTTACATGGCTTGGGACATATTATAAAACTATTGAGAGAATTCTTCTCAGTATATATTCCAAAGCCTGCTTCTCCATTTTTAAGTTTTCCATCTGTATGTACTGTACACCATGTATCAGTTGGATAAAGTTGTTTAGTGTAATAAGTGCTGTCAATCTTAATACTTTGGTCATTCTTAGAGATTATTGTATCCAGATTTAGTTTCAGGCTGCTATCTGTATATTGTAAAGGGTCATTTGGTATGATGCAGGTTTAGTGTTTATTTTTAAAATTTTGTTTAAATATTCTTTCTGTGCATAATTTTTTAAAGTGTGTTGTGTTTTTAATCACAATGCTCTGTCAGGAATATGAAACCATTTATTCCTTTGTTGATAACTTTTTAATTTCTGTCCTGGTATTGCCATTTTAATATCTAACTCTTATTTTAATTGGCAGATTAGTTATGCTCTGCATTGCAGCAGTAGTTCTGGATTTTACTGCTTGTATTATTGTTCTTAATAGAATTGTATTCAGTTTAGTTTTAAGTTATTTATCAAGCATTATTCCAAGATATTTAGCATGTTCTTGCCCTTGTAGTAGTTCATTATTGATTTTAAGTTGCAAATCATTTGTAGTGTGTTGAAGACTGAAAAGCTGGAAAACTGTCTTTTTAATTAAAATTAAAATGTTAATTGGAACTTGCACAGTGAAGCCAATTTTATTGATATTATTGTATGATTTAGTTGAACTAAACACTCTTAATGCATCACTCTTATAAATCATCATACTAAATCATAAAATAATGTCTTTTTAGTTTTATTTCCATATTGTTCCAAATATTATTCCAAATATCTTTGCTGATGATAATTTTCTGCATATTATTTTCTAGTTTTTTGTGATGTTTATTCTGCATATTTTTTTTGGCTAATCCACATGATATCATCTGCTAACAATTGCATATTTGCCTTTGTAAGTCAGCTAATCTTTTGTTGATGTTATCTAAGAAAATGTGAAAAAGAATTGGACTGGAGACAGCACCTTGAGGAAGGCCTATTTTGGCCATATGCCAAAAGGAGATTATTCCATTTTACACCTATGTACCTTTGTGATATTAGATCTATAAATCATCTCAATATGTTTTGTCATATCCCAGTATTACTCATGTTATAAATAAGCTTCTCTCTCCATACTGTTAAAGTCAACAAACAGAGTAAGCATTGATATTATTGTATGATGTAACACACACTCTTAATGCTTCACTTATTTGTCATAATATTTCACTGTGGGAGTTCCAATTAACATTTTAATTATTAAAGAGTATTTTTTTTTTTTTTTGGTTAAAGCATAAGGTATTTTTAGTCAGCAAAGAGAGTAAGAATTTTTTTTATCTGGGATTTTCACAGTCAAATATAGTATAATATGACAAATTATTATTACAATATTACTCAAATTTCACTAATTTTGTTCCACTTACTTGGACATGTTTCAAAGGCATTTGCCTCCATCCTCAGCCTGGTCCCACTGGCCACTTCCCAGTGAGATTTGAGTGATTTCATAATAATAATAATTTGTCATATTAGAGTAAGCATTGTTTCTTTTTTTGTTGAAGGCATTTTTAATATCCTATGTAAATCTTGATGAATTGTTGAATATTGCTTTCTGAAATCTGCTTGACTGTATGAAAGAAGATTTTTGAAATTTCAGAAAAGTTAATTTTGTAGTGACCATTTTCTCCATAGTTTTAGCAAATATTGAGTTTAAGGATATAAGCCTATTCTATCCAACTCATCTGTTGATTTCTCTTTCTTCTTAATTGGAATGATTATGGCTTTTTTTCCATTTAACAGGAATGTTATCTTTACTGTTTCAGATCTTGTTCAGAAGTACCTTCTTTGTTCTGCATACTAAATTCTTTATGTATTCGCTATTAATTTTGTCTGGTCCAGGATTCTTTTTGTTTTTCATAGATAATATTCCTTGGTTGAGTTATTAAGTTGTAAAGTTGTTGTAAAATAGATGTTGTTGGCCTGTGAATACCTAATCCTTTTTAATATTATAATATTTTAATTTTACATGGTCTCTATTCAATTTACGTGCAATTTAGTAACGAGTGGTGAATCCTTTGGCAATGTTTTTATCAATAATGAGGGCAATGAAAGGAATTAAGCTATGCTTAGGATTAGGTATAGTGTATAACCCACCTGAGTCATCAAAGTTTCACAATGAAAATTTGTAATTTTTTTTTTTTTTTGAATGGTGTTTAACGCCCATTTTTACTACTGTGGCACCAAAGACGGTGAACACTAGTGATACATGAAATGAAATGATAAATTGGGAAAGAATTTTTTAAGGAAGGAAACGTTCGAGGCCTAAGCTTAGAGTACTTCCCCGGCATTTGCCAGTCATGAGGACTGAGGAAAACCTGGAAAAACCCTCAGTCAAGAAGGACGGTCCTGGTGGGATTCGAACCCCAGACCTCCCACTCACGAGTTTGCGCCTTACGACCTCAGCCACCCATGGTGGTAAATTTGTACTTAAAATTAAGTTATAGTATGGAGAAATTAAGAAGACAATACACTAGTATGGAGTTTAATATAGTTGGCAATTTTAGTAACAGAGTAGGTGAACATGATATAAGATTTATGGGGTTGGAGAATGAATGTGTGTGGATGAACAGAGAGGAGTGGGTAAGGAAAAGTAGAGATAGGTGCTAAATAAGGAAGATAGAAAATTGATCGAATGCTGTGAGCTGAATAATTTAATTATGTACAATGGTTTAAGAGGTGAAGACCAAGAAGAAGAATTTACATTTATGAATATAAATGATCAAAGTGTGATAGACTATATGGTATGTAGCGAAGGAATTGACCATGTGTTGGTAGATTTCAAAGTCCTGGTCCTGATAACAAACAATGGACAAATGAGGTTGAGTTTAGAGGAAGGCTTAAAATTATAAAATGTTTAAGTTGGAAAAAGGAGTATGCGAGCTTTTCTGGGAGAATGGGATATCCAAAATAAAGGAAATAAAGTATGGAATTCCTAGAAGCACTGAACATAGGAAAATAGAGAGAGCATTGGAAAAGGTGAAGTCTATGTTAAGGTGGCGGAAAGTAAGATGCAAGTGAATCAAAGAGGAAATGTAAAAGTTATGGATGGTATGATGGAGAGCGTGTTAAGATAAAGAAAGAAGTGTTTAAGGATTTAATAAGGTGGAAAAGCTCAGAAGAGGAAGATGATAGGCAAAAATATTTGTTCAAAAAATGGAAATATAAGTGCCTAGTGCAGGATAAAAAGAAAGAGTGGCAACAGAGAATGGGTGAAAAAAGTAAAGGAGCAGTAATAGCTAAATATATTAAATATATATGGGCAGTTGTGAAGGATGTTTTAAGGAAGAGAAGGGTAGGAAATAAGGAAGAATTACTTTAGAAACCTGTTAGATGGCGGAAATATTCTGAGTTATGAATTAAACTTAGATAGTATTGGGTATAGAATAGAAGGTTTAGATAAAGACTTTACTATGAATCAGGTAGGGTGCCATATTAAAAAATTGAAGAAGAAAAAGGCGGCAGGAATAGATTGAATTCCAGGACAATTTTGGGGGAAATAGAAGGAGGCATTAGGCTGCAAACAGAATTATTAAATAGAATTAAGGAGAAGAAGTAATACCGGAGAGTTGGAAAGTTAGTATGGTTATTCCATTATATAAAGGGAAAGGTGGTATAAATAATTTGAGTAACTATCGAAGAATTAGTCTTATCTATTATTAATGAGTGATAAGTAAAATATATTCTGGTATATTAGCAGGAAGGTTGCATAAGTGGACAGAAATGGAAGGTATATTATCAAAATTTCAAGCAGATTTTAGAAAGGAAAGAAAAAAATTTTCTTTGCAGATTTTGAGAAACCATTTGGTTTAACAAATAGGGGTGCATTGGTATATAAATTGAGATGTAAGCAGTTGGTAATTTGATTTGTTTTTTTTTTAAGGACGCTCTTTAACATCTCAGGTCATCAGCATCCCATTCTATATGGGGCGTGAAACGGTCGACAAATTTTGCTCAGAGGCCTCTTTTTTCAGGCTTGAGGTTCTTTTTCATGCCGTAAATGTACGACACGGGACCCACGGCTTTACTTCCCTTCCGAAGGAAGCCATACTTAGGATTTTTACGCCCGAAAAAATCCATCGATCCTGGCCGGGTTCGAACCCGCGACCTTGGGTTTAGGAGGCAAGTATGGTTACCACTACACCACCAGGACCGACCAGTTGGTAATGAATTTATTTTAGGACTTTAAACTTATTTGAAGGAAGCAGGTATTATGTTAGATGTCGAGGTAATAGATATACAGACTATATAATTCATAATTTGGGCTTGAAACAGGAATGTAAATTGAGTCTGATATTATTTAATTTGTTTATTGACAATATTGTATATAGGATTTAGGAAAAAAATAGACATTGCCCAATTATTGAAAAGAAGGAAGTACCAGGATTATTTTTGAGAATGATCTTATAATGGGGACAGTAACTGTGATAGGATTACAACAAGCCTTTGATGAAATTATTAGATATTGTGCAAAATGGGACATGTGGATAAATAGTAATAAATCAAAGATAATAGTATTTAAAAGGAAACAAAATTAAGAAAAGATAAGAGTTGGTTTATAAATAGAAGCTCAATAGAGGTAGTGAAAGAATTGATTATTTGGGGGTGAGATTTACGAGTAATGGAAGGTGGGAGGTCCAGTCTAAATTTGCACAAGCAAAAGGTAAATTAGCTATGAAAACTGTTATAAGCTTGTATAAAATTCCCACATTGTCAATAAAATGGTTAGAAAGACCATACAAGGCTATTGTTCAGTCGAAGATGATGTATGGAGTGGAAATTTGAGAGTCAGAGGGGTTGACAAAGATTGATGTAGTGCATAGAATGTTTTGTAGAGAGGTTCTGGGGTTATCAAAAATTTCACCAAGGGGAATAAGTATGGTAGAAATAGAGAGTAGGAAGGAAAGGAATAATAATGGAAAGAATCTTAAAATATTGGTATAGATGTTTGAAGCTAACCAATAATGTACTAAAAGAATGTCTTACATACCAAAAGATGTATTTGGAAGAGTGTTGACTTGGAGAGGTGGGAAAGCTATTAAAAGAAATTGAAATGGGAGTTGTATGGTGATTGATTGAAAATAATGTTAGTGGATTTTGGAAAAAAATGAAACAGAGGATAGAAGATGTAGAGAAGATATGGGGAAACTTTGAAGATAAAAGTTCCTAAAATTTACATAAAGTGCTTAAAAGAAATTGAGGACAGCAGAAATATATGGACATTTGTGACCAATTTGGAAGAATAGGTTTTTCGTGGATGCATATAGGGGTAGTATTTTTAAAAGGACTAAGGATAAATTGTAAAGAAGGGTGCATTATGTGCAGGAAAGTGGAAAGTCTGTTCCATTGTTTAATTGAATGTGAAAGGGTAAAATGGTGGAGGTATAGTATCTGGGATGAAAAATTGGACAAATTACAAGAAATTGTGGTAACAAAAATGCTATCAGAAACGACAGTAGAGAAAATGAATAAGATATGGAAATTTTTAGGAAAAGTAAGGAATAAGTGGAGAAGTAGTATAAAGAAGGAGCTTGGAGACACAAAGTGATGAAAATTAGTATTTCATTTTAGGGGTCCTTTATCATACAAATAACCTGGTGGCTAAGGGAAGGTGCTGCTGAGCTTTTGGAGATTTTGCATGTTTATATAAGTTGCATTGTAATTGTATAATCTTGTGAACTGTACCTTGCTCTATATTTTTAATATTGAATAAATTTCAATATTAATTCAATTTGGAATTGAACACAGTGAAACATGCATTAATAATCTCTTCTGAGTCAGAATATTAGAACAAATTTATTCATTCACTAACGAGAATTTTCTTGTTGATAATAAGTTCTTGTTATGTTTCTGGGACATTGTTTAATGTATTTATGTGCTTAATTCTATTACTTCTATAGTCAAGGGAACAGGAATTTAGTAAATGAGTCTTTAGCAGTTTTTTTTCTATGTTTAGAATTGTAATTTTCTTTCTCCAATTTCTCATTTAGTTTAGATCTTATTTGCTTGTGCTCTATTACTGGTATTATGTTTGTCTCTTTTTAATGTGGTTAATCTCTAATTCCCAAAACGGTTTGTACTTTAAATACATTTTCCTCTCATTATTGTTTTTGCAGCATTAATCAGTTTTTTGTTAATTTCTTTGATTAGTGTCAGAGGATTTTCCTCCCTCTCAGTATGTTCAACTTTTTTGTCGGTGAGTTTCCAATAAGTTATTCAATCTGCAAAATTTCCTCTCTTCAGTCAGCTAGCTTTTATAAGTCTTATTTGTGGTTGAATAGTTTCAATTAAGATTCTGTGGTCACTAACCTGTGTCTTGTAATACTCTTCTAGTGGTGTCAATTGCAATGTCTGAAGAGGCAATCCATTGATGATGATGAGGAGGAGTGAATAAAAGTTTTGGAGTCATTGTTTTTATATATTATTTCCTTCCAAAAATTCTTCAGCCATTTTCTCTACTGCATTGGAGAAATTGTATCCCCACTGTTTGAAATGTTCATTCGGGTCTCCTACTATTAAGGTATTTTGTTAATTTCTATTAAGTCAGGATTGAGTTGGTGGTTATTCAGGGGACTGTGTATACCAAAAACTATATTTTGTAATCATACTTCTGACAGTGAGATTTCAGCATAGTATGTGAAGTTCAAATTATTCAGTGTAGATGTTTTACTTATAAGAAAGTTTCCGACTCCTACTAGTATGCCACCTGCCACTTGTCGAAGTTTATGTAGGCAATATATTTTGTAGTTTTAAAGTTATATAATTTCTTGTTGTTATCAATGTTAGCTTCAAGAATTACAAATATATTTACATTGTTATGTACCAATATTTCATTTGGTGACTTTTACTGTGCAATTAGGCTATGGTATTCCAGAGTAATGTTGAAAATTGCTGTTGTATATTAGAGTTCTTACATCTTGGGAAGTTTGCCATGGCTGTAATCCTCTTAGCATTACCTGGGTTCACCATGAAAAAGTGGTTTGACTGCACACATACATTACAAAAATGAAATGATTAATACAATGAACTGACCAGTTGCTCCACATGTGAGAAAACATTTGTTCTGCAGTTTGTGGTTATCGGATTTGTATGTAGCACAAGGTGACTGACACATAGATTATAAGAAGCGTAAAACATAGTCATGTGAAATCAGAAAATAAATTTAAAATTAGTTTTGTATCAGAAAATAAGCTTTTTTCTTCATTCTATGTTAATATAATGGTTATGAATGCCAAACTGTTTGCATAATTTCTTTTAGAGCAAAACATCCTATTAGCTATTTTTGACTATGCAGGAAATTTATTTAGAGTAACGTTTCCTAATTCTGTTGTTTGGAATTGTCTTAAGATGTTTACGACATTGTAAATAGAACATATTGTCATCGCCAAATGCATAATTTTAATTTTGTATTCTTTTGTGGCAAACTTATGTGTCATTTGTAATACTCATAACTGTTAGGTTATCTCAGAATTGTTGAGACACACTCATGGCAGAAACTAGGGTAATTAACAAGCTGACGGGTGAATGTCAGTTAATCTGCAAATGCATTCAGTCAGTGTTGGAGTACTCATGGTATAATTGCAATGGCCAGTGCATTTATATTCATAAATGGTAGGACTTTTACAGCTCTACACTTTTCCAATTCATATTGTAAAGTGTCAATATTTATTTATAAAATAAAGGTAATGAAGCAAAGTATATTGTGTGAAACAAAATACTGAATCAGATATACAGTATGATAGTAGCACTGTGCAATGTGTCCTAAATATTTAATAAGGATGAAAACTGAAAATAAACATATCCATTTGATGAACAGAAAATGAAAAGTTACGATCTCAAAATCCATCAATATAAAAGTAGTGTTCAGTAAGATATTGGCATTTTTTGATGGTAGGAGTGCATAGTCTTTCATTAAAGAAGAGCACAGTTTATAACATAATGACTTCCTCATAAATAATTTGTTATATGATCATTTTTCACCTTTAAAATGCATAACAAGTTTATGACTTCTGATGCAGTAGATTTATAAAAAGCCCCAGTATAACTTACTAATCCTTAACACATCCAACATTTTTGTTAACTAAAAATAATGAAGTATGCATTATATTTTCTTAAGAAGTGAGTTGGATTTAATGATGATGAAGGCAATAGGGGTTGTTAAACATATTGTAATAATTTAATAGTAATTGGAGCATAAGAGTACTAAATCAATTCATCAGGAAATAAAAATATATTTTAAGTTGCCTTACTGCATTAGTGCTGATAAAAAGTTGGTCTTAAATTTTAGTAATGTGCAGTTTACTCTAGCACCAAAAATGCATTTGTTTACTTAATGCTCCCAAAATTTACCTCTGGTGATCACCCTTGTACAATTGCTGGTGCTGTCATGAAACAGAATAACAAACTGGATATCTTACAACTATTAACAAGATGATTAAAAATAAATATGCTACTTTTCACCCTTTTCTTATTAAATTTAATTTTTAGAAAATGTTATTTTTAATATCGGGATTAAATCACAGTAAGCAAAATATATTTTATATTTAATTTTTTAATTAGAGTAATATGTAGTGTTTCAGATAAGAATGAAAACATGCACCAAATGCATGGTTCTTTGCAAGTGCATTCATTGAAATACTAGGTTTATAACTATATATTGCCATTGACAAAAGGCAAAATTAGAACTATATGTAGATGCCATTACATTATACTATTCATATTGAAGTGATTTTAAACTTATTCAAGTGGAAGTTTTTAAGATTTTCTTAACAGCAGAATTAACAGATAACTTTTGTTTTGCAACTTTTATAAAATTTGTCAAGAAATAATATAAGAATCATTAACAATAATGTTGTAAAGAATGGTTTTTGCTTATTACTCTTTGATTTTCATTTTTAGCAATGAAGAGCATTTTTATTTCTGTTTTTCTTTTCTTTTCAGCCATCAATTGCAAATGCTACAAATATTGACACCTTACTTGTGGCAACCGAAAAAGAAGAAAAAATGACTGCTCCACCAGAAGCCCTTCAGGATAAAATTGGTTTTGTCTTCAATAATCTCAGTCAATTGAACTTACAGTCCAAGGTATAGAAAGTCTAAATGAGCTACACATGTGAAAAAATCATGCTTCAACCTGCATGAAGTAGACCATTAGTAAGAAAGTGTTCACAAATTAACTGCTTTATATTCATTTCAGTGTGATGAACTTCGTGAGATTGTAACAGAAGAATATTGGCCATGGATGTCGCAATACTTAGTGATGAAGCGTGCTAGCATAGAATTGAATTTTCATACACTTTATTCAAATTTTCTGGATGTGCTAAAAATTCCTGAGTTCAATCAAATGGTGCTAAGAGAAACATTTAGGAATATAAAGGTAAGTTTAAAGTAATCTGAGTGGAAAGATGAAAATTCTAGAAATGTCCACTCCATTGTTTTCATAGATATAAGATTTTTAGCATCAGTATACTGCATAGTTCAGCATGTATTAGTTATAAATATATTAGTAAAGAGATCATTGCATTATCAAGTTCTATCCAGTGTAAGAAGAAAAAAAAGCTGCATTTATATTGTAATGAAAGTTATATTTTCAGTACTGGTTCATTATTTATCTGTCCTGGAGGTAAGTAAATTTGGTTCCATTTTCTTCACTTTTTATTTATGAGAATGGTATAATATTGTGCATAAATAGTCCAATATGTCCTCATTGCATAATTAGCTTGTATTAATTCAGGAGCTGAGTAGTTGTGCTAGGTTACACAGTTAAATCCACAGTTTATGAAAAGGATCTGGTTCCAGATAACCCTGGCTCTGTATCTACTAGTCTGCGACTGTTCTCCCTTCTGTTATAGCATGCTAATTGCTAGCATCCATGTTTACTGAGCTCTTTTCTTATTGAATGTGTATTTTCTAATAAATTGCAACTACCTTCTTAATAAATATTGTATTTACGAAGCTGTTGTCAATGGAGTGGTAATATATCCTAAACTTAGGTATTCATTTTTTTATATACTAAACCCCACTTACTTACATAAAAGTAAGACGTGTTTCAGGAGAATCTCTCCCATCTTCAGTTGCTCATCAAACTGCCATTACTCGAAACGATGGCTGGATACCTGGATGTTTCTGTGGTGATCTCTGTTGGTTGAAGTAGGAAATTGCAGAGTTCATCCATAGGAGGAAACTTGATATTCATTAGGTTTTCTCCGTTTTTTAATATGAAATTTTTTTCCCAAGTCGATAACTCCAATGGGTTGTGAAGATATTTTAGCAGTTTAATTTCCAGTTTTATTTCATGGTTTTTGGTCCAAAAGTGAGCTGCTACTGCTGATTTATCCACCTGCTTAAACTGAATATTCCTAAAATGTTCTTTCCTCTGAATTTCTAAATTTTTCTTTGTTTTGCCTATGTAGCTCTGCTCACAATCTGCATATTTTATTTTGTAAATTCCTGATTTCTGTTCTGTTGATATGGAGTCTTTTACTGTGCCATCTAATAAATTCTTGATGTTGTATCTGTTCTTTGGGATTAACATTATCCCATGTTCTTTGAAAATTTTCTTGAACTTGTGGTAAATTTGATGGTAGGTGAAACTTTTGAATTTGTATTCTTCTTTTGTGTTTTTCAGTGTGGAAACTTCCCTTATCCCTTTTTGTCATTTAGATTTATTGATAATTTTTATCGCTGTCTCTTTGTTGAAACCATTGATTATAGCTGTCTTTATTATTTGTTTGTACTCTATTTTGTACTCTGCTTCTGTGAATGGAATATTCATGAATCTATGTGCCAAACTGTGGAAAACTGCATATTTATGTGGAATGGGGTTATAACTCTCTTTTTTTTATGTAGTTTTCTGTGCGTGTTTCTTTTCTGTAAATTCCAAAATTCAAACAATCTCCATTTCTTATAACTTTTAAATCTAGAAATGGTAGTCACCTATTTCTTTCTTCTTCTATGGTAAATTGTATAGATTCATGTTGCAAATTAAGAAGTTTCAGGGCATCTATTGACTGTTTCTTCAGTATTATTACAAAAATGTCATCCACATGCCTATACCATGGCTTGAAAGTTAAAGGAAAGGCTTTTGTGATATGTGTTTCAAATGAACTCATGAATAACTCTGCTAGAAAAGGTGACAAAGGGTTTCCCATAGTTAGGCCTGAAATTTGTTTGTAATATTTTTTGTTGAAGCTGAAGTAACTTTGTTTAATTACTTGTTTAAGTTTTAATAAATCTTCTATTTCTTGTGTTTTTGAATTTATTGATGTTAACCGTTTTTTTAGCATAAGCATAAGTTTCTCTGTAGGCATGCTTGGAAAATTAAACTGCTAAAACATCTTCACAATGTGAAGTATGTTTATCAAGAATCATAATCTCATCTAAGAAAATGTGGTCAGATCTAATGCAACGTTTAGTGACTATAAATTTTTCTGGATAGTACAGTTTTATGCTTGATCTTTATTTTCACGTCTTTTTTTCATGTTCCTTCAGTACCCTGACTAAAGGTCACAGAGTCATAATGGCCAGATGTATGAAAGATGGTACCAGAAATACTCAGTTGCAATTCCATGAATTTATTACTTTAAATTTTCAGCTAGAATATCTTACTCACTTTTGGAAATAGTGTTAAGAATGGTGGTAGAGATTTTTGTTTGGTAATGGTGATATTGTTGAACACTTGTTATCATGACAAACATTCGTTTCTAAACTATATGTAAAACAAGTGTGAATTTGAAATAAAATAATTTGTTATATACTTTTTATCATCCAATGCAAAGATACTCGAGTATGTTTATAGTATTAGCTTGATTAGAGTATGTTTATAGTGTTAGCTTGTTAAAAAAAAATTGAAGTGAAAAGAAAGACTAATCAAATATTACAGCTTACAATGTGTGGTTCATCCATATGTATTGATGCATGTGCAAGAACAACTAAATCCTTTGATTTAATTTTATGTCATCTAAACACTCTTAATGCTTCACTTACTTGTCATAAAATGTGGTACATGTTTCGAAGACGTTCGTCTTCATCCTCGGCTACAGGATAATTTTTGAAATAACTAAATCCTTGTTTATGGTTATTCTATTTATTTATATACTAAGATATATTAATTATGTCATAACCATGTTTTAGGTGTACCCATTACAGTTCCTTTTATTTGCAACATATTTTAATTGCACCAAACATTGCTTTTTAAGCCAAGTCATTCATTTCTGAATAAATTTTACAATGTACCCTATTGTCTCCTGCAGTTCACTAATTAAACACTTCTCTCTAGGTCATCAGTACTGCCACGGTTGGCCAAAGTCATTAAGACGTGGACCTGTGAATGAGAGGTCTGAGATTCTAATCCTGCCAGGTCCATTCTCCCTGATTGAGGTTTTTTTCCAGGTTTTCTCAGTCCTCATAAATGGCAAATACCAGGCCTGGAGTATTTCCTTCCTTAAAACAATCCTTTCCCAATGTATCAATGGTGTCCATCTCATGTATTGCCTCAGTAGTAAAAACAGGCATTAAACATTATTAAAAAAAAAAAAAAAAAGGTAATGGGTCATCAGTAGAATGCTACTGGAATATCCAGGAGACATATGTTTAACCTTCACCTTATTATTGCACTCATTTATGTTGAACAGTTATAGAATGCCAATGGCTTTATTACCTCAAAATAGGAGATGAAGAGCATATTTCTCCAAAGGTAATGAGTGTAAAAAAAGAAAAAGAATCTTAATTGCAAAGTAATTTTTTTTAAATAATTAAAGGATAAATATAAAAGTAAATTTAGAATGGATTAACTTGCTGGAGGCTAAAATCTGGAGTATGGAACAGTATGGAACTATTAATGATTTTTGTTTTTTTGACAGGTACTACTGAGAAGTGATAAGGGCATAGCCAACTTTTCTGATCGATCACTCTTGAAGAATTTAGGTCATTGGTTAGGCATGCTGACTCTGGCCAAAAGTCGGCCTATCCTGCAAGTTGATATAGACTTAAAAGCTTTATTGGCAGAAGCTTATCATAAAGGGCAACAAGAACTTTTATATGTAGTTCCTTTTGTTGCTAAAGTTTTGGAGTCCTGTGCTAAAAGTAAGGTGAGTCCAGGAAAAACCTTTACTTTTTCCATTAACAGTGCAGAAAATAAAGTGTGGTTAATTATTTTTAATGTATCATAATGCTGAGTAAAATGTGCAAGATCACATTTCTCTTTTAATGTCCATCTTAAAATACTCCTCATGACACTGCCTCCTGCTTTGCTTTCATGATTATTTCTATTGATGTCTCTTCTGATATCCTTAATTTTCTTTTATACTTGCATTCATAATTATGCTAATATGGGAACATTACTATCCAACTTGAATTAAATGAAAGTATGGGTAACCAAAAGGATGAACATAACCATACTAACATGCATACAGTATGTGGGAGTGGTGATACCAGTTCCATTTTTTAGATGTAGTTAAATCCTACTGAGAAATTTACCAGGTACACATTTGTATCTCTAATTGACTATGAACACAGCAAAATGAGGATGTGGTAAGAGGAAGCCAGAGCCAGGTATTCTGCAACTATTTATCTGAATGAATTAATCAGCACTCTTGAATGATTGTGCATAATCTCTAATTTTATTTCTTCCTTAAAATGCAAAAATGCTATATATAGGTTTATAATTTTTAAAAGAACCCCTGTTTGGAAAGGAAAAAATAAGAAAAAGGCCATTTTTAGTATACTGTTTAAAAACTCCAGAGTATTGTGCCATGACTGAGGTTTAATGCATAATGCTTTCAGTGCACACCATATGCACATTCCATTGAAGATTCAGGCACAATAGCTGAAAAGTTTAAATCTTTAATGGTGTTAAATAAAATTAATTTTGTGTCGGAACTAATACAGTGATGCAATTAATTTATTCTTAATTAGCTAGTGATTCAATTTAATACTGCTTACTATTGAATTATACAGAACATGTTTCCCAGGCTTTTGTCCGCATCAACTATGAGTCGACTACCGGATTCATTGTTGACTGAATGAACTTGGTATAGCTCTCATGGACATTTTATGAACTTTTGGATTAATTTGTCTTCAAGACTTGGTGTAGCTTGAGACACACCAAGTCCATCCATCCAACAACAAATCTGGCAGTCATCTCAAAGCTGCACCTGTGAAATATGTTCTGTATAATTCAATGGTAAATGGAGCATAAAATTGTTAAATAGAATAAATTTAATGGTATTAATGCTGGCTATAAAAGCCTAAGACATATTATCATTTCTGTCTTGTATATTTATTATTTAATGCTACATTACAATGAAGATCATTGGTTTAGAAAATCATTAAATGACCAACATTTGTTTAATTTATTTTAAAACTATTTTACCATTGTTAACAATGTGTTCTAGGTTTTTAAGCCACCAAATCCATGGACTATGTCCATAATGAACGTTTTAGCTGAACTTCATCAAGAACCGGATTTGAAGTTGAACTTAAAGTTTGAGATTGAAGTTCTGTGCAAGAATTTGAACATCGATGTTGCAGTAAGTAAAGAGTCCTTTAAGAAAACTCAAATTAAACTTCCATAGGCATCAGTGATATTAAGATGCCTTCATCCATATATTACTATATAAATATAGCATTAAAGAGTATAGAAAACATTGATTTTGAATCCGCATATAAATCAATTCATAGTACACCAAATATATGTGTGACTTAAAATGAAACCTTGAAGCATTTTTCTGTTGCCAAAATTTTCTAATGAAATTTGTCTTCAATCCTATCCACATTGTTCCTTAAAATTGCCACTTTAACCCTTTGCTGTGCATAGGTAGTAAAATGTAATGAAATGATAAATAGCTTTCTGTGCACAGCGTGGTAGAACATAATAATCTTGTTTATGCTTTCTCACGATTTCTGTTTATGCTGACCTCAACTTTTTGAGCATGTTGATATAAGCACACTCCTACTACTCTAAACAAGCGATTTTAACATGCCAGGGTGAAATTATAAACCATAAATTACGATAGAGCTGTGTTCAGAGGGCTTTGTAAGCATTTTCATGACGTGTTTGTAGCTGTATCAGATGATGGAGGGAGGTCCAAGTACATCGCGGGCTAGAAAACGCTGTAGTGAACAAAGATTGGTAACACAAGAGGAAATACCTGCAGCAGTTTACGAGGAATTAGATCACGAAAGTAGTTCTATTGCATCTTGGTGAAGTGAGTTAGTGAAAGACAGTGATAAAGGAACAAAGTGACAGTGATAGTGAATGTGTTGAACAGATGGAGAACGGAGCAGAAACATATCAAAGGCTGACTAAAATCAAACAAATTCCTGTACAATGAACTTCCAATTTGACTTTCAGTATGTTAGAACAATTTTCATCCCCTACAGGTACCAAACATGGTATCCCTCCAGGGAGTCCAGAAATAGCTTATTTCAATTTTTTATAAATTCAGATTTTTGTAGCCTTATTGCAGAGGAAACCAAATATATGTCTCTCAAATACAAGCTAAAAAGAATGGTGCATAATGGGAGAACACAAATTCAAGGGAAATTCAGGCCTATTCAGGTATTTTGGTATATATGGGGATGGTAGATTTACCTGAAACCAGAGATTACTTTTTCAGAGATTTTTGTGTGTGCCCTAAGGCAAGCGATGTCCTTGCTTTGCTTTCAAAAGATATCTCAACACTTTCATCTGAATGATGAATCTGCAAAGCAAAAATTAGGGAAAGATTCTTACAACTACCTTTATAAGGTATGACCTGCATTAGACATAATCAGGAAGTTTGCCGATGTCTATAAACCTGGTTGAGAAATTTCTTGATGAAGCGATGATAGGCCTCAAGGGTTACTTCTTTCTAAAACAATAAATGCATCCTAAACCAACAAAATGGGGTATAAAGGCATGGAGTATTGCAAATAGAAACGATGGATACTTATTAGACTGTAAAATCTACCTGGGGAAGAAAGAGGCAAGAAATAATGATCTACTTGAACGAGTGGTTCTAGACTTATGTGAAAAATACACAGGGTTATGGCCTCACGTGTACTTTGATAATTCTTTTACATCCACAAAGCTAATGTACTTACTTTTGAAAAGGAAAATATACAAATGTGGTACAGCTCGTGCAGATAGGAAAGACTGCCCTAAAGAATTTTCAAAACCGAAACAACTGAAACTAAAATGGGGTGAATCTCACAAACTGCAACATAAGGGAGTGACTACAGTTGTTTGGCATGATTATAGGGATGTTTTTTTGTTATCTACTAATTCTGATCCAAGAACAAATGGGGAAGGTAGACAGGATGAGTGGCAGGGGAAAAGAAAAAATAAAAATACCCTGTCCTTATGCAATAATCTATACCAGTAATATGGCGGGATCGCGGACCAAAAGAGCGAATATTTTGATGTCTGCTGAACCTTAACAATGGTGGAAATACTTGTTTCATTTCATAGTGAATGTAGCTATTGTTAATAGTTTTATAATATATGATTTTCAAACAGACCTGCTTCATCAGCTCATGGCAACATGCTTCTGAACTACAGGCAGAATTTAGTGCAACAGCTGACCACAGGCTTTACATCACATAAGTGCGTGGGATTTCAGAGTAGGTTACCTTCTCAAATAAGTGTACTTACGAAGCTGTTGACAATGGAGTGGTATATATATAAACAATGTATACAGTTTTTTTCACACTAACTCCATTCACTTATATAAATTTGGAACATATGTTTCGGGAGCGATCCCTCCCATCTTCAGCCTATTGACAAACTCGTTAAACGTGGCGGTTGGGTCTGTTGATGTTCTTGTGGCGGCATCTGTTGGTTCTATTAGGAATTTGCTGAGTTCATCCAATGGAGGGATATCGAAATTCATCAAATTATCCTTATTTTTTGTAATGAAAATGTTTTCCCAAGTGGAAAGTTCTATTGCATTATGAAGTTGTTTAAGTAGTTTTATCTCTGATTTAATTTCATGATTTTTATTCCAAAAGTGCGCTGCTATTGCTGATTTATCAATTTGTTTTAAGCGAATATTTCTGAAATGTTCTTTTTTCCGGATTCCCAAATTCCTCTTCGTTTTTCCAATGTATTTTTTGTTGCACTCTGCACATTCTATTTCGTAAATACCTGACTTTTGTTCTGTTGGCATGTAGTCCTTTACTCTGCAACCTAATAAGTTCTTTCAAAGAACAATTTTAATATAAAGAACTTATTAGGTTGTAGAGTAAAGGACTACATGCCAACAGAACAAAAGTCAGGTATTTACGAAATAGAATGTGCAGAGTGCAACAAAAAATACATTGGAAAAACGAAGAGGAATTTGGGAATCCGGAAAAAAGAACATTTCAGAAATATTCGCTTAAAACAAATTGATAAATCAGCAATAGCAGCGCACTTTTGGAATAAAAATCATGAAATTAAATCAGAGATAAAACTACTTAAACAACTTCATAATGCAATAGAACTTTCCACTTGGGAAAACATTTTCATTACAAAAAATAAGGATAATTTGATGAATTTCGATATCCCTCCATTGGATGAACTCAGCAAATTCCTAATAGAACCAACAGATGCCGCCACAAGAACATCAACAGACCCAACCGCCACGTTTAACGACAGTTTGTCAACAGGCTGAAGATGGGAGGGATCGCTCCCGAAACATATGTTCCAAATTTATGTAAGTGAATGGAGTTAGTGTGAAAAAAACTGTATACATTGTTTATAGGTTACCTTCTGTTACCCCTGCACCTAGTACTCTTCACATCCTCGTGAAAATACAAGGTTGTTTGAAAACATGTGTTCAGTATAGGTTTAAAAAAAGGAGAAACAATTATAAGTATGTTTGTGAAACATAAAGAGAGTTTTAATGTGACGACATGATTTTTAGTGTTTTACACAAAAGTTTCACTGTGTGGATTCTGACATTCCATAAACATAAAGCATTAATAAACTTGAGATATATATATATAACAAATTAACAGTAATAATGAAAGTAAATAAGGATAAAACACTGAGAAAAAGTCACACTTAAAGCCTTCTTGCCATTGAAGAACTCGCAGTAGTTCGAAATATGGCAGTTTCAATTGTGACTTTTTCTCAGTGTTTGATCCTTATCTACTTTTATTATTACTGTTAATTTGTTACATTGTTAATAGTATTACTTTATTTTTATTTTTCATTTATATATATATATATATATATATATATATATATATGTATGTGGTTATATTATGCATTTGAACAGTGTGTAAAAGATTTTGTGTTGAGCATCAATCTTCACCTCAACAACAGCCGGGGTGTAAACTTTATAAGTGTGAATACAAGGGCATTTTTGCTGCAATTATTTAGATTATTTCAACTATGTAGACCATATTTTTAAACCGAGTTTTTATGTCTAAAAGTGACAAAAGTCTATATTTTTAATGTTATAAAATTATAAAATATTTATTGCATAAGGCTATACACATATAAAATTATATGTCTCTAAAGGGAATGATAGTCTAGGTTGTAATCTGCTGAAATGCAATACAAATACTATTCAAAACACGCAAATTTAACTTAGTCACTTTAATGATAGTTAACTAAAATTTATTAAACATAGGTATATATAAGTCACTTTTAGTTTAACATCTGTAGAAACAGCTCAAAATTTAAGTGCCCACTAGCCTGCTTGGAGAGCAAATAGCTAATACCATATGCGGCACAAAGGGTAAACCTATTGATAAATGGGAAATGAGCAACTGCACCTTGCCCAACCATAGCTGCATATTCCCTTCATCTGAGTCTTTTATAATCTGGAGACTTCTAAGGTAATTTCACTGCAAAATGTTTATCCCTAAGAGGCGACTGTACCTTTGAGTACTTATGGCACAAACTTCGTAGTTAACACATTATTAAGTTTAATTTATTTTAAATGAATTTTTTCTATGTGACTCTTGATTCCAAACCTTAGCCTAACACACGGCTTGTGTGAAAAACATTACATTTCAAATATAAAAATGTTAGCCTAACACACAGCATGTGTGAAAAACATTACATTTCAAATATAAAAATGTTTTATAGTATCTAATAAGAGTTAGTGCATAATGATCATTTAGTTCAGAAAATTGAGTGTACAGATTTCCATCATAACTTAATGTAGCCATCTCAAACACATGTTATCTTACCAATTCTAATGTATTCTGGAATCAACACAGTGAAAACGAATATAAAATCTCCAGTAGATAAAATAATGTAAAATGCTTAAAAACACTTTCGTGGCCTCACTTTTAATGAACAAGGAAACAGACTGAGTTAAAAAAACATTAAATATTTTTTTGCTTTTAACTTGGTCTGTTTCCTTGTTCATTAAGAGTTAGGCCACGAAAGTGTTTTTAGGCATTTTAAAATATTTTATCTATTGTCTTATTTTGGACTACAGGAAGTGAAGGAGAGCAGAATTGCCAATATTGTGCTGTTCACTTACTATGGTGACTATTCATTATAATTAGTGAATGGTGGGAAATATGGTTAATTTGAAAATGTTTGTGATCCCCCCCTGTAACTGCCAATCACAAATAAAGTGAATTTTGATATCTAATAAGTGGACATCTGCTTACCAGTGGTGGATTATATTTTGTACTACAGGAGTGTGAAGGAGAGCAATATTGCCAGTATTGTGTTGTTCACTCACTATGATGAATACAGATTATATGAGTCAAAATTTGATTTTGAGACAAGGAGGTAAATTGAGCCATTAAATTTGTTTATAGATGATATCTTAGACAGGATCATGGAAAGCAATATCACTGTCCAATTATTAGAAAGAAGAAAGTATCAGGATTACTTTTTGATCTAATCTGTTATCAGCAATTCCATATTTAGGAACTGATCTAGTTCAATGAGTATCTAATAACAGGAGCAATAACTGTGATAGCATTACAACATGCTATGGATAAAATTTTGTGCAGGTGATAAATAGTAAAAAAATAAAAGATAATAGTATTTAAAAAAGGATCAAAATAAGGAAAGTTGGAAAATACGTTTATAAATAGATACCCAATAGAGATAGTGAAAGAATTTGATTATTTGGGGGTTAGATTTATGAGGGATAAGAGATCTCTCTTTAACATGCTTATTTTAAACTGCAGGAATTGATGCTCGATGAAATTATTCATGCCAAACTCTTTTTATGTAATCAATTTGCTTGCTTTGATAAAAATGCCCCAATTCATTATAAAACAAAATATATTTACATGAGTTAACCAGAATAGTGGTGTAAAGAACTTGTTTTGTTTAAATTATATAAAATTCTTGTTTAATTTATATTTATTTTTTTTTAAATAGATGCCTAGTTTCCCAATAGTATCTGTTGACCCTACATAGGCAGCTGGCCAAAAAGCTGGATCCCTCGCCTTACTGATCCATAATCTCTTCATATTAAAATCTAGTACAATTGATTAATAAAAATGCACATACATTTTCTGTTTAATAATGGGTATTAACCTGTGTTATAGCAGATTTTTTAAGTGGAGTCCATTTGCATTTATGCATTTAGACATTTATAATGTTTTTTGACAAAGCATTACATGCAAAAGTTCAAGTAGGATGTATACTTGACTGTGTGCCAAGTTGAACTTTAGCCTGGCTGAAGATGGAAACTAAATGTTCTCGAAACGAGTTCCATATATTTATGAAAAGTAAGTGAAGCTTTAAGTGTGTGTAGCTCAACTGAATCATACAGTGATATCAATTAATATGATTAGCTTCACTGTGCAAGTTCCATTTTACATTTTAATTATTTTATTTTGTTGAAATGCTTTTTCAGTGTATTATATTTTTTCATTTGTCTCTAAATATATAACTCCTTACTGATACCTATACCCCTTTTACCATGTATAGGAGCAAACACATGCAACTTCAATTTCAGATTATCCAAAACTTAAGCCTGCATAACATATTCAAATATCATTGTATGTTAAATTAAATAAATTGTACTTACAAAGCTGTAGACAATGGAGTGGTAATATATCCTACAATTATGTATTCAGGTTATTTACACTAAATGCCAATTACATAAAACTAAGACATGTTTTGGGAGTAATATCACTCCCATCTTCAGCTGTTGATAGACTACTGTTACAGGAAATGGTGGCTGGATACCCAGATGCTTCTGTGGCGGTGTCTGGTGGTTGTGGTAGGAACTTGCTGAGTTCATTCATAGGAGAATAATCAAAGTTCAGTGATAATTCCTTCCCCCTTTCCTCAAGTGGATGGTTAAACTGCTTAAACCGAATATTCCTAAAGTGTTCTTTTCTCCAAATTTCTCTTCATTTTTCCAATGTATCTCTGATCACAATCTGCACATTTGATTTCATAAATTCCTGATTTCTGTTCTGTTGGCATGGTGTCTTTTACTGTGCAACCTAATAAATTCTTGATATTATATTTATTCTTTGGGCTAACATAATTCCATGTTCTTTGAAAATCTTAAAAGTTGTTGTAAGTTGGGTGGTATGTGAAACTTTGAATTTGTATCTTTCCTTGGTGTTCTTTAGTGTGGAAACTACTCTTATAAATTTTTATCTTTTAAATTTATTAATAATTTTTATTAACTGTGTCTTTTTTGAAACCATTGGTTATAGCTGTCTATATTATCTGTTGATATTCCATTTTGTACTCTGATTCTGCGAGAGGGATGTTGATTAGTTTGTGTGCCAAGCTGTGAAACAGTGTATATTTATGTGGAATGGGACTATAAGTATAATTTTTTATTTAATTTTCTGTGTGCATTTCTTTTCTGTGACAATCTCCATTTCTTATGATTTTTAAATCTAGGAATGGGAGCCAACCATTCTTATCTTCTTCTGTGGTAAATTGTATAGATTTATTTTTGTAGATTAAGAAGTTTCAGAGCATCTATTGAATGCTGATAAATCAGCAGTAGCAGCTCACTTTTGTAACAAAAATCATGAAATGAAACCAAAGATTAATCTGCTGAAACATCTCCACAACCCAATGGAACTATCCACTTGGCAAAAAATTTTCATCATAAAAAATAAAGAAAATTTAATGAACTTTGATTTTCCTCCTATGGATGAACTCTGCAAGTTCCTACTACAACCACGAGACACTGCCACAGAAGCATCTGGGGTATCCAGGCCACCACAGTAGTCAGTCAAAACTAAAGATGGGAGTGATTACTCCCGGAACATGTTTTAGTTTTAGTAAGTGGTTTAGTGTAAACAAGTTCAGTACATATAACGAATCATAAATAATTTGTTATATGATAGGTATTTCACTGTGAAAATCCCAAACTATTCAAATTTATAAGTTCAATACATAATTGTTAGATATCATTGTATTGATTTATCAAGTCTTTGCCTTACAGTCTTTATGACATAACTAAAGACGTGGCACTTTAGCCCAGTAGTTTGCAACCTTTTTGACTTTGTGAGCACTTTTTATTATTTCAGGCTGTAGGTATGCTACTTCAATTTCATTCAGATATGTCCAGACCCATCAGTTTTTTCTGCCGCTTAATAAACTTTTTTCTTTTTCTTCCTTTCTTCTTTCTTTGTTTCATTCTTATCAGTATTTCAAATTTTCTATAAATAACTAGTGTTAACAGTTCAACTATTTAAAAATAAAATTGCTTTACAATTATCAAAATTTTATTTATTATTATTAGTAATACTCTAATTCCAAAAATTACAGCAGGGTTAGTCAAATAAAATGCTGTATTAAAGGCAGAAACATTAACCTAATCCTTATAATCCAAAATATAATTCGTAAAAGTAGGAAATCAGTTGTATCAGTCCTAAAGCAGTGCATTATGTATATTTCACCTCTTGTTTTTGATTAATTTAATATAAAAAGCATTCTCATAAAATGTGACTGTCTCTATAATATAGTAGTCCGAATCTGTTAGTCTCAAGCCCCATTTTCAATTCCCTGTCCTGTCATAGGAATTTTCTTCAATATTGAAGTTTCCCATAATATGGTTATGTTAGTTATTCTAGATTTAAGGTTTCACCCAGCAAACATAATCATTTTCATATTCATCCTTGGGGTGTTGTGACTTCCAGATATCCTAGCATCGTAAGTCTACTACACTGTCACCAAACTTGGGAAAAATTCCAGGAATTGTTGTGGGAATGTATGGTGGCATTGAGAAGGGGGGGAAAACAATGTAGTTTATTTCAAGTATTGTTAGGCTTAAGAGAATAGGCCATACAATTTTGAAAAACTTTGTCTTTTTTTACTTTAAAAAAAATATACCAACTCTCAAATATTTATAATAATAATAATGTTTTGCATGTTAATTCACTTTTGGCTCAAGGGAATTCATGCAATTTGGTAATTTCAGGTATATTAAGTAGAATATGAACAGAACTTTAAATTGACAGTAACTTAAAACAGTATTTTTCGCATTTGAAAATATATCATACTTCATCTTAAAATACAAGAATAATAGAACACTTTTAAATTTTAAAATATTCAGGAATCAACACAGTGAAAATGAGTATAAAATCTCCAGTAGATAAAATATTTTAAAATGCTAAAAACATTTGTGTGATTTCACTTCCAATGAACAAGGAACCACTCTGAGTTAAAACATTTAAAATATTGATACAGTGATAAAACACTCTTAACGTTTCACTCTCAAAATTAAAAAAATTCAGGACATGTTTCGTGAGACTTTCGCTCACATTGTCAACTGTTAAACGCTGGTGCATGATGGATCATATTACGTTAGAAAAGTAGGCGATTATGGTGAATCTGGTGGTCTGTTGATAAATTTGTACATATTTTACACAGAACATATAATGGAACATATTTTACACTTGGATCTTCAAAGAATCGGCAATATACATAAGAGTGCTGAGATGGACACCAGTCACTTCTCAGCTGCCATTAACAGTTCCAAGTTTACTTGAAAAGGAAACATTGCTTCTTTCACTAAATTATTTAGCTGCAGTTTGTAAACATAAAGTTGTATGGCAGTTAGAGAATGGCTATTACAGCTAAAGATGCTCTGATTAATGCTGTACTTGTAGGACTCTTAGCATGTGGTAAACTTTTAGCTTCAGACTTAACATTTTAAGCCTTATTTATTCTCAATAGGAGCTCAAGCCCTCGGTGTATCTGAAGGATCAAGAGAAACTAAGAAATCTAGAATATCAGCTTTCACATCCAAGCAAAAAGCCTGATATTCCAGTTCAACCACCAATCTCTCAATCTCCTGCACAGCAACAACAGCAGCAGCAGCCGCAACAGCAGCAGCAGCAACCGCCCCAACAGCAGCAACCTCAACAGCAGCAACAAGCAAGTATGTACAATCTTAATTTATAATGGTAAAGAAGTAGAGATGGGTTTTTGATATTCTTCTTGATCCTCAAGAAGTATTGATAATGCACAATATTCCTGTATATAAGCTCAATATTTTTAATTAATATTGCTGCAAATAGCTCATATTAAAATGGTTGCAAGAAATGTGTGTTAATTAATAAGCTTCTAAATACCAAGAGACTAGTAAACATAACATGTTTAGTCATGAGTAACTTATTGTAACTAACGTACTTCGGCATCTTTAGCATGAAAACTGATTTTACTTCCTAGTTGTTATTTTGAAGGCAGTTGTTATATTGAAGTGACAGAAGGTGGTCAGATAATACAGTAGAACCTGGTTCATCGTTTTTGGAGGGACCAGCTTAAGAAAACAATGAATGCGGGAAAATAATAGATACAGGAAGTGCATAAATAAAAAATAAATAAAGGCAATAAGTAAACACTATATTTTGCATCTATTTTATATGTACATATTTTACAGTTTGTTATCAGTCCTGGTGATCTATTGGTAACCATACTTGCCTTGTAAACCCAAGATTGCAGGTTTAATCTTGAGGGATTTTTTGGGGCATAAATATCCTAAGTGTGGTTTCTTCTGAAGAGGATTAAAGCTGAAGGCACTGTGTCATAGATTAACTGCACATAAAAGAACCTCAAAACTGGAAGCAAAGGTCTCTAAGCAAAATTTATCAGTCGTTTCACTCTCTGAATTAAATGGGACACTGGTGACCTGAGAAGTTAAAAGAGTACATAAATAAAACATATCAACAAACAAAATGTTTATCACTTTCTTTGAAAAAGGTTGTTAACTGACATTTGCTTCTTTGCTGCTTTTCTTTTCATGCAAAAAAAATTTTCCACATTTAACGCATTCTGTTGCTCACTACCATCCATGCCATCATTGTCATGTGCATAGAATATGCTCATACATTTCCACATGCTATCAGAGCTTTAGCTGTTGCATCATCTCCCTTTTTCTCACACCACTACCTCCATATCAAAAACACTTGCAACTCTTTCCACTTCATCGCACACTTCAGCAAAACTTTGAAAGTCACATGTGACAATGTCCTTGCCCACTGCCTCAAAAATGTCAAAACTGATGACTTCGGCCCAGACTTTGCATTAGCTATACCAATTTGAAAATGATCGTTTGAGAATAGAATTTCTGTGGGGTGGGGCTTTATGAATCAATAATGAAGGAAAACGATACTTCGAGGAATGATGAATGCTGATTTTATTTACATAAGATATGAAGTAAAACATTTGGGACTGCATGAATTCAATGACATCTGGGAAAATGATGGTTCTGGGATTGATAGTTTCAGGTTCTACTGTATAAGTGAAGTTTAGAGCTATTTTTAATAGGATTCTCTGAATATTTGCCAAAGTTGTGATAAGAGTTTTTGCAAAGTGGAAAATCTCACATGATCAGTAAGTAATTTTATAAGAGTTAAATGTCTCAAAATACAATACACTTTGTGAGTAAGAAAATACAGATTTATTTTTTTGAAAAATTAATACTTTCAAAATAATATAATGAGTAATTTGTATTTTATTATGTAAAAGATGGGAAACTATATATGTATCAAGCACTAAGTCTTAAGGCCTGTATAGATATCGAATATGGAGAAAATTGGTTATCGACTCATCTCGGTAATGAAGTGAGGAACAGTTAATAATTTCTAAAATCCAAGAATTCAGTAACATGCTCATATACTTTTCCTTCCCCTTTCTTAAAAATGTGTAAATGAAATTGTAGGCATATTTAAATATAATTTGTATATAGTTGATAAATTCTGTTCACAGTAATCTTTCTAATATAAATGTATATTAAATTGTTGTAATATAAAATACATATTTTTTTTATGTGAAAGGTACAAATAACTTTCCTGGTAAAAATTTTTGTAAAGATCAGTGTAAACTATCGTTTAGGTTTATCATTTACGCTTGAAGTCTCTAAGAAATTTAATTAAAACCAAAAAGTATTCTAAGAAGTGATATTATTAATTCTGGATTATTCTGTTTAAACTTTCTATTAAGACTAGGTATCAGTAAAATTTGAATATCCTATATTTTTTAACCAAATATTATGAAACTTTTACATATTAAACATTATATAACAAACTGTTATACCAATATAAATTTATACTATTGAATTCATTTAAGAACTTTTGAAAAATAAGACATTTTTAAAAAATTCTGTAATATAATACCAGACAGAAAAACATAGTTTAAAACAAAACAATCCTAACATAGCCAGAATATATGGGCTAGCTAAATTATATTCTTTAATATAATACCAGACATAGAAAAACATAGTTTAAAACAAAACAATCCTAATATATCCAGAATATATGGGCTAGCTAAAATCCCTAAAGCGGGGAAGGGCACAAGACTCATCATTAATAATATAAATACTCCTACATATCTTCTAGCAAAATGGCTTACAGACAGATTCACAGCTCTACCAAGGTTTCAAAGTAGAAGCATAAAAAACTCGTTCCAGTTGATAGAAAAAATAAAAGATTTTAAAGCTCTGCCCTCTCATATTTTAATGTCCTTTGACGTAGTATCTTTGTTCCCGAGTATTCCAACTGACAAGCCTTTATTGTTTTTGAACGATTGGTTAAAGAAGATAGGAATTAATGAAACTCACAGGAAAGAAAATGTCCACCTTACTAACATGTGTATAAACCAGTCATATTTTACATTTGCAGGAGAGTTCTATAAATAGAAAACAGGACTCATAATGGGAAATCCTTTGTCCCCCTTTCTGGCAGATTTATTTATTTGTACATTTGAAACTCACATAATTTCTGCCTTCCCACATTGTATCAAATGGTGGTACAGATACGTTAAATGACATTTTTAGTATAGTGAAAAAACAATTTGTTGAAGATGCTTTGAAGCTTTTAAATATACAAGATAGCAATATACCCTTCACACTGGAAACAGAAACAAAGGGAATGTTCTCAATTAAATGTACTTACGAAGCTGTTGACAATGGAGTGGTATATATATATAAACAATGTAATACAGTTTTTTTCACACTAACTCCGTTCACTTACATAAAATTTGGACACATGTTTCGGGAGTCATCCCTCCCATCTTCAGCCTGTAGATAAACTGTTGTTAAACGTGCCGGTTGGGTCTCTTGATGTTCTTGTGGTGGCATCTGTTGGTTCTATTAGGAATTTGCTGAGTTCATCCAATGGAGGGAAATCGAAATTCATCAAATTATCCTTATTTTTTGCAAAGAAAATGTTTTCCCAAGTGGAAAGTTCTATTGCGTTAGAAGTTGTTTAAGTAGTTTTATCT
The DNA here is from genome assembly GCA_030762175.1 of Metallyticus violacea. Lineage (NCBI taxonomy): Eukaryota > Metazoa > Arthropoda > Insecta > Mantodea > Metallyticidae > Metallyticus > Metallyticus violacea. The sequence goes on along the minus strand of CM060845.1, from coordinate 37,121,189 downwards.
CTGGTTTAATTTCATGATTTTTATTCCGAAAGTGCGCTGCTATTGCTGATTTATCAATTTGTTTTAAGCGAATATTTGTGAAGTGTTATTTTTTCAGGATTCCCAAATTCCCAAAGGGAATGGCAGAATGTTGCCATTTTTAGATATAAAAATTAATAATAAACATGGAAATTTAGAATTTGGAATCTATAGAAAGGATACACACACAGATAACTGTATAAAATCAAATGGGTTTAACCCCATAGCTCACAAGCACTCAATTTTCAACAGTGTAATATATAGACTAGTGAATTTACCAATCATTAAAGAGGAGTACAAAAAAGAATTTGAGAAGATACAGGAGATTGCCATTATAAATGGTTTTAACAAAAATTTAGTCAATGAAAACTAATAGATTCCTAAAGAAAAAATTGATCAAGAATACCACCACACAATTAACTGAAAAAGAGAGACTGATTTTTAAAAAATTCACCTACCATCCAGTAGCTATGAATAAATTCCAAAAATTTATTAAAGATATTGATATTAAATTGGCACCTGTTAACAGATATACTCTGAAAAATGTTGTAGTGAACAACAGTTTTAATAACATTCCACAGGAGAGAAGTTCGGCATCTACAAAATAACATGTAAAGAATGTGATAAAATATACGTTGGAAAAACTAAAAGGAACATAGGAACATGGTTAAAGGGGCATCTCAGGAACGTTGTAGTGAAGTACAAACAGATTGACAGGTCAGAGTGGCACACCATTTTTGGAAAGATAATCACGACATAAAAAGAGAAATAAAGTTAAAGAAGCACACGGACGTACAGAATTGGACACATGGGAGAAGATTTACATTCATAAACGCAGGGATCATCTTATGAATTTTGACATTATAGGAGAATGTAATACCAATTTTTAGTTTATAAAGGAAAAAACACCACCAGGAGGGAGCCACATGTCCTCATAGATGTTAGTTTCTCGTACCAGTCGTCAAGTTGGTTGAAGATGGAGAGGATGTCTCTTTGAAATGGGTCCCACCGTATTTATACTATTGAAGCTGTTAACAATGAAGTAGTAAAATAATTGTAACAAATGGCATCTGTATTAGATGACATCTATATTAGATATACCGCCACGGGTGGCCGAGGTCGTTAAGGCATGGACTTGTGAGCGGGAGGTCTGCGGTTCGAATCCCGCCAGGACCGTCCTCCCTGACTGGGGTTTTTTCCAGGTTTTCCTCAGTCTTCATAACTGGCAAATGCCGGGGAGGTACCTAAACTTAGGCCTGGAACGCTTCCTTCCTTAAAAAAAATATATATATATGTATATCCTCTCCCAATTTATCATTTCATCTCATGTATCATCAGTGTCCACCGCCTGTGGTGCCTCAGTAGTAAAAACGGGCGTTAAACACTACTCAAAAAAAAAAAAAAAAAAATCTATATTAGATCATTATTAGGTAATACAGATGCCATTCACTTATTTATCCATTGTGTTATCTAATACTGACACTCTTTAATGTTGCAATTACTCTATTTAATTGTTACTAACTTCTAATTAAGTTAACATAGTAAAGTAATGTTAATATAAGTTGATTTGGTGACATACTTCACTTTTAGTTGGTAACGTTCGCTCACTCATCAGTTGAATACCAACTGATAGAAGCATATTCTGTATGTGATCGGATAAATTTATTCAACATATTTAATGTTAATGTCTGGAGGTTCATGATGTGGTTTTTGTTTTTGATGGTGTAAACTTTTTCCCATATCATTAGTTCCAAAGTATTGCAAGTGTTTCAATAATTTTGTTTTTGTATAAATTTCTTTTTAGTTTTTGGAGAAGCATGTTGAAATAGTAATTGAAAATGGTATAAAGGTTATCTCATTTTTTTAATCATTATTTCTTTCATTGAAAACTTCTTCCCATTTTCATTCTATAATAACATGCATAACTGTTTTACATTAGCCTTATTTATCTCTGGTTTCTTTGTAATAATATTGTTGTAATGGAAGATTAAATTTGAATTCTATTTGTCTTAGAGATAGAGATAGCTTTTGAATTTGCCTGCCTGGTATTGGTCAGATGAGAAGTTAGGAATAATTTGATTGTTATAGTGTTTTGTCATTTACCCTAGTTGGATGGTCTGTCATAAAGTTTATACATATTTGCTACATCAAATGAATGTTTATGGTCATAGCTGTTATGGCCTTTATTTATGTTTGTCACTTAATATATTATTTTTTCCCCTTCTACTAAATCTAGTATACTTTTTAGATTAAGTAAGAACTCTTTTGTTTTGCTCCTTGGTAATCTATAGCAAACCAAAATTATCATTTTGTCTTTGTGATTGAGCATTTCAATTCTTGCTTTTCTATACTTTTTCCTTTTAACCAGGTTATTGGTTTCACATTATTTAGTTTATAGTTGTGAGAGTTCTTTGTCCCTTACAATTTGTCTGCAGCAGTATTATGCAGTTCTATTCCCTTTCTATTTGACATCCACTGATTTCCACTTTTATAGGCCATTGTTTGGTAATTGCAAATATTTTGGATTTATTTCTTGAAGGAATATTTCTATTTCATGTACTTTATTACTCAAATATTGAATGTTTTGATATACTATTTTTAGCCTTTTTTTTTATTTTCCTTTATACATTTACTATTTTGGTCAGGTGCCTGAGGTTCTAGTGTCTCAGTCCCTTTTACAAGTTTCTTTGTTCTGAGATTTTACTGTTTGTGAATGGTAGAGGAATAGGCAGTGTATCCTTTAGTTAAATATGGTGGATGTTTGTAACAATGATGTTTAATATAATTTTAGAATAACTGAGTCAACTTTGTAACACTTACATCACTAATAGTTTTTAAAAGAGGAAAACTAAGTTTCTGGAGCTAATTGTTCCCATCTTTGGTTCCAGTTCGACTGCCGGCCTTGTTCTTCGTGGTTGTTTGGCTTGTCTCTGGTGGCGGTTGGATGAACTTCTGTATTAAGACGTCACTTGTGGGATTTCAAAGTTGAAAACGCTACATTTGTTCTTTCAGATATAAATGTTTTCCCAAACGGCTAGTTCTGTTTTCCCTGTAATGTTTTTAATAGTTTGGGATTCCTGTTTATATTATGTTTTTCATTCCAAAAATGCCAAGCTACTGCTGATTTTTCTTCCCGTCTTTGTTTCATGTTCCTGATGTGTTCTTTTGCTCGTGTTTTAATGTTTCTTTTAGTCTTTCCTATGTAAATTTTTTCACAATCGATACATTCCATCTGATATACTCCTGATTTGTTCTCTTGAGGAATGTCCTCTTTTAGTGAAGAATTTACAATATTTTTTATGGAGTAACTGTTTTTTGGAGTTAATATAATGTTTTGTAAGAGTACTGATGTGTTTGATTCTTTTTTTGTTCCTAGCTCTGTTTATTTTCTTATATACTACTTCTTGTTTGAAACCATTTTCTATAGCTATATTTATTATATTGCTCAGTTCTAAATCATATTCTTCTTTGTTCATGGGGACATTTACCAACCTGTGAGCAAGACTATTTAGTGCTGCATATTTATGAGGAACTGGGTTATAACTTATATTTAATGTAGCTATTAGTGTGAGAATGTTTTCTATATTTGCAAAATGTTAAGTGGTTTTTTAACTTAATTATTTTAAGATCCAAGAAGGGTAGTTGTCCATTGCATTCTCTTTTCATGGTGAATTTTAACGATTTTTCTTGTAAACCGAGTAACTTTAGTGCATCTTCTAGGTGTTTTTCCGGAACTATTGCAAAGATGTCGTCAACATAGTGATACCATGCTTTGAACAACCAGGGAAACCCTTCGTGATTCTAATTTCTAATGCACTCGTGAAGAGATCCGCTAATAATGGTGATAATGGGCTACCCATTGTTAAGGCAGAATTCTGTTTATAATATTTTTCATTGAAGGTGAAGTAATTTTGATTTATGCACAGGTTAGTTAAAGTAATGTATTCAGTTTCTTCTATTGTTTTCCCTGCTTTTAGCAACCAATTTTTTTTATAGGTGTGTAGATTTTTTGTAGGGATGCTTGGAAAAAGAGCTGTGACATCAAAAGAAACCAAGGTATCTGTTTTTTTCTATTTCTATTCCTTTAATTTTTTGAATTAGTTCTGAGGAGTTTTTCATGCTAATTCAATAGTCTGTAGCTATGAATGAAATGAAATTAAATGAATTAATGATGGTGCAAATGCTCTCGGAGTCCTTTGCATACCTATTTGGAATTTGCCTTCCCAGGGTAAATCCAGGCAGTTTGATCTGACTGTAAATCGAGCCCAGAACCTCTGGGTTAGTAGTCTTAAATGCTATCACTAGACCATTAGGTGGTTTAATGTAATTTTGTTCAGCACTTTATGAAAGATTTATTTGCATTTTTCCCTTTGTTTTTCTTTAAGCCATTTGTTCCACCCTTAATCACTATATGATCTTTTAAGGTTAGCAAATGGCTATCACTTTACAATTTTTCATCACTTCATTAGTTAGCTAATCCTTCCACTTGTGCTTCCTTTTGAGTTTCAGGTAGGAACCTGCTGAGTCCCATGCTATGGCTGATTGCCAGTATTTTCACTGGATGTACTTTAAACGTCTTTCTTGTTAGTGTCCATTCCTTGTATGCATTTGGACATCCTCTTCATTATTTTATCTTGAAAGTTGCTGATGACATGATATTTGCTTGTGTTTTTAGGCTCTTTTGTTACCTATCCTCTTTCTGCTTTGACTTCGATTGCCATTTTTCTTCCCTTAATTTTGCTTCTCTCTCCAGGATATTAATCCTCTTTCATAGTTGATTTCTTTCTTTACTTCTTTCACATCTTTAGTTAGTATTTAAATTTTTTAAAATGTTCGCTTTAATTATGTTGATCTTACAACTTCTGTAGATTGTGAAATGAATTCTATAGTTTTAAGTCTTTAAGGATGAATGAAATGAATTAATGATGGCACAAATGAGCTCAGTGTCCCTGGTGCCTTAAGCTATTTGGATAAGGAAAATCTCAAAAAAAAGAAAAAAAAGAATCTTACCCTGTCAGCATGGCCTAACCGGGTTTCAAACCCGGGACCTCCAGATTAGTAGATGCAAATGCTATCTTTGTAACTTTTTCTGCTGCTTGATTGATTCCTATTACTGTGTTTAAAATTGTTAATTTTCTTTTGCATTGTTGCCATCCTTATTTATGCTGTAAAAATACTCTTATCATTATGATAACTTATATCTCTTTGTTGTTTTTCCCATTATTTTTTCCTTGAAATTTCAAAGTTCTGTTTCTTATATTAGACAACAGGCTACCATTTTTGAAATTATCATTCAATCTTCCAGAGAAGGGAAATGTTTAGAACTTGATTTTCTTCTCCTCACCTCTGAAAAATATTGTGATGTCCTTGACAGTGGAAATGGGTTCGTATCTCTGGAGCAATGTTCAAATACTTCTTACAAGACTCAATTTGATGCCAATGAAAAAACATTGCATTCTCATACTTTTTTAATACTTTACATGCCACTATTCCTGCCAGCCATAGCCTGCCATAACTTGTCGTTCATATTTCTCAGAGTCAAGTAAATTCTTCCAGAAACTTGTCTACCCAAAATCCATAAACTGCTCATGAACTCATGAAGTTTATCATCGAATAAGCTCAAGAAAATAATAAATATTACAGAAAAAAGAATGTAAATAGAGAGAACCATAATATAATTGTAAAAAATTAATTATTGAAACTTTTATGAAGATTACACAAATCAATTGAATTATGTATAATGAATTAAATTGTGAAACTAAATGCTGTGATTCCACATCTGCATTGAACAGTGGAGTTTTGGGAATAGGAGTAAAATCAAGTACTGCTCTAACCTGAAAGAAAGTAATGCAGATATTAACTAAAATTGCTAATTGGAATATTGCACAGTTAAGCTAGTCATATATTAAGATCATTGTGTGATTGAGTCAAATTAACACTCTTTTGCTCCACATGTTTAAATATGTAGAACAGGTTTCACTAACCTTCATTTGCATCGTCAGATAGAAAGTCAACTGCTGGATACTTCGTTATGCTGTGGAAATGTGTATTCTGCTCTGGTGGAGGTATGATGAACTTGAAGTACATGTTTTCATCGCCGAAGATGTCAAAGTTTATTAAACTGTTTTTGTATTTATATATGTAGATTTTTTCCCAATTTGCTAATTCTGTATGTCCTTGCACTGATTTCAATAATTTTGCTTTATTCAGTATGCCGTAGTTTTCTGTCCAGAAGAGAAATGGTACTGCTGATTTCTCCATTTGTACACTGATGACCTGAGCTGTTAAAGAGCGTCCATAAATAAATCAAATTCTCCATTTGCTTGTATTTTATGTCCCTGAAATGTTCTTTTAACCATGTACCTATGTTTCTCTTTGCTTTTCTAATGTAGACTTTTTCACATTCTGCACAACTTATTTAGTAAATACTTGTTTTATTCTCTTGTGGAATACTGTCTTAACATTATCTATCAAGAGATTTTTGACATTAACCTGATATTAAAATCTTTAAGAATATTCTGAAACTTTTTTGTAGCCCATGGATGATTTGTGAATTTTTTAAAAAATAGCTTATCTTTTCTTGCTAAAAGTGTTCTAGGTGCTTTAATAAGTTTTTGACTCTGGAATTTTTGCACTTTTTTATGTACTAGTTCTTTCTTAAAACCATTTAAAGCTGCTGTACTTTCTATTTGTTTGTATTCTTAGGAGTATTCTTTGCTAATTTGTAGATTAACTAGACAGTGTGTTAAACTGTTAATAACTGCATGTTTGTGCACCGTATGTGAATGATATGTTTCTATCTTGTATATTCTGAAGTTTTATGGCATCTTCAATGAGTTTTTTGTTAACTATGGCAAATATATCGTCAACATATCTGTACCATATTTTAAATATGTATGGGAATGCTGAATTATTGTTTCAAAACATCTCCTGAAGAGATTAGCTAAAAATGGAGATACGGGGCTGCCTATAGTAAGTCCTGATTGTTGTTTATAAAATTTGTCCTTGAAAGAAAAGTACGGTTGGTTTATGCAAATTTCGGTAAGTTTAATATAGTCTTTTATGTATGTATCATTAATTCCACTTGTTTTTAACCAATCATTTAGATAAATTTGGAGTTTTTCTTTAGGTATGCTTGAAAACAGCGATTCTACATCGAAAGAATGCAAAAATTCAAGAGTCAAAACTTATTAAAGCAACCACAACAAGAAAAGATAGGCTAATTTTTAAAAAATTCACAAATTATGCATGGGCTACAAATAAGTTTCACAATATTCTTATATTCTTAATATTTTAATGTAAAAAATCTCCTGATAGACAATATTAATGACAGTATTCCACAGGAGAAAAAAACAAGTATTTACAAAATAGTTGTGCAGAATGTGAAAAGGTCTACATTGGAAAAGCAAAGAGAAACATAGGCACATGGTTAAAAGAATATTTCAGGAACATAAAATACAAGCAAATGGGGAAATTAGCAGTAGTATTTCACTTCTGGACAGAAAACCGCGATCTATTGAATAAAGCAAAATTATTGAAATCAGTGCAAGGACCTATAGAATTAGCAAATTGGGAAAAAATCTACATATACAAATACAAACATGGGTTTAATGAGCTTCGACATTTTCGGTGATGAAAACATAAACTTTAAGTTCATCACCTCTACCAGAGTAGAATACACATACTCGCAGCATAACAAAGTATAGTTTGATGATGCTAATGAAGATTTGAGAAACCGGTTCTACATATTTACACAAATAAGTGGAGCAAAAGAGTGTTAGTTTGACTCAATCACAGAATGATCTTAATATGAGGTGCATCCAGAAAGTAAGTCCCAATGACCGATAAAGAGAGCAAAAGCATCACTAAGTAAGAAATATTTATTGGAATAATTCCATAGATCCACTGGCTACTTTTCAATATAGTCACCACCATTGTTGAGATATTTATTGTAATGGTGCACCATCAATTGAATGCCCAAGTCATAGGAATCTGTCACCAATGTTCGGAGCTACATAGTCACTGCATTGTGCACCTCAGCATCATTGTGGAAATGTTTTTCTGCCAGAAAATGCTTCATGAAATGGGAGAGATGAAAATCACTTGGGGTGAGGTCAGGGCTGTAGGGTGGATGGTCGAAGATTTCCCATTCAAACTTATTGAACACATTTCGTTGGTGTTGGCTGTATGGGTTCTTGCATTGTCATGCAATAGCATAATGCCTCTTGTCAACATCCCATGTCTCTTGTTTTGGATTGCCCTCAGTTTATGCAACGTCTGACAATACCGATCAGCATTTACAGTCTCCCCTCGTGGTAACAACTAGCATAAGAGGACACCATGTTGATCCCAGAAGACTGTGGACATGATTATTTTGACAGAGATTGTCTGCTTGAATTTGGTCTTCACAGGTAAACCATTATGCTACCAATGCATTGATTGTTGTTTTGTCTCTGGTGTGGCATGCGACATCCATGTTTCATTCCCAGTATCAATATTGTCGAGGAACTCGTCATCCTTCTCTCACCCTTTTTTAAAACTAAGCCACCGGGGAGACAGTTTCGTGCACAAGTGAGCAAGACATCTGGGCGAATTGACAAGAGAGTTGTGAAGCGCAGGTTCCACTTCTGCCGTCACCAGGGACGGTCGGCCACTACGGTCATTGTCATGAATATTGGTTCGTCATTCAGTGAATTGCCTGCACCATCGTCTTACCATACTGTTGCACATAATGTTGTGTCCATACACTTGACACAATTGGCGATGGATCTCTGCTGGACTTTGCTTTTGAGCATGCAAAAATCGTGCATGAACCTCGCAGCTGGTGGGAGGCAATATCAGAGCAGCTATTTTCTCCTAGCACAGTGCAGTAATCATGGCCGTCACAAGGCTGAAACTTTACTGCATTATTCCCACATACTTCCTCTCTACTCCTGTGCATGCGCATTCCTATCCGACTGGTGGAGCCATCTCTAGACATGATTGGGACTTACTTTCTGGATGCACCTCATAAATGGAGTTATTGCTTGTAATTGACTGTGCTAACAATAGATATTGCACTTTTGAACACACTGAGTTGTTGAATTCATTATGGTCATATCATATTTATTCCTATAAATATACTGAATTGTTGTTTTAATTTTCCAAAAATGAATCATGGGAGAAATTTAGCATTAGAATGGTTTTTCTACAATCATGGTTATAAGATGACTAAGCAAGGGGGAAAATTGCTTACTGGAACTAGATGGGACCAGACAAGATAATTAAAATATGTGGGAAAACAAAGGTTAATAGAATTAATGCATTGTGCTATCACTATGTTTGGCATTAGAATTTATATTATTAAGTAATTTCTTTATCACAGCTCCTGCAACAGGACCACCAACAACTTCAACAGCAGCAGCACCAGCCGTGGCAGCTGAAGATATTACGCAGATTCCAATCTCATCCTCATCAACACCACCTACATCAAATGCTCCATCCAATACTACACCTACTTCAAGCATCCCATCTGGCCCTCCAGAACCACGCTTTAATTACATGGACATCAGTGTAACTGGAACAGGAAACATAGCACCACATATAACTATCAGTGGACAGGTAAGTTTATATAAAAACATTAGTATTAATTAAAGCACTGCATAAAAAATAACAAAATAGAATGCACTTTAGTGTTCAAGCCTTGTCTGGTGGTGGTTTTTAACTATTTTAAAGTTATTAAAAATAATGCTTATCAAAATAATGAGACAAAAAAAAAAGGCTAGGTCGGTCAAGGAATATTTTTATTTTTTATATAATTTAAAATTCATCTTATATAGGCATGCAGTTTCACAAAGATTTGCATTCAATAAGCCGTTTTACATTATAGTGAAGATGTAATTCCCTGACCTGTCTTATAAGTAAGAATTAGATGATAAATTTTTACATTGGTTCATAAATTGAACTAAAATCTACTGGATTACAGATAAGACTTAGTAGCTGTTGACTAGGGTCAGTTTAAAATGAACTACTTCCAAGTAGAAAACTCACATTGGGTTCCAGATCAAGTTTATGTTCTGAATCTATGCATAATCCATATTATATAAAGCATAAAGCAATTTATTGTCTGATATTTGATTTAATCATTTCTTATTGACATGAATGTTTGGGAAGAGAACAGAGCAATTTTTTTATTACTAGTAAATATAATGGAACTTCGATTCATCATTTGTGGAAGGAGCAGGTTAAAAATCTATGGATATAGGAAAAGAAATAATCAGTATATAAGTAAACACTATATTTTGCGACAATTTTACATGTGCACATTTTACATGCTTGTTGCTTTCTTTGATAAAGGTCCTTAATTGACATTTGCTTCTTTGCTTTTTGTTTTTATGTAAAACAATAAACTTTCCACATTCAACACATTCTGTTGCTCACTACCATGATTGTCATGTGAATAGATATACATCTGCACAGTATCCTCAGAGCTTCTTCAGCATAACGTTAGCATGGCTGCAACTGTTGCACCATCTTCCTCGCTCTCCTCCACCATGTCACAAACACGTGCTACTCCTATCTCATCGCACATTTCATCAATACTTTGAATGCCACATGTGACAACATCCTTGTCCACTATCACGTATGTGTCCAAACTGTTGGCACCAGCAACTCGGGCCCAGCCCATTCTTTGTATTGGCTATCACCATCACCATCACCACCATCATCATCATCATCATCTTGAGCAGCACCAGACAGAGTGGCTGGTTGTGTGATATAACTGCCAAATGTGGCGAAGCTGTTCCTGATAGGGATATCCAATAAAACCTGCAAGTGGGGTTGACAGAATGTATTGCCTGGAAAAAACTTATTTTCATTTATAAGTTTTTGCCAATTCAAGTAGGCATAATAAGTTGCTTCCAGTATGTTAGTTTAAACGAGCTTATTAGCTCACGTAAAGCTGTTTGCTAGTACAATTATGGGATAGAAAACCAGCTTTAATTCCACAGGATGCAATTGTCAAGCAATAACAAGATGTTTTTGTTTCTTTGAGCTCTTTGTTGCATCGGGTTCCAGAATAAATTTAGTAAAAAAAAATATCGGTCATCCATGCCCTTTTGTTGACATAATACCCAACCAGAACGTCTTTATATTTTTGAAGCATCTCGGATTCTGCAGCCTGATGATCACTACAGGGACTTGCTTATCCATACCATCACAATTTGTGCACAGAAAAACAGTAATTCAGTCCTTGTCCCTCTCCCTCCCTGTATGACAGGCTTCTCCTTTCAAAGTTAATGTCTGGTAGTTAAAGAATAGGCCGGTTTCATCAGCATTGTAAATGTTCCTGGCCTCGTACCCTTCTACAGTTCTTGGTAATTTCTCCATCCACAGCTGTCACATCTGTGCCCACAGTAGCACTCTCACTGGCCAGCTTTTTCATTACCATTCCATAGCGCTCTTTTAAGCAGGAACTCCAGCTGTTAGATGCAGAAAACTCTGCATATCCCATTCTTGGAGCCATCTGCAACACTTTCTCCCTCAGAATGTTCCCATTAATTGGTATATCTGATGCCCTGGCCTATTGATCCTGGTGGTTTAGTGGTAACCATTCTTGCCTCCTAAACGCAAGATCGTGGGTTTAAACTTAGCCAGTATCAATGGATTTTTGGGGCTTAAAATCCTAAGTAAAGAACCTCAATTAATTAATATCATTGTATGAATTAATTAATTGAATTAATATGATTAGCTTCACTGTGCAAATTCCAATTTACATTTAAGTTTAAAAAGAACCAAGTCTGTAAGAAGAGGCCTCCATAAATCCATAAATAAATCAATTAAAAAAAGAGGAGGATGCCTTGGCCTGCCAATACCACATAAACAGTACTTCTCCAACTCACTGTAAGGATTTCTTTCCTCTCTTCCTTTTCTTGCAGACATGATACATTTATCCACTTGGTCAAATCTCGCTTCTCTTGGCCATGATGCTGTTCAAAGTAGAATGAGCCAAACCCAGTTGTTTGGCTATATCAACCCTGTTTTCAAATGGGTTTCTGTGCATTTCATCAATAATTCAGAATCTTTCTTCTAAGGTTCTAAGTTGCTTAACAGCTCTAGGCATGTTAACTTTGGATTTTCAAGGATAACAATAGGATGAAAAACAAAAGACTGAAAAAGTGGAAATCAAGGTAATAGGTATGTCAATGATAGGAATGGAAACAAATCAATAACAAGGATAAGAATAGTAACAAATATAACAATAACAAGGATAGGAACAATAACAATTGAAAACCTAACAAGGAATAAAAAACAAAGGAACAAGATTAAAAACTCAACAATAAGGTAGCTCAAAACCATACCAGATCACACAGAACACTTGACCAAAGCACAAAATGAAATGAATGACTACTGGAACTTGGAAGAGGCCCCAAAACATGCATAGCTCTTTCCAGCATCATCTTCAATAGCCAATAGTATAAGTGTATTGCTGGCATCTGTCCTTCCCTCTCTCCAAATGGACGTGAATGTTCCCGTTTGAATTGCTCAATCTGGTTGGTACAGGCTCCTTCAAGAGTATCAGCAACTATATACAAGATTCGCTGCTTCAATTATTGTAGTTTGAAAATGATCATTCGAGGATAGAATTTCTTTGGAACTAAACTTTATAAATGAATTATGTGGGAAAATGGTACTTCGATGAATGATGAATGCTGATTTTATTTACATAAGTTATAACGTAACACATTTGGGACTGCATAAGTTGAAATATCATCCTGTGATTTTGGAATGATGAATTGAGTTTTTCTGAATAAAATTATTTTTCTGTTTTGTAATTTTATCATTGTTTATTTAGAAATGAATGTTTGGGAAGAGTAGGCCTGTAGAGAATAGTGAGCAATTTATTTATTACTAGTAAATATAAACATTTCATACACTTAGATTTTATATTAAGTAAATAAGGAAACATTTTGAAATAAAAAAAAGCACCAAAAACTACAGTGTAAAATAAGTAAAGCATTATAGAAAATGAAAGACAAATTCCTTTTATTTAAGATTTGTAATAGTAAAGTTATGTACAATTATGGTATTCGGTTAGGGAGCACCAGTGCAAAAACTCCAATCAAATACCTTAAATATATATTCCTGTTTCACCCTGTCATATATTTCTTCTAAATTGTAGAAAGATAAATGGTAAATTACAGTGAAACCTTTCCAAGGTATCTGGTTAAAATTACCAAGTTATACAGGGCCATGTACTAAGGAAATTTTACATATTACTTTTTAAATCCTGATATTTTATTATTAGTCCAACCATAAGTTTCTGAGGTTACCAACATATTATGTTGGCATTGTAGTAATCTCAGCTTCGGCTATAAAATAATGGGTGGTTATTTTAAGCATATTATTTGGCCTATATAGAACTGTCCATTGCATGATGGAATTCTTAATATATGTGGATTCAAATGTGAAAATTATGCCATTTTCATGTTTCAGCATTCTTAAGCACAATTTTAAGTGTGATAGTGAGATTAGTATATACATTCACATGGATAATATTAAAGTACTGTATGATAAGCACATATATATATATATTAAACAGAAGCGTATAATGGAATTTTTACTGTAATTGAAAAATTCACATTTAAAATTGTGCTTGTTGGCTATCCATTTACCTAATTTACCATTTTAATCTTATTCAGGAAGCTGTCAAAACCATTTCTAAACTCCAAAGACAATTTTCTCCCCTTTCTGAAATGCAGTTATGCATGTATAAATACAAAAATTATATCTAATGGCCTAGTTAAACATTAAATCAAAGTTGTTGGTATAATCCTTACATGTGCTCTGCTTAAGTGGTAAAGAATACATACATCTCTTATAGAATATTATAATTTCTTTATCCTCTAATTCGATTTTAGCTAGAAATTCTATTTTTCATTATAGATTTTATAGAAGTTTATTTTTGTTTATAGTTTTATTATTATAACAATGTATAACGTGGATGCATCATATATTAATAAGCATATTTTTTTTCTAGGTTGCTCTGTTTCAAACCCACCCACAGTTAAAACAGTTTGTTCGTCCTGCTGTTGAAAGGGCAATACAGGAATGGATCCATCCAGTTGTAGATCGATCCATAAAAATTGCTTTGACAACATGTGAGCAGATTGTGAAAAAAGATTTTGCTCTAGACCCTGATGAATCAAGAATGCGAGCTGCTGCGCATCATATGGTGCGAAATCTCACAGCAGGCATGGCTATGATAACATGCAGAGATCAGTTGCTTGTTTCAATTAGCACAAATCTGAAATCAACCTTCATGGCAACTTTGATGGTAAGAATGTATAATATTTCTGTTAATTATTTGGATAAAATTAATACGATAAACTTATTTGTGTAAAAGTAACACATTTTAAATAGTGTGATGTGTGGTTTATACTTTATTAAATTAATAAGAATTGGAATATCCTACAATTATGTATTCAACTTGCTTACACTAAACTCCATTTACTTGCATAAAACTAAGACGTGTTTCAGGAGTAATCATGTCTGATGGTTGTAGTAGGAACTTGCTGAGTTAATCCATAGGAGGAAAATCAAAGTTCATTAAATTTTCTGTATTTTTTTATGATGAAAATTTTTTCCCAAGCTGATAGTTCCATTGGGTTGTGAAGCTGTTTCAGCAGATTAATCTCTGATTTAATTTCATGATTTTTGGTCCAAAAGTGAGCTGCTACTGCTGACTTATCAACTTGCTTAAACCAAATATTCCTAAAGTGTTATTTTCTCCAAATTTTCAAATTTCTCTTCGTTTTTCCAATGTATCTCTGGTCACAATCTGCAAATTTGATTTCATAAATTCCTGATTTCTGTTCTGTTGGTATGGTGTCTCACTGTGCAATCTAATAAATTCTTGATATTACATTTGTGCTTTGGGGCTAACATTATTCTCTGTTCTTTGAAAATCTTCTTACATTTGTTGTGGTAAGTTGGATGGTGTGTGAAACTTTTAAATTGATATCATGAGCATCACTGGCAAGTTAAAATTTAGTGGAAGGGGGCTATTGACTAAAATGAAAGAAATTCTGCAGAATGCAGAAATATGCTACTGTATTCATTTTAAAATGTAAAAATACTGAAGAAGGTAAAGTCCTCCTGTCAGAGATGCCCATGATCTAAAATGAACCTTAGGTCTTTCATCAAGGTCCTCGCACGCTTCATGGGGCAAACTATGCTTTAACAATAAAATATAAGCTTTCTTTTGCACCACATGCATAATGCAAGAGCTTACAGTGGACAATGAAAACAAGATTCCTTGCTGCAAAAGTTCATTTGTGGCTCTGTCTGTTAACTGTCTTTTGCATTTCTATTTGTGCTTCCCCTTCACTGCAAATGAATATTGCTGTAATACATCTTTTGTCTTCCTGCACTCTGGTCAGCAATGCCTTGCTGCTTTACATGAGAGAAAACAATGTGTTCCTAGCTACATTATGTTTCAAAGTCATTATACTATACAAATGAGTAAGTATTAAGTAGCACTAAAACTTCACTATGCCACTACGTCACCTGCTAGATTTAGTCAGTCCCCAGCTGAAGATGAGAGTGAATGCTCTTGAAACGTGTTTTGAAGAAATAATCAGTTAGTGAAGTTTTAGTATCACCTAATACTGACTCATTTTTATATGTAACAGCTTCACTGTTCCTAACTTCTTTTAAGTTTACAATTTCATTATACTATACTTGTTGCAATTTATCAATGATTCTTGAGAGAAAAAATGATTAACCAAAGGATATGGGTTACATAAAACAAAAAATATCTTTTATCATTGTGGTAAAACAATACTTTGAGGACCGATCAATGCAGGCTTTAGTCCTATTGTTTATAATCAAATTATGTTTGAGACTACATAAATTGAATGATAGATCCGGGAAGCTATACTTCTGGGAATTATGAATTGAGGGTTATACTGTAATGCTAATTAAAAATTAAAAGGAAGCTAATTAAGTTCCAATTTTACATTTAAGCTAATTAATGTTTGAAATATAATTAGTCTATGAGCTATATGAAAGGATAGAAAAGAGGGGAAGGGTTACTTTCTAGTATGCTGAAGGAGCAACTTGCTTCTTTAATATTAATATGAAAATGACCAGTGTCTCTGCATACTGGTGGCTGAAAATAGAAATTCTTATCACAAGAATTATGAAGGGAGAAGATTCTGGAATCAATATAATAACAATTACAGTTCATTGTGTTGTCATTTAAAAAAATTGTATTGGTTTATATAATATATTAGAATTAATGGATATCATTGTATGATTAGTTGAACTACACACTCTTAAAGCTTCACTTACTTTTTATAAATGTATGGAACCGGTTTCGAGAACATTTGTTCCCATCTTCAGCCATGCTAAGGTTCAACTGTCGGATCATTCGTTGAGCTGTGGGAATGTAAATTCTGCTCTGGTGGCGGTGTGATAAACTTGTAGTTTATGTTTTCATCCCCGACAATGTCGAAGTTCATTATGCTGTTTTTGTATTTGTAGATGTAGATTTTCTCCCAGGTTGCTAATTCCGTAGGTCCTTGTACTGATTTTAATAATTTTGTTTTATTTATTATGTCGTGATTTTGTGTCCAAAAATGATATGCTACTGCTGATTTCTCTATTTGCTTGTACTTTATGTTCCTGAAATGTTCCTTTAACCGTGTGCCAATGTTTCAATGTTTCTCTTGGCACACGGTTAAAGGAACATTTCAGGAACATAAAGTACAAGCAAATAGAGAAATCAGCAGTAGCATATCATTTTTGGACACAAAATCACGACATAATAAATAAAACAAAATTATTAAAATCAGTACAAGGACCTACGGAATTAGCAACCTGGGAGAAAATCTACATCTACAAATACAAAAACAGCATAATGAACTTCGACATTGTCGGGGATGAAAACATAAACTACAAGTTTATCACACCGCCACCAGAGCAGAATTTACATTCCCACAGCTCAACGAATGATCCGACAGTTGAACCTTAGCATGGCTGAAGATGGGAACAAATGTTCTCGAAACCGGTTCCATACATTTATAAAAAGTAAGTGAAGCTTTAAGAGTGTGTAGTTCAACTAATCATACAATGATATCCATTAATATGATTGGCTTCACTGTGTTTAAGTTCCAATTTTACATTTAAGTATTAAATATATTAGAATATTTATTTCACTCAGTCATTACAAAAAGTTTTAACACTTTTACCATTGTCCTCAGAGTGCACATTTCTGGAATCCTACACACTGAACACCTTGGTTATATATGTAGTAGATCCCACTCTCCCCAGTTCCTTCCCTATTTCCATATATCATTCTTCCTTAATTTTAATCACTCTTTTCCACCATTTCTCTCTTACCTTCCCTGTATAATCACCAAATTTTCTCAAAAATTCCTTGTTACCAGTCCAAAATTTTTTTGTATCACAATTTCTACATGTAAATTGTCCCATTTCTTAATCCATACACCTTCTCTCCATTCTTTAGTTTGTAAACATTCAACTATAAAATGAAAATCTTTCTATATTTCTCGACATAGTTGACACTCTTCCTTTTTTACTTTTAATCCACTTAACCCTAATATATCTGCTCTACCCCAAGCAAATCCCTCCCTTCCCTTTTTATTACAAATATCTACATATTTTTCCTGCCCCCCATTCTTTCTTAAATTTTCTATAATGTTTCAAGGTACTCTTACCTCGTAAACTATTCCCTATTTCTTGCTGTCCAATATCATTTGCTTCACTTTATTCCATAGCCCTTATCTAATCATTAACTTTTGTTCCTCCACTTCACCTATTCCAACCTCTTGTTCTGTTCTCAAGCTAACCAACTTTTTTCCTTTCAGCTTTTTCTTGTATCTGTAAACAGTCTTTAACTATGTCTCCTTCTTGAGACTTATCTTATACCAATATTTCAAAATTAGTTTAACAACCATGCCTTTCCTGCCAGCTCTTCCATATTCCATCAATGCCACACCATTTGGAGTTGCCTTCGGTAATCCTAACATCATTTTACAAAATGCTCTGTGAATATGGTCGATATACTCCTACTCTTTTTCTGTACCCTATATTTCAAAACCATTGCTGAATAAATTCCTTTGAGCCATGTTACACTCATACTTGAAATCTTCTTTAAACAGGTTCTTTTAATATTAATAGTTAGTTTTCCCTTTCCTAATATATTCCTTCCATGCTCTGTCCATCTTCCATTATTATTTAGCCTAGCCCATAGGTAGTCCAATCTCTTTACTACTTCAGTTTCATTACCTCCATCCATCTTTTCTCATCTCTTGCCTTTCTTTCATACCATAATTTTCGATTTATTTTTATTTAAAACCTCCATTTTTTTACAATATCTGGATATTGCTTCTAGTGCTTTATTTAATCCTCTGTTTGTTATTGCTGTTGCTACTAAATCATCTGCAAAATAATCCTGGGACATATTTATTATTAATTATAGGGCAATTGTGCTCTCCTTTCCTATTTTTTATTCCAAGGGTGTCTAAAAAATGTAAACATACTTTCATGGTAGATATCTAATATATTTCAAAGATGAACCAAAAAACAACAGTAATGTATAGCATAAAGTTCTGGAAACAGATGTGACTCACATACATATGATTGCATTGCTACATGACAGGTAAATCAACAATGAACAAATGAAGCCAAGATTATCATAAATCAACAATGAACAAATGAAGCAAAGATTATCGTATGATCTGTAAACAGATGTCACTTGCATTATATTATACTAGCGTTGCTACAACAAAATGGACCAAGATTATCATTTGAATAGCAGAAAGCAATTTTGAAGTGGTATTGGAAAACGGAGAATGTTGTTGAAGTTCAAAGGCAATGGAAACATGTGTATAGAGCAGAACTGCCAATGCAAGTAACAATTACAAGCATTTGAGACAAATTTGAGCCTCATGATACCATATGCGATGTTCACAAGGGCAGATTGGTAGACCTTGTACAGCAACAAGCCCCGCACACTGGATCCAAGGCATTATCCAAGGCACTGGATAGGATGAAGAGGTCCGATTGAGTTTCCACTGCATTCTCCAAATCTAACTCCATTGGACTTCTACCTATGGTGAACTGTTAAGGGTGCTGTATACCATAGAAAATCAACTAATCTGGCAGCAATTTGGGAAGAAATTGAAATGGCATGTGCTGCAATTGCTGAGGACACTTGCGCAAACATTGCTGAATCAGTAGTTCAACGTACTCAGAAGTGTATTGATACCGTTGGAGGACATTTTGAGCAACTGTTGTAACTGTAAAAGGCAAAGATGATTAGTGCCCATCATTTTCTGTTTGTGTGAATTCAGTTTTGTTATATTAACACAATTTTTTCTTTGCTTGAAGTGTATATACATTTTTTGGCACCCTTTGTATGTCATTTATAATAAGATTAAATAATATTGGGCTTAGTTTGGATCTATGTCTTAGCTGTATATTATTAGGTATATACTGCATTATTTTATTTTCTGCTTAACTAACACAACACATTTTCTCTCTCTATAAACTTCCTACTTACCTCTTTTTCCCCTCAGCTTAGTCTAGAGTGCCTTTTAATTGATTCTATTAAATGCCTTTTCTAGATCTACAAAAAATATGTATACCCTTCCTCTTTTATTAGCTAGATAAATTATGTATAATTGTTCTTATTATGAAAATATTATCTAAGGTGGATCTTCCCCTTCTGTATCTAGTCTGTAATGCAGATATCATTCCTTTTTTCTTTGCCCAAGTATTGGTTTATAAGAAAATTGGCCTGGATCAGAACTTATAGGCTTTTATTTAATTTTTGTATTTTGCTTAGTATGTAATTAAATTAAAGTGTTTTTTAAGTTTCGGTTCCTCAAGAATTGGTATATTTAACTCTAGTTGATCAAGGTTTAACATAATTTTTATTAATTTATATACTAAGGTGTAAGGACATTACGGTTTACATTTTTTCAGGCTGACAAATTGCTGTTACAAAACAGGATATTACTTATTTATTGATGAACATGCATTTAAGATATATAAATACCTCCTTTAATCTTATTTTGATTTAAAGTAAAACACTAAAAATCATGTTGTCTTTTAAGTTTCACAAACACACTTATGAAAGTAATTTTGGTACATGTTTCGTGAGGTACATTCCTCACATTGTCAACCAAAATGACGACTGAAGAGTCAATTTCAGCAAAGTATGTATGTTACTATGCTTGCTCTGGTGGTCTGTTAATGAACGTAAATAATATGTTGTCTGCTTCCGGTATATCAAAATTCATAAGTTTGTATTCATATTTTTTATGTAAGTTTTTTCCCATATATTAAGTTCTTTCGGATGTTGAATTGTATTTAGTACTTTCGGATGTTGAATTGTATTAGTAATGTTATGTCCTTCTCTATTTCATGATTTTCATTCCAAAAATGTGCAGCCACTGGTGATTTTTCTACTTGTTTCCACATTTTTGGAATGAAAATCATTCCAAAAATGTGCAGCCTCTATATCATGATTTTCATTCCAAAAATGTGCAGCCACTGCTGATTTTTCTACTTGTTTCCACATTTTTGGAATGAAAATCATGAAATAGAGAAGGACATAACATTACTAAAAACAATTCAACATCTGAAAGAACCTAATATATGGGAAAAAATTTACATAAAAAATATGAATACAAACTTATGAATTTTGATATACCGGAAGCAGACAACATATTATTTAAGTTCATTAACATACCACCAGAGCAAGCATAGTAACATACATACTTTGCTGAAATTGACTCCTCAGTTGTCACTTTGGTTGACAATGTGAGGAATGTACCTCACAAAACATGTACCAAAATTACTTTTATAAGTGTGTTTGTAAAGAGAGTTTTAATGTGACGACATGATTTTTAGTGTTTTACTTTAAATCAAAATAAGATCTACAAACATTTCACTGTGTGGATTCCAACATTCCGTAAACATCCTTTAATGCCTCAGTAGAAAAGATAGGCATTAAACACTGTCTAAAAAATGGCATACTTGTGTTGACTTAACTAGGGAACTTAAATTTAATATTTTCAGGGTGCAACCCCACAACAGAAGGAACTAGCTGAACAAGCTGCAAATATTGCTGCCCAGGACAATATGGAATTAGCATGTGCATTTATTCAAAAAACTGCCATTGAAAAGGCTATTCCAGAGATTGATAAACGTTTGGCAAATGTAAGTATTAACAATGGTACATATACTAGTAAAAGGTTAGTTGTTGGTAAAAAAAATTTGCAGATTGGTGAACAGTGTCTTAATATTGGTAAAAGGTACCTGCAGTCTGTTGGATGTTGAACTGAACATTCACTTTATCATAGTGAGTAAAAATTCCTCACTTAAGCAGCTTGGTGCAATTGATGTTGATCCTCTACCTTAGTAAGTATATCACACCGTTTTGGTAAGAACATTTCCCATTTATTGCCTAATAGGAAACATGCTATGGCTACTTGTTAAATCAGTCTTCAAAATAAATATTGTACTTACGAAGCTGTTGACAATGGATCCTAAACTTAGGTATTCATTTTTTTTTACACTAAACTCTACTTACTTACATAAAAGTATGTGGAGTTTAGTGTAAAAAAATGAATACCTACTTTACAATCTTCATAATGTTTATCATATCGAGTTATGTGATAAGTGACTGGAAAGAACTGCACTGGAGAAACCCCTAATTCAGTGACATGCTCATGCTTAAAAACTGTAGTTTCATGAATATGGCTACAAGATGTTGTGTTATTTATGTGGCAGTTAAGAAACCACCATTGTAAAGAAAGCTTATTATGCAATTTTTGTATAAAGCTAGGCAATCAAGTTAAGCCATTTGTTCCACATAAAGGTGTGCTACTTATGTAGAGGAACAAATACAATGCAAGAAGCAAGATCTTGCATTTAGAATACCTATTGTATGGCAAGAAAGTAATGTGTAGGGCTGCAATTCAATGAACTTCAAATACATATCTCTACCATATAACAATTATTTATGCAAAAATCACTCAAATTTCACTAATTTTGTTCCACTTATTTGGACATGTTTTGAAGGCAGTTGCCTTCATCAGCCTTCGCATAAATAATCTGTTATATTATACTATATTTCACTGTAAAAATTCCTGCTATTTAAACATACATCTCTACCATCTATCCTATATGCATGGACCAAATATTTTATTTCTTAAATCTCCAATCATTAATCTAGTAGATAGCATTCCATCAGCCATATCATAGAGTTATTAGTGACAGTGATTGTGAAATACTGGCTTTCAACTAAGAGATTCAAATAGACATGTTTTTCATACCGGACGGTAATAAGAAAACTTAATCTCTCTAAACAATCTGCAAAACCTTCAGGGTTCGTACTGCAAAATAAAAATCTTCTAGCACATGGAATATAATTTTATTTGCATCAACATTATGAGAGGTGGTACTTTGGCCAAATGGTTAAACTGCTTGCCCCCTATCCAGGCAGCCCTGGTTTGACCCCACTGGTCATAAGTGGGATTTGTAGCAGACAAAGTGGCAAAGGTTTTCTCTGGATTTGAGTACCATTCTTAGCAGATTTTTTTAATACCGATTGGCAGTAATAATGCTATCATACTTCACTTGTTTAAAACTTAGGACATGTTTTAAGAACATTCACTCTCATCATCAGATGTTGATTCGCTAATGGGAGTGAATGCTTTTGAAACATGCCTTACATTTTAACCTTAGGGGCACATAGTGTAGTAAAGTGATAATGGCTTGCTATGCACAACGTATTAAACTTATTTATCCTTTCTCATGGATTCTGTTAATGCTGACCTGAACTTTTTGAATCTGTGTCGATGTAAACACACTCCTTTTACTCAGAACAAGTGATTTTAACATGCAGGATGGAATTACAAACCATAAATGACATGGTTTAGAGCCTGCATAATGCTGACCTGAACTTTTTGAATCTGTGTCGATGTAAACACACTCCTTTTACTCAGAACAAGTGATTTTAACATGCAGGGTGGAATTACAAACCATAAATTACATGGAGAGCTGCATTCAGAGAGCTTTGTTAGCATTTTCATCACACATTTTAGCTTCATTAATCACCATGGAGGCCGGTCCAACTGCAATGGAACCTAGATCTATCGTCCTGGAACCACCGTTTTCTCATTATTCAAATTATGTGGTCCCATTATTACATTACATTATAACTTATGTAAATAAAATCTGCATTCATCATTCTTCAAAGTATGGTTTTCCTGCATTATTCTTTCAAAAAGTTCAATTTCAAAGAAATTCCATCCTCGAATGATTGTTTTCAAACTGAAATAATTGAAATAGTAATCGCATATACATAGAGCTCACATCACTTTTTTTTCGGATCATGTGTGACTCTCCATATTTGCCGCTACTTTTGGAGCATCGGGTTGATGATAGCTGATGCGAAAAATAGGTCGTTGCTCTGCCGTCACTTTTGACAACTATTTGGCAGTGGACAAGGACCCCAAGGACGTCTTATCTGGCATTCAAAGTGTTCATGAAGTGTATGATGAGGTGGGAGGAATAGTGTTAATAACATAGAGGAGTTGCGGAGTGAGGAAGATCATGCAACAGCCGAAGCAGTGCCGACGTTTGCCAAAGCTTTGATCCTGTGGAACTGTGAGCATATAGCTATGCACATGAAAATGGTGGTATGAGGGTAGGGACCAACAGAATGTATTGAATTTGGAAAATTTGTTTTGCAAAAAAAGAAAAGCAGCAAATGTGAATTAACAACCTTTTTTAAAGAAGGTGACAAACATGTTAAGTTTTTCTTTTTTTTTTCCCCCCTAATGCTCTTTAACACCTCAGGGCATCAGTATCCCATTTAATTCAGGGTGTGAAACAGCTGATAAGTTTTGCTCAGAGGCCTATTCTTTCAGGCTTTACTTCCCTTTTGAAGGAAGCCATACTTAAGATTTTTACTCCGGAAAAAAATCCATTCACCATGGCCGGAATTGAAATTCAGATTGGGTCTATGGGGATGTATGGTTACCACTAGACCACCAGGACGGACAACATACTTGTAAAATGTGTACATGGTATTCTGTAAAATTGATGCAAAATATATACTGTTTGCTTATATTCTGACTTTATTTAATTTTTGAACATTATTTATGCATTTTCCATATCTATTGTTTTCCCACATTGTTTTTTAACCTCCAAAAACTATGAATCGAGGTTCTACATCATAGGCTAGAAAATGCTATAGTGAACGAAGATTAGTAACACACAAGGAAATATTTGCAACAGTTTATGTGCATTTAAATCGCATAAGTAGTTCTGATGCATCTTGGTTAGGCAAGTTAGCAGAAGAAGTGACGCTAGAAAATGCTATAATAAACAAAGATTAGTAATACACAAGGAAATAGTTGCAACAGTTTATGAGCAATTAAATCACATAAGTAGTTCTGATGCATCTTGGTCAGGTGAGTTAGCAGAAGACAGTGACATTGAATATGTTGAATAGATAACAGAACACAGGGCAGTAACAAACCAAAGGCAGTAGAATGGACCTGTAATGTGATTTTCAATGTATTAGAATAATTTTCATCCCCAGAGATGCAAAATATATCCATCCAGCAAGTCCAGAAATATCTTATTTCAAACTTTTTATGAATTCAGATTTTTGTGGCCTTATCACAGAGGAAACCAACAGATATACTGCTCAGAACAAATTTAATTCAAAATGGGAGGACACAAATTCAGGCCTATTTAGGTATTTTGGTATATATGGGGATGTATTACCAGAAACCAGAGATTACTTTTAATATTGATTCACTTTGGAATTGGGGAGAAAGAGGCAAGAAACACTGATCATCTACCTTGAAAACAAGTAGTTCTGGGCATGTGAAAAATACATAGGGTTGTGGCATTATATATACTTCAATAATTGTTTTTCATCCACAAAGCTAATGAATTTTTTTTGAACAGGGAAATGTATGCATGTGGTACAGCTCATGCATTTAAGAAATGACTGGCCAAAAGAATTTTCAAAGCCGAAGCAGCTGAAGCTATAAGGAGCAAATCTTGTAAATTGCAACATGAAGGCATGACTGCAATTGTCTTGTCATGATAATAGGGACCTTCTTTTGTTATCTACTAATTCTAATCCAGAAGCAGGGGAAGGTAGAAAAGAAGAGTGGCATAGGAAAAGAACAAATAAAAATACCCTGTCATAATGCAGTAATAAACTATACCAGTAATATGGAGGACCAAAGGAGGGAATATTATGTCAGCCGGCACTCATAAAATGGTGGAAATACTTGTTTCATTTCATAGTGAATGTATCTATTGCTAATAGTTTTATAGTTTGCAATATTTCAAACAGAACTGCTTCAACAGCTCATGTAACAGGAATGACCTATAGGCAGAATTTAATGCAAGCTGCTTGCAGGCTTTACATCACGAATTGTATAGGATTTCAGCATAGCCTACCTTCTGCAATCCCTGCACCAAGTGCTCCTTACACCTTCATGAAAATATAAATCATGTGAATACATGTTCAGTGTATGTTTAAATTAAAAGAACACAAGTCCTGGCATACAGTCGCAATGCAAATGCAAACCATGTAACATTGCATTGTGTAGAATTGGCTGCTTCCTTAGTTTATCACTAGGACAAAGGGGTGCACATTCAAAACTAAGTGTGTATATAGGAAACCATAAGTACACATAGTTATACTGTACATCTGAATAGTCTATCAGATTTTATGTGACCAACATCTATCTTTATTACAATAACAGCTGGAGTACAAACTTTATAGCTTTCTCCTGCAAATATTTAATTATTTCAGCTAAGTAGAGCATATTTTAAACTGATTTTTAGTACCTTAAAGTGGTGAATGTCGATGTTTTTAATGGTGTGAAATGAGAAAAAATTGTTACTTAAGGATGCTCACATAAAGTGAAGTCTTAAAAGGGGATGGTAGTTTAGGTTGTAAGTTGTTGAAATGCAATACAAATATTATTCATTGCCTGCAAATTTAATTTGGCCATTTTAATGGTAGTTAACGAAATAAGTCTTCTTGGAGAATAAGTAGTTAATACTATATCTGCAGCAAAGGGTTAAATAAGTTAAGTATAATAGTATTACTACTACTAACTGCTATTATCAAATGATATGAGAGCTGGAAAGAAGATAGTGGCAACATTATTGCCATGTTTTTAATGAACATATGAGGGCATTGTTCTCAGCATATCTAGAAGAGTGGCAAAATAGTTCAACACACTCAGCATCACTAGTACTCTATCTGGGTAGACGAATATGAGGCTGTTGAGTAATGGTGTAAATTTGGACTGCCCCTTAAAGTGATGTTTTCTAAAAGTGAGCAGTGTGCATGGATTAAAATTGAGGTGGCACATGTTAGAAATATGAGTGAATGTCGTGCAAATCTGCAAGAAATTTGTAATGAAACTTTGCCATTTCAAATGGTGATCCGTGGGGATGCCAGACATCACATTTAGGTCAACTTGTCCTTGAAGCGCATTATGTTAATTTAATTCAATCAATGCTGGAGGTGGCTCATTGATGGAGAATGAGGGGTTAGCCACAGAAGTTAGAACAAGCCACACTACAATGTGTAGAGGTCGCTCCTTCTCAAACATTAACATTCTAGTCCTCATATAATGCTTCATTGTCAACAATTTCTGATTAATTTTATCCCACAGTGGCAACAAGTGTGGAACTGTTCTAGTTACTATTTCATGCACTTAAGAAACACAACACTAATTGTGAACAAAATCAACTACAGAGACTGATTGGCAGATGTGTGGGACTTAAAGGTTCTAGAAATATTGCTGGATCTACAATGGGGGAATACTATCTCTACCATGCTTTCTATGGGAATGGAACAGCAGAACTTGGCATTAATGCCAGTAAAAATAAATTGGCCAAAACAACAAATATAATTTGTCTTGACTTTCACTGCATCCTTGCAATAAAAATTTTTGCTAATTTTTACACATTTTATGTCGTGCTTTCAGAACATATTTGGTGTGAGAAAAGAGTTGTCCTAGAGCACTTTATATGTGGTATGCCTTTTTGAATTGATTGCTAATTAGTCAATAGAGCACCCTTCCAAGAGAGGTTTTCATATGTTATTTAATGAGAAACCAGCATCCCCCATTAATATTATTTTTGTTTTTATATAATATTTTTTATTTATTATTTTAGGTATTTTTCCTATAATGAGAGCAGTCCACTTGTCTCAATCATCTAGTAGGGAACTAAGGTATTACTAGGCTGTGAAATAGTTGTGGCATAAATCTACAACATAGGACGAACCAAAGTTTAAAAATACCTGCTGAAAAACTTGCTTTCTGAATTTTTATGTCCTGAGATATCCGTCAATTTCAGACAGGATTGAATATGCAAACATTTGGTCTCGGTAAGCTAAAACTCAGTACAATATGTGTTCTCAACTTAAAGCAGAACACGATACTTAAGAAAGACCAAATATTTACATGCCACTATCATTTAAATAAGATTCTATTGATAAATTAGCATTTTAAATGTTAAAACTGAAGCATTAAAAATTTGTTGTTTTTGTTGTAATTATTCATCATATCCCCAGAGCACAATTATGAAGCAAGAACAATGCATTCATTATAGGTTTATTACAAACTTTTGGGGATGCTGTGAAATTATTTTGTAAGGAATACAGTGTAAAACAGTTTGAGTACCTCACATAACAAATGATGAAAAATTATTCTCAAAGTTATAATTAAAGCAAAATTTAAGTCCATGAACCAATTATTATGAAAGATGAACATTTTGATTACATTTTGTTTCCTATTTATTTTTTATCTTTAATAATAATTCATCACATAACAAATGATAAAAAATTATTCTTAAAGTTGTTATTAAAGCAAAATTGAAGTCCATAAACCAATTTTTATGAAAAGTGAACATTTTGATTACATTTTGTTTCCTCTTTATTTTTTATCTTTAATAATAATTTGTAACTTTTTTAACATTTTAATTTTTTTTTAAAAGAAATAAATTAGTTGTCGGCACCTCATTGGCAGTTTCTTTTTGTTGTCCTCTGTTTCCTTTGCTTTTCCATTTCCTTTAGCATAAGCTGTGCTATATTGAACCTCAGAAATAATTTTTCTCAGCCTTTTAACACATTTGGTTGCACCACTTAACAAGGAATGCGAACTTAACAGTGTAAAATACTATCATACTCTATTAAAAAGTTTGAATGTGATTGCAGCTAAGCATGTGGAAAGTGCCAAATTTCAGAGTATCTCTGCATTAGTTATCAGTGTTGTGTTGGACATTTGGTACTCTGGATGCTGCAATGTAGATTTATGTGATTATATTGCATTTATAAAGTACTCTTGATCTGTTAAAATCTCTGTTGCTCTTGTTTTCAGCAGTTACATACCACATTGTATACAGAGCATATTTATAAGTTTATCGTTGTTTTGCTTTGTTCTATTCATATCTTGGTGCTTTTGTGTGAATAACCATTTTTAAACTTATTAAAAACACTTATTTGATCAAAAAATAAAATGAAAATTGCAGGTCCTTAAATATAGCATATATTGCTTGTAAGATCAAGATGTCATAGTGCTGCTAATCGTATGCTTTTTGGAAATTTTTGGGGTAGGAGGTATGCACACACGTACATACATTTTATATATATATATATTGCTCACTTGTTAGCAAATGCATGGAAGTCTATATGTGTAATATAACTCTCTTTTCTTGTTAGCTTTTCTTCCTTTTCCCACTTTAAGAGATTATGAAGTTGAATTTATTACTACTTTGAAACTGTTTCAAAGCTTCTTGAAAAGTTAAACTTTCCTGGAATTGTGGGTTAAATTTAGACTTTTAGTAGCTATTTTTAAAGTATGAAGACGTTGAATTATTGTTAATTCCAAGAGCCCATTGTAAGCTCTAAATTGCTAAATAAAAATGAATTCATTTGCTTGCATTTTGTTGAGTTCGCATTTTTATGGTATGTAAATGATATTCCAATTATTGATATTTTTTAGGAGTTTGATCTTCGTAAACATGCACGAAACGAAGGAAGGCGTTACTGTGATCCTCTTGCTTTAACTTATCAAGCAGAGCGCATGCCAGAGCAGATAAGACTCAAGGTTGGTGGAGTGACACCTCAACAGATGGCTGTTTATGAAGAATTTGCTCGCAACATTCCTGGCTTTTTACCACTGACTGAAAGAGATGCTGCATTGTTCATCCCAAAAACAATAACGGTAATGTATTCATAAGTATAAAAGACATGCTTAGAATACTTAACTTTATTGGTTCATTGAAGTAAAAGTAATAAAATAATTTGCTTATTTTTGTTAATAGGAAACAAGTACATCTATTACTGCATTTCAAAATGCTGGACCATCCCAGTTGGTAAGTCTAGTTATGCTACATTAGAACTAGCTGAAATGTATGCTTTATATTTATTTTAATTTTATATTACTACTACAGGCTTATGGTACTGACGAACTTGGTTCATTGCTGGAGAAGCTCTTAAATGAATTGGAGCATATTCTTCAGAACATAATGAGCTCACAAGCTATAATGTCTTCAAATAATTGCCAAGTTGGTAGTTTGCACAGTCTGCTAGAGGCATTAATCATAGCGAAGAAGTCCAGGGATGTTATGGCTGGAATCTCCTTGCTGCAGAAGGTAACAGTGATTATATTTTGTAACCATACAATGAGTGTATGGCATTATTATTATTTATTTCACTTCTCCATTGGGTTGTAGTCCTAACCGATGTGTTAATCAATATTTTTACCACACTGCTACTTGCCTTTATTAAATAAACAATTGTACAGAGTTCAGTTGCATCTAAATTAGAGTATTGTAATTTTTGTAAAGCACGTGGTTGGGTAAAGGGTGCAATGGTTAAAGAGTAGTACATGAATAAATAAGTAAATATAACTAGAGGTATCTTCAGGGCTGTTATGCCACGGTCTGTTGGAGATAAAGGTTCCAGACATTTTGTCCACAACTGCAGTGTACGTCTTCATTGGCGTGGACGAAGTTTCGGAGAAGATATCGCTGCCATTGAAGATGTACACCGCAATTGTGGACAAAATGTCTGGAACCCTCATCTCCAGCAGCCACGCCATAGCAGCCTGGAAGATACCTCTAGTTATATCTGTGCATCCAGCCATGGAGGGCTACGTTCACTGAAATGAGTTAATCTTTTCCAAATTTCATTCACCTTCCGGAATATTGCGTTGTATCATATTTACTGATATATAGGATATCATTGCATATATATTAGACCCACTGGAGCAGACTTCATCAAATTTGTAGTGGGAAGTTTTGGGGTTCGATTTCTGCTAGGACCTGACAGATTTTTCTGTTTCCCTGAATTCTCAAATGCACCTGTCAGGGAAGTACCAAAATTTAGCTTGAAATGCTCCCTTTCATTTTAAATAAAAGATAAATAAAGTGCATTGTAAATAATACCAATTGATGAAACTGGTCTTGTAAAGATAAAAACTAAAATCAAATGTACATGAATATAATCTGTATCATATGAGTGGTAACAAAGAAATGCTTACCTCCAGAGACTGCCAAGCACAGGAAACAGTCAATTGCAAAATTAATTAATGTGATGTGATTAATATCCTATAATGAACCCATTTTATAACCTTAATGACACAATCCTTTATACTCTCCCCAAGCTTCTATAACACCGACAGTTCAAGTTAATTCCATGCAGTGTTAATAGAGGTCTTTATTCCTGTATACTGGCAGTTTGCTTCCCATCACAATAAATTGGGCTCCATAAGATTCTCCATAGGGTTTATGTCTTGATGATTGGTGGGCCATTCCATAACTAACATTTTTGCAGTAAAACCACTCCCTTGTAGATCTGGCAAAGTGGACCAAGCAGTGTCTGATGATACATAGCTTCATATGACCTGCAGGGAATGCTAAATGTGCTTTCCCTCCATATCTGAATCCATCCCAGACCATCAGAGACTTTCCTCTTTGCTGCCTCTGAAAGCATTTCTGATTCTTTTCTTAGGTTATGCCAGTAGTATGCCAAACCATCACAACCATCCAAATTAAATTTCTTTTCATCACTGAATATTATACATTTCCATTCTTCCTTCCAGGTGATGCTTTCCTTAGCCAAGTCATCTGTCTTTATGGTGGACCATCATATGTGGTTGCTTCTTTTCCTAGTATTTCAGTATGTTTGTCTGACTAGTCTGGACAATGTCGATTTGTGAACATTTGACTATGGGATCATGAACAAATTGTCCCAGCAATGATCCACCAACACTGAGCTTTCTGACACTTGCCTCTTTTGTTGAGGCATAAGTTTTTGAGGTCTTCCAGGCAAATTTTTCATTCCATAACTATTTCCTAGCTTAAGGAAATTATTTATCACGCATGATGAGCTGCCAAGCCTCCTTTCTATTTCTTGGGAGGAATATCCATTTTCTTTATATGCTTCAACCTGGTCTTATTGAAAGCCGGACAACTTTACCTTCTGACACATATTTTCTTAATTGGCACCCTTTACAAACACAAGCTCCACAGCTCCACAAAAGCAAATGTGTACAATGGTCACAAAGTATTTAGCCAAGTTTTAACATTGCAACAAGATTATTTTCTGTCTTCTAACCTGTGTGCAATGAATGCACATTTTGTGACTAGCCCTAATTTAAAGGTAATATAATTTGATGTACCTAAGTTCACAAATATTATATTTCATTTTTTCTATATACATGGCGAGTTTCATTAGTTGGTCTTATCATTGTGCAATGCATCCTACTTTCCCATTGTATAATTTCATCTCAAACATAGTCGGTCCTGGTGGTCTAGTGGTAACAGTACTTGCCTCCTAAACCCAAAATTGCAGGTTCAAACCCGGCCAGGATCGATGGATTTTTTTGGGGCGTAAAAATCCTAAGTTTGGCTTCCTTCGGAAGGGAAGTAAAGCCGTGGGTCCCGTATCATACATTTACGGCACGAAAAGAACCTCAAGCCTTAAGAAGAGGCCTCTGAGCAAAATTTGTCAACTGTTTCATGCCCTGAATTGAATGGGATGCTGATGATCTGAGATGTTAAAGAGCATCCGTAAATAAACCAAATCAGCAATCTCAAACATAACCAGTGTTCATCATCTGTGATGCCTCAGCAATAAAAACAAGCATTGTACACTATTAAAAAAAGAATTCACCAATACATTACACAATGTTAGAAGTAGTTTGCTTGCTTGCCCAGTTAAGCAGCATAAATTGCTAATGTGCAGTAGGGATTGAGCAGGACTATCAAGAGATGACATCTAGTACTTAAATTTAATTTTTTGTCCGAACTAATACAGTGAGGCAATTCATATATTGTTAATTAGCTATAAGTCGACTTAATATACTTATGCTCCCCTTCCCATTGAATTATACAGGAACATGTTTCACAGGCTTTTGCTTGCATCATCAGCAGTGAGTTGACTGCTGAAATTGTTGTTGGCTGTAGCTCTCTTGGACAATATGAAAATAAGGTTGTGAACTTCAAGATCCTAGCAGAAGACAAATTAATTCAAAAATTCATAAAAAATAATGAAGATAGATTATGAATTTGAGATCCTAACAGAAGACAATTAATCCAAAAGTTCATAACAGCAACACAAAGTCCATCTAACCAACAACGAATCTGGTAATCTACTGATACAGAGCTGATGATGCGGGCAAAAGCCTGTGAAACATGTTCTGTATAATTTAATGGTAATTAGAATAATTAGAGTATTAAATTGACTCTGCTAATAAGAATATGTAGCACTTGTTCCATAATTTCAGTTTATCTCCAATAATTGTAATAAAAATTAAAAACAAATTGTAGACTTTGTTTTCTATGAAAATAGTTCAAATGGAAAATTTACTTATTTTAAAGTAATTGGGAACATAAATTGTGTTTCCTTTTCAATGAAAAAATTAAATGAATTATCTTCTCATCTGATTTATAACCCCCAATGTATATATATTTTTTAAAGAAATGTATAAAAATGTGAATTAAATTTTTTATAATAGTTGTATATATAATGCATTTTTTGTTTTATGTGTTTAGTTTATTTACGGGTGCTCTTTAATATGTCAGATCATCAGCACACCATTCAAATCAGGGTATGATGGATTTGTGTTTTCCATATAACCACAATCTAAGGTTTACGGCACTGGTGATGCAGTAGAGGCACTGTTTTCAGCATCTCCGAAAGCACAGTTAGAGTTTAACATTTATGCAGGTTTTGTAATTGTTATTTTCTTAATTGCCCACAAACAAAACAAAAGCTATCTGAAATATCAGACCCTTCCTTCAGCTAATTCCCCTCCCCCCCCTTTTAACACTGCACAAATTGAATAAAACATAACTGACAAATTCTGGACTAGTGCTGCCATTTTTGAAAAAAAAAAATTATCTACAGAAATGCTAAAAATTTTTACATTTTAATTGATATCATTGTATGATTCAGTTGAACTATACACTCTTAAAGCTTCACTTACTTTTCATAAATGTATGGAACTGATTTCGAGAACATTTAGTTCCCATCTTCAGTCAGGCTAAAGTTCAACTGTCAGATCATTTGTTGAGCTGTGGGAATGTATATTCTGCTCTGGTGGCGGTATGATAAATTCATCTCCGATAATTTCGAAGTTCATTAGACTGTCTTTGTATTTGTAGATGTAGATTTTTTTCTCAGGTTGCTAGTTCCGTAGGTCCTTGTACTGATTTTAATAATTTTGCTTTATTTACCATGTCATGATTTTCTGTCCAAAAATGATATACTACTGCTGATTTCATATTTGCTTGGACTTTTTGTTCCTAAAATGTTTCTTTAACCGTGTGCCTATGTTTCTCTTTGTTTTTCCAATGTAGATTTTTTCACATTTGCTCAGTTTATGTAAATACCTGCTTTTTTCTCTTGTGGAGTACTGTCATTAACATTATCATTAAGTTTTTAACATTAAATCTATTAATCGGTGCCAACCTGATTTTAAAATCTTTTAAGAATATTCTGAAATGTTTTTGTAGCCCATGGATGATTTGTGAACTTTTTAAAAATTAGTTTATCTTTTCTTGCTGAAAGTGTTGTGGTTTCTTTGATATGTTTTTGTCTCTTGAATTTCTGCACCTTTTTGCATACTAGTTCTTTTTTAAAACCATTTTTAATTGCTGTTTCTTATATTTGTTTGTATTCATTAAAATATTCTTCTTTGCTAATTTGTAGGTTAACTAGTTGGTGTGTTAAACTGTTAATAACTGCATGTTTGTGCGCTGTGGGATTAAAACTGTCAGCTTTGATATGATTATCTGCATGTGTATTCTTTCTGTATATTCCAAATTTAAGATTTTCTTGACATTGCATTATTTTAATATCTAGGAATGGCAACATGTTATCTGTTTCTATTTCGTAAGTAAATGATGTGTTTATATCTTGTATATTCAAAAGTTTTAAAGCATCATCATGAGTTTTTTGTTAACTATGGCAAATATATTGTCTACATATCTGTACCATACCATACAATGATATCAATAAATATGATAAGCTTCAATGTGCAAGTTCCAATTTAAATTTTAATTTTCACATTTATTTATGGAAATAAAGAAAAGGAAAGCATAATATAGTAAACTGAATATGTATGAAAAAATAACTAGTTTGTAATGGAAAACTTTATGTAATGTTTTTAATGGTAAATAGTTTGAAATAGAATAATGAAATGTTGCGTGTTTATGCATCAATGGTGTGCTTTTTTTTCAAAATATAAGGTTTTTCCCATTAGGAGGTTTCTGCAGGCAGAAGAATTGGCCTTATTGTCATATGTTCCTATAATTTACATTTTCTTCTGGAAAATTGACATTATGAAAATATTTTCTTGTTAGAGAATTTTTAGGGTCATTTTTGCATTCTGCATTTTAAAATACATAAACAATCACCAACTTAATAGAGTCAAAAATAATATTTCCATTGTTATTATCACTGGTAGGTTTTCTTTTTATTTCATTGCCATATTGTTTAACTGTTCTTTACTGAGTATCCACTGGAGTGTTGGCTTCCACAGACCTCAACCATTAAACCATATTGCCAGCATCACAATTAAAATATGTGTATTGAATTATGCATTAAGTAAAGTAATGGCACTTATCAAGTCAGAATAGCATTTACTGTTTGGATTAATGTAATATTTATTTCATGATTTAAAAGAACTTATAAATGTTCTGTTTTAAGGATTTTTGAAAATTATGGTTCAGATGGATACATAAATAATTAAAGAACTGTTTTTAAAGAAGCGTAAATAAATTAATAATTTGTATAAAAGGAAAAGGTTGCTCCTGTATGTTAGATAATTTTTAATTATGTTTATATTAGTGTGCTTATAAAGGAAGCTTTCCAACCACCTGTTATAATTACCATTAAAACTTCTGGGATGGACAAGCAAAAGACCAAAGTAATTTATATTAAGTGTAGCATTTGTATTCGCTCATAACTGTAACATGGCCTATGAAAGTGGGTAGCACATGTGTAATATTTGCAGCCATAAAGTATCTAGGATCCTTTACCTTTTACATATGAGTATATAATGATGAGAGATTACATGCAAGAATGAAGTTGCAAATTTCATATACATACCTCATTCCATGTTTGGCAATATGTTGTGAGAAAGCATTGCTACAAGCAAAGTTGAATATCGCATCATGAGCAAAATTTATATCCATATTGAACACTGTGTCAGCATCAATTGCATCAGCAGTAATGAAGGCTATGACTCCTGATACAAATGCAATGCTCTGGTTCTCATGGCACTGTTAAGAGTAACATCCTACTTAGAACCGAATTGTCAGTCCTGGTGTAGTGGTAACCATACTTGCCTCCTAAACCCAAGATCGCAGGTTCAATCCTGGCCAGGACCATTGGATTTTTTCAGGCATAAAAATCCTAAGTATGGCTTCCTTCAGAAGGGAAGTAAAGCTGTGGGTCCCATGTCTTACATTTATGGCATGATAAAGAACCTCGAGCCTGAAAAAATAGGCCTATGAGCAAAATTTGGTGGCTGTTTCACGCCCTGATTTGAATGGGATGCTGATGACCTGAGATGTTAAAGAGCATCCGTAAATAAAAACTAATTAAATAAAAAATTAGCAACAAATTGCTACCTTGCATGATATTTATAGTCGCATTGGAATTTATGCAGGGAATAATTGCTGGCTTTATAATTGGGAATGCCTTTCAGGATACAAGGGAAAGTCAAATGAAAACCTTCAATATTTTTTTAATTTATTGAACGAAAGTGGAATGGAAGTATATCATTTTCAACAGTCTCCATGACGTGCAACAATGTCCTCCAGTGCAAAGGATGTGCATGGGATTCCTCTAGAAAAAAATCATACACTGCCTTGTGCATCTCTCCATTGGAACAAAATTTCTTTCCTCTCATTGACTCTTTGAATGGTCCAAATATGTAGTATTCACTTAGGTTGAGGTCTGGTGAGTACGGCATATGTTCTAATAGTATCAAAATGAAGGAAAGAGTATGAAATAGTATCAAAATGAATTTTGCAACAGGCAGTATGAGACCAAGTATTGTCATGTTGCAAAATGACACCTGTAGTCAGACATCCTTGCAGCTTTGATCAGATTGCAGGTCGAAGATGATTTTTCAACATATTGGAATATGACGCACTGGTGATGGTGTTTCCTGTAGGCATGTACTGTTCCAAGATAATGCCTGTTTCATTCCAAAAGAGAGTCAGCATAACCTTCCCTGCAGATGGCTGCATCTGGAAGTTCCTGGGTTTTGATGCGGAGGAATAGTGGCATTCCTTGATAGCTCTCTTTGTTTCAGTTTGATGGATTTGTTTTATTTAAGGACACTCTTTAACATCTCAGGTCATCAGCGTCCCATTCAATTCCAAGCGTGAAATGGCCGACATATTTTGCTCTGAAGCCTCTTCTTTCAGGCTTCAGGTCCTTTTTCATGCCATAAATGTACGACACGGGAGCTACGGTTTTATTTCCCTTCCGAGGGAAGCCATACTTAAATTTTTATGCTCAAAAAAATCCATTGATCCTGGCCGGGTTCGAACCTGCAATATTGGGTTTAGAAGACAATTATGGCTATCACTACACCACCAGGACCTCTTTGTTTTGGGTTAATGTTAGTGTACCCAGGTTTTGTCTCCTGTAACGATTCTCGCAAGGAAGCCATCACCTTCTGCTTTAAAGCTGAATGCATCGCTCTTTCAGTTCTCGAGGAGCTGTCTGGCACCCACCTTGCAGACACTTTGCAAAACTTGAGCACATCATAAATAAAGTGATGTGCAGAGCCAGGGCTAATTTTCATCCACTGTCACATGCAATTTTACATCAAAATGGCTTTAACTGCTGCAATAGACTCTGGTGTCATATTGCAATATGCCTTATTTGGGCAGGGAGCATCTGCCACAGAAGTGGCACCGTTTCTGAGCTTTCTACCCCATTCGTATACGTGCTACAGTGATAAATGTGCATCACCATACTGGACCTTTATTTGCCAATGGATTTCGATAGGTTTCACACCTTCACTGCTCAGAAACATATGACAGAACATTGTTCTTCACTGGTGCATGTTGCACACAGGGCAATCATTTTAAGCTGGTATTGTGGCAGCATTTTGCTTATCTGCAGTATGCTGCCACCTGTTCGACATTCTTTAAAGCATTGGTAACAGTACTGCATACTTACAGAACAATGGCATGAAGATTCAAAATTTTTTTTACATTTTTAAGGTTTCCATTTTACTCCCTCTCATAATTGTTTCTTTTATCACTTTTTTAAATGCATATTCCATGTGAGGCTCACTCATTTTGGAAGCTGGTGTGCATATTGCCAGAGATTTTGAGCTCAGGATACCTATTAGGCATGCACAGTGTTACATAATGCCTTTATAGCAGCTCTCAGGCACAATGTTTAAACATTATGGGCATGCACTCTACTCTAAGCTATTTCATGTGGGTTATGAAGAATTGTAAAATGCCGCATTTCATGCCAATACTTTGATCTCATGCTTGTCCATCGCTGAAAGTTTATTGTTATTGGGAAGTCTGAATGCTTCCCTTGTGGACTTAAACAATTTTGAGCAATTGTTAATTTTTAAGAAGTCTATTTGAGATCCATTTATATAAAGGTAGGTTAACAGTATCATATTAGCCAAATTATTCTTGAAGTATTCAATGTTAAGTTCATGTTGTTAAATCCATGCTCCATTTTCATAGTTTTATTTCATTTACAAGTTCTTTTAGAGAAGGAGGCATAATGTTTCTTTGTACATCTTAAAATGTTTCATCATGGATGCACCATGACTATCATTATCATACAATCAATTCCCGATAATTCCCAGAAGCTTGTACAATAATTATCGGAAATTATTCAATTACAAAAGTTGTTTCTTTCACCCAACGTTCAATAAAAATAGTTCTAGTACCCTTCAAAATCAATATATTTGAAAGCTACAATAAATACATTTTAAGATACATACCTGCAGTGATATAAGTTTTAAAAATATGTTTTGCTTTAATGGAAAATACAGTCAGCTTTGTTTGTGTTCTTGAAGACCATTACTTTTTCCTGATTTTGGTGCATAAATTTTGCAGGAAAACAATGTAAACAAAACAAAAAATCATATATTAATGTATTGAATCCTGTTCACACAAATTCCATTTACTCTGTTCTACATAATACTAGGACATGTTTCGAAAGCTAATTGCTTCCATCATAAGCTGTTGACCATCAATACATGTTCTAGTGTTATATAAGTAAATGGAGTTAGTATGAAGAAGTTGCATACATTAATGTAGGATATATTACCACTCCATTGTGTACAGCTTCGTAAGTACAATTTTTCACTTAAAATCACAATTTTTTTGTATACAATAGAAGTGTATCAACAGCTATAAAAGCTTGGCTATGTGATAAGCATTAGAATATATTACCATTCCATTGTCAACAGCTTCGTAAGTACAATATTTAAAATAATTCATGTTTGTTTTAGGCAGTTGAAGGCTTATTGGATGGATCAACACAAGTACCAAATGATCCTGAACTGACAGTCAGGTACAAGGACATTCATTTGAAAGTTTTGAAAGCCCTTCAAGATCAAAGAGCATACGGATTGCAATGGACAAACAAACAAGTAACTAGGTAAGGGTTTCTGGGTGTTCAATTTGATGTTTATGAATTGTTCAAAAACAAAAACATGCTCATGTTTGATTTTTAATTATATTTTTTCTTCAATCGGATATGGTATGCATGACACCATTACTTCTTTCTGTATGTAGACAGATGGGTGAATGGAAGAGTAAAGATTGCACAATTATATGAGCTTCTGAATAAGACACTTATGTTTCAGGTGTTTGATTGAATGCCGAGAGGAATTCAGATACAATCTAGAAGTTGTAGACTGCTTGATACGCTCACATCTAGTAAATCTAACACAATATGATATGCATTTAGCACAGGCAATGGATAATGGACTAAATTATATGGCTGTAGCCTTTGCAATGCAACTTGTGCAATTATATCTGGTGGATGAGCGCACTGCACATGTGACAGAAAATGATCTTTATCACACAATTGAAATGTTGGCTAGAATTGCAACCCATTCCAGACAACCTCCAGATGGGTATGTAGTGAATATTAGCTAAATTTATATGCCTAAATTGTAATTTCAAAATGCAAATAATTTTAATTTGTTCTTGAGAAATATATGTTGTAAAATACGTGCAATCACTTTAAATTGTCTGTACTTCATTTTTTAACAATTGCATGCTTTTAGAATGAATAATGTAGCTGTCCAATGCCAATAGGTAGTTCAGGTGGAGTGTATGAACCATAAACTCACTCATATAACTATATAGCTGCATTTTATTTGCAGTATCTTTAGCTGTGAAATTGTAAATTACAGTTCTATGTTCTTCAGAAAAATGTTCCAAGTTATTTTTCATAGAATAATTGATTTTAAAAATAACTGTTTGAATAGATTCCACCATCTTAGATAATTTATTGTCCCTGCAAAGACTCACGTCAAATGTTTATTGAATATTTTCAAAGTTATTGCTATTTGCCAAATGAGGCTGAAAATTTTGAAATGTTATAGTAAACTTCATTCTGGCACTTAAGGTAAAAAATCCCATGCCATGTATTCAAGGAAAGAATATGCGTACACCTGTGGCACGAGAATATTCCCCATTCAGAGATTCAACTAATAGGTATAGGCATTGTAATATAGTTAATGGCCACCCAATATCTGTGATCAGAAAATCAAACAAAAGGAACAGGCACAGGTGTTGGGTCGTGCCAAAAGTCCACTTCTCAATGCCTAATGTGTGAAAGTTGTGATTTGATTTATACAGAGCACAGTTTAATATATGACAGTGCTGAAAAATGCAGGGTGTATCTGTCATTGTTGTTCTACAGTGCTTCAACAAGTATCATTGAAGACATTGTTTTCCTAGATACGACTTTTGAGCTTTAATTTATTGTGATTATGAAATGGATTTAAATCTCAACATTGTCTTTAAACTTTTGACTTGACAGTTTTGAGGAATTTGTCCTTTCTCTTACCATAGTTTGAATCTGGTATAATTTTAAATGGAAAGGGAATCCCCAGAATGCTGATCTCATCTTAGTGGCCAGACACAGCAGCTAGTTCTGAAAACAATGCTCTAAGGAGAACAGTGACAGGAAATCTCCTACATTTGCTTTGCTGAATTATAGAGGATTCTAAATAATGGCAGCGCAAATGATATGTATCAACATATGCATCTCACCAAGTGAAGTTCATGTTAGATTTCTGATTCCCTCACGACTCCTTAGGCAGTCCCTTGAACATTTCAGGTGTAGCACATTATTATGAGTTATTGAGGAAAAATGGTTGCAATTTTGCCATTCGAAAATGGGTCATATAGCACATGTCTCAATTGAAAATCAATATAATGTCACTGTGGATTAGTAAAGTAAGACCTGCCTTTAAAGAATGGAAGGAGAGCATCCAAAATTTAGGTAACATCTTGTGCTGCACTGCAACATTCCTTGTGCCCATACTGCTCCAAGAGCAATTACTTTTGAAATGAAGAAGGCATCTGAGTATTTGGCAAACCCCTATTCTCTAGATTTGGCTCTCTCTGAATTGTTCATTTTCCAGAAATTGAAGGAAAAACCATATTGATGTCGATTTTCTTCATATGGGGAAGTCATTATAGTATATTTGGAGCTGCAGACTGTAGAAGAAAATGTGTAGCAGGAAATAATATGTAGTTCATGATAATGAACTAACATTTAAATGTCAATGGGGAGTACTTTGAAAAATTTTAGATGTGCTTTTAAAAGCAACTCAAAACTTTGACCATATCCCCTTGTCATAAATTACACATATCTATATGTATTATACACAGGTTATACTGAAACTTTCTGCAAAAGAGTCTTATCAGATTGATGGATTTAAATTGACAAGCCTTCTGGGCTATTATTCTTTATGATTTTAAATGGTGCCAAGACAGTGCATCCAATGACTTACAAATATTTCTGGAGATAAAGCACCACCAGCAAGGATTATGTATGAAAAATTCAAACTTAGATGTACTTAAGATTTCCACAAGGGTCAATCTACTGTAGGGACCGGTGACAGATGTATTGATGCTGTGCTGCTTAACAAATGATTAAAGAAGATCAATTTATCTGTGCCAAGATTAGGGCATCTCTTCAGATAGGTATGAGCACAGTATAAAATATTCATCATTCTATGAGAAAGGTGTTTGCTTAATGGAGTCTGCATAATTTGACAGAAACTGAGAAACAAACATATATGTAAAATAAAAATAGTTTGTAATAGTATCTGTATACTTGTATTTTTATAGAGAATATGTTCAAAATCCATTGCACCCTCATAGCTGTACACCATCTAGCATTGTTGGTGAACAATCTGGAGATATCTGGTAGTTCCAATATGAGGTGGCAAAAGTGCATAGGGGGAATTTGGAAATTGATTAAAGGATC
The DNA here is from genome assembly GCA_030762175.1 of Metallyticus violacea. Classification (NCBI taxonomy): domain Eukaryota; kingdom Metazoa; phylum Arthropoda; class Insecta; order Mantodea; family Metallyticidae; genus Metallyticus; species Metallyticus violacea. The sequence goes on along the minus strand of CM060845.1, from coordinate 37,079,086 downwards.
TTAATTTTTCAGAATAAAAATCTTCTCTCAAATTACTAACCCCATTTGATACTTTATAGCTTTCAAAAATGTTGCTTCTCTTGGGAGAAAGTGATTTATTTGTCTAAAAAATGTGTAACAACTGTTTGTCTATTTACTAACTCTTAAATGTTCCTAAAATATAAACAGATAGACAAATCAGCAGTTGATGCACATTTTGGACAAAAATTGCAACCTCACAAGAGAAGCAAAATTATTGAAAGTCACAAAAAATCTAATGGATTTACCAATTTGAGAGAATATTTTTATCTGGAAAGATAAAGTAATGAATTTTGGAATTCTGCCTATGGACAACTTGTATCAATTCATATTGGAACCACCAGATGTCTCCATATCGTCCACCAATGATAAATGATGGGACAGTGGCTTTTGAAATATGTTCTGTATAATAGATGGAAAGAGAAATATAGTGTTACTATTACAAACATTTTTTATTTTATATTAACTTCTAAGTACATTACAAAAACAGACATGTTTAAATTTGTGCAAAGAAATGCTTAAAAAATGCAATCAAAGTGGTTAAATTTTCTTTTGATGTAACAGATGGTAAAAAAATGGAATTACTATTATGAACCAGAAAATAAATGGCAGCTGGCACAGTGGATTTTTCCAGACAATGAAGATGAGCCAAAAAGTAAGAAAAGAGACCAAAGCATTGGCAAGAAGTAAATTTCCTCATTCTTTTGTTACTCTGGTTACTCTCATCTCTGCACTGGAAGGGTGTTTTATGGTTTATGCCGAGTGGTACACTACCATTGGTTTACAACGATTTTGGAAAAAAATGGGACTTAGAATGGTCTGGAAGCCATATCACAATCCATCAGGATGGTGGATCTTCCCACATGGAAGAACAGATTAATGGGTTTGTTGGTCTCTTAAGTAACTGAAGCAACTACCCTATAGTGTTAATCTGGCACTGTATGACTTCTTGTCCCCAACCATCAAGGAAAAATGCAATATTGTCCATTAGAAGTTGCTTTTGAGACCATGGATAATCAGGGGTCAGAAGTGCAGTACTTGGCTGACTGAAACCATTCAGTGGACACACACACAAAAATATTTAACATTTTGGAAATAAAATTGACCAATACTTTGCAAAACATTTTTCATCATTGTAGATTTATGGCCAATGAAATAATTTTTAGTGTGTTAATGGTGTATGAGAGTTGTTTTCCCCTTCACTCCCTGGTGATAGGTTCTGCCCAGTCTGATGGATGGAAGATGATGTTCACTGATTTTATATTCAATGGTTATAACATTGTTGACTTGATGAGCTTATTCGCTAACTTACTGGAAATGACAAGCTTTGTATGAATTCTTGTCAAGTGAAGAAATACATTGGTTTGACCTGTAGGTTCATGAAGAATCTTCAGATTATATTTGTAACATTTGTGATGATAAACTTATCTTTGCTGAGCCTGAAGACACTGGTTTTGTACATACACTGTGGGAACCATGCACTTGAGTGTGTAGGATTACCTTTAAAAATGGAGTTTGTTACATGGTGAGTGGTTGTTCAGTTGTAGCCACATGCAGTCATGGCAGCATTTATAAATCTGAAATATTTTGTCATGATTATGATTTATGGGCATAATGCAAATGAAGTAGCAAGAATTTACAGCTAGCGATTTCTACAACCATAAGGACCAGACCAATGTATGATTATTCCAGCCTTCTAATACCTAGCAAACACTGGGAGTGTAGTTCTTTTACTCAGAGAAAGTGGATCACAACATTATTAATGCCAAAAAACAGATTTTGAATCATGTAGAAAAGGATCCTTGTTGAGATAAATTAGTTGGATAGTTGAATGTCTTACTGGATCATTCTCTCTCTCTTTTTGAATAGTGTTAAATGCCTGTTTTAATACTGAGGCACCGCAGGCGGTACTGGTTTATTCTGTGGACAGTACATCAGCACAATAGAAGAGAATATTTATTTCACTCTTGTCATTACAAAAAGTTCATCAAATGCTTTTACATTTTTACCATTGTTCCTAGAATACATATTTTTGGGATGTTAAATACTTAACACCCTGGTTATTGATCCCAGTCCCGTATCTCCATATATGAACATAATAAGTATCCTTAACACTACAATGAGTGACAAACTAGAAGAATGCATATTTCAAACAGGTAAGGAAATAATAATACAGTTTCTGGCTTATGTTTGGCAAGACTTCATTCAAATATGTGGGGCTTGTGTATTAGCAAATGGAGGACTTTTTCAGCAAGTGTTTTACTTTTTTTTTTCTTGTAAACTTGGATATCTATTAAAATAAAAAATACTTTTCACTGAATGTTAAAAAAAAAAGTTACAAACTTTGTTGTAGTTATTTTCAGCATTATTAAGTAAACGGAATATATAATTAATACCATTGCATGATTGTGTCGAACTACACACTCTTATGGACTCCAATTGTTTATATGTAGACCATATTTCATTAACTTTTGTTCAGTAGCTGAGGATGTAACAGCTAGGAAACATGTTCTATATATATAAACAAGTGGAGCCATTAAGAGTGTACAGTTAGACTCGATCATACAATTTTCTTATTTTTTATTTTTTTCTTCTTCCTCTCTTTTTTTATGGTGTTTAGCACTTGTTTTTATTACTGAGGCACCACAGACAGTGGACACTGATGATACATGAAATGATATATTGGGAAAAGATTTTTAATGAAAAATGTTCCAGGCCTAAGTTTAGGGTACCTCCCTATCATTTGCATTTATGAGGACTGAGGAAAACCTGAAAAGAACCTCAGTCAGGGAGGACAGTCTTGGCAGGTTTCGAACCCCAGACCTCCTGCTCACTAGTCTGCACCTAAACGACCTCGGCCACCTGGCGGTATACAGTGATCTTAATTATATGTCTGTAAAAGTTCCAATTAGCATCTCTAGTTAAACAGAACATAGTTTATTTTGTTTGTCTTTTCTAAATGTTTAAATAATAAATAATATTTTATTTTCATTAATCATTTAAAGATACAGAAATGTATTTATTTAAATTTTCTTTCATTATCATTATCTTCTTTCATTATCATTTCACTATTATACTTTGTCGGTGCTAGTGGTGTAGTGGTAACCATACTTGCCTCCTAAACCCAAGATTGTGAGTTCAATCCCAGCCAGGACCGATGGATTTTTTTGGGCGTAAAAATCGTAAGTATGGCTTCCTTCGGAAGGGAAGTAAAGCTTTGGGTCCCATGTCGTACATTTACAGCACGAAAAAGAAATTTAAGCCTGAAAGAAGAGGCCTCTGAGCAAAATTTATCGGCCTTTTCACTCCCTGAATAGAATGGGACGCTGATGACATGGATATTAAAGAGTGTCCATAAATAAATCAAATAAAAAAAACTGTTATACTTTGTATTTTTTATCAAATATTTAATTAAATAAAGGAAAGATTAGAGCTTAGTTTTCTGCATTGAATGATTATATGTGCTGCTATTTAATTTAATTATTATATTTTTTCAAATTATTTAGTAAAAAGATTTTCTTTTTTCTTCATTTCTTACTTTTTCTTTCTTTTCTTTTCTTTTTTTCTTTACTGTGAAAATCCCTGCTATTTAAATTTATATTAAAATGTCAAATTACTTGTTTATTTAATCCTGAGTGTTTTATTCTCATTTGCAAAATATAGCTTTTCCTTCAAGGAAGTTCAAATGTATTTTTATCCATTATGTGAAGCATATGACATTGCATAACATTCCTAGTTAATCAGAAATAAAGGGTAGCTATATTGTTAACATGATGTCTCTGTGTTAGAATGTATGGAATGGAAAAGACCAAGATACCATATTCTTCCAGATCACTTGAAAATATTTCATTGTTATAGTTGTTGGTATTTATTATATGCAGAAAATCTTATCAGAGCATTTCATTCTCCACTCTTAGAGACAAAAAAAATTATCAGGTTTTGCATTACCCACATCATGTGCCTTAGAATCTTGTTCCACTGCATGTTATTGTTGTGCTTTTGCTGTCCATACTGTAATACTTTTGATATATTTATTCTTTTGCTCCGTATTTGTACTGTGAACTTAAGCATACTTTTGAGAAAGTGAAATAGTTTCAGAAAGTAGTATTTTAATTTGGTTTTTGCTGCATTTTTACTACTATGTGTCAGTTAGTAGTTTAAGTATAAGTGTAAAAATTAACAAGATAACATAATGCATGCATTTAACTCAAAACATATTATTTTCAACAGCTTAATAGCTCTAATAGAAATTTTGAGAGCTAACCATGATCCAGCTGTACTTGTGGACAGAGCTCAGGGTGGCCCTACAGCACACATCCATTCAGGCATCCTCCAAGTCCGAGTAAGTACTGTATTAAAAGTACTTAATATTAATACAAATTTTGCAGCACTGTAAGCTTCCATGCAGTTGTCAATTCACCAGATGTAACAAATTCATGAAAGACCTGTACTAAAACATGTACACATTAATAACATTTTATGTAAAAGTGCATTTTAAGTCATGCACATATATGAAGGTTGCTATTCTGGATTATAACTCACTAACTCTGCTTTTTTCTTATCTAAGCACTCTTCCCCACATTCATTTCCAAATTGCATACTGTGTAGCCAGGCCCAAAATGCTCTTTACATATATTATTGATCTCCTCTCCTCATGGAATGGAATAGTCTCTCCTGAACTTTAAAAAAACAGCCTTTCAGTTTTTCCTTAATATTTGGGGGGGGGGAGTCAAAGACAGGTACTATACTATATGGTGGGTGGTTCAGCAGTTGAAATCCCAATGCTTGCAGGAAATGGTTCCAATATGGCCACTTGCAGAGAACAGATTACAATCATCTTCGAGCATATACTCCAGCATTGCTTAACCAAACTTTCATCACTTTGATAGCATGAACATGTCAACATTTTCATTGTTGGAACATTGGACCATTTCCAGGTACCTTGCACATACATTCCCTTTTGTTTTTCGTTAGGTTGTGATTTACTTGGTGGTACAAGCTTCCTCACAAGAAGATATTAGCACAGAATATATCAGAAAAACTGTGCCAAGTGAATGTTCAAAGACTCCTATCTCCTTGGATCACAATTTTTTTATTGTTGCTTCCACATTAGTAATGCTTTCATTTGTGACTACTGCTGCTGAATGCCTGTGTGCTCCATATCTTCCCAAGTGGTTCATTCTCATCTATATTCTGAAAATTGTGATATATGAAAAAGCAGAGCTGAGAAACACTTTCTATAACCTTTTCAAGCATTCTGATTGAAGCCTTATAACAATAAAATTTGTTGCACAAAAATTATATTTATTCACCTCCATCTTAGAACAATAGATGCCAAGAACATGACAATAAAAATGTTACAGCAAATGCAAAAAATGAAACTGTACCTACATTCATCACTCTTGCTACCCTAAAAATGTTATTTCTAGTTGTGCCTCAGTAACCTCTCATAGTCTTGTAATCTAAAAATATTAAATAACAGATGTTTAAAAAATTAATAAATGAACAGTAATAATCTGCATATATGAATTTCTCATGCAAATAAATTTGTAAAACTGAAATATCGTTGACTAGGAATTAGGCCTAAAGCCTTTTCCAGAATGTGTATGAATAATATGAGCCATATTGTATACACAATTACAGGACTCTATAGTAAAAAGGCCAGTATAAAATTTTTAACACTGCAAGCTCATTTTTTATTGACACAATGTATTTACTTGTGAAATGGTGGTCATTCTGAAAGTTTTGAGAATGGATAACAGTAAATGGTGACAAGCCAATACGGGATTTCCTAGCTTTATATTAAAGTTTAGATGGTAACATGTGCAAGTCTGTCTGGGCTTGCAGCAACAATGTTTAGTATCAGCACTTCTATGTATGTATATATGGGCATAGCTGTGCCATGCTAGAATGGATCTCAAGCCAGAGCATATGCATTCTTATGATTTACTAAGACTTTAAAGTCAGTTTATAGGGGAAAAAATGTCTTGAAAGATTGCATTGCATATTTAGGGATCTCCCACAATTCACTATTGATGGTTTGCAGATTTTAGGAGAGGGAGATGATATACAGACAGCCTGCTACAGCAACAGTGGATGAATATGTGATAAGAGCAGAGCATTTGTTGCAAGATCTTCATTGTACATATCAGATTAAAAAAGCCATGAATATTGGATTGGCAGCAGTGAAAAACAGTCTTTAAAGAAAAATTTAATGCCAGGAAGCTCTGCAGTCATTGGATCCCCGAAGATATCAAATATGAGCAGAAAAAAACACATGTAGATTGTAAATGTATGAAAATTTTGATGGAGGAAGATCAAAAAACATATTTTATATCAACAGATTAAAAAGCTAAATATACCAATATGATCCAGAAACAAAGTAGCAATCAATTTCTGTCTGATCAGCAGAGGATCCCCCAACAAAAACAAGGCAAGTGAGAAGTGTTGGCAAGAAGATGATCTGTTCTTTCTTCTCAGCCAGTGGCCATGTTATGACAGTTCCACTTAAAAGAGCGTAAAACTTTCACTGCCTGGTGGTACACCACAAAATGCCTGTCCTAAGACTGGTCTATCTGGAACTCTTTTGCACCAAAACAATGCCTCTGCCACACTGCACTGGAAACAAATAAATTTCTATAGTACTCAAATGTTTGCTCCATCCTTCTAACCTTCCAAATCTGGTCCCATGCAATTTTTTTCTATTTCCCAAAATAATAGAAAAAAATTTGCAAACAACAATTTGAATCACCTGAAGCTGCAATGGCTGCATATGAAGAATATATTTGCACACTCTAGCCAAAGAATCGTGGTATTTTGCGTTTACTAAATGTTTAAACAGATGAGACATTGCATAGAATGTAATGGGAAATACTTTGGATAGATACAATCATTAGATTGCATTTTTCAAAATTTTATTGCTTTCATTCTCAAAAATTTCAGAATTCCCCTCATTTATAATCCACAGTGAGCCATATGTTGATTACCTTAGTATGGAGAAATTGCAAATGAACCACACAGCCCAAGAAAAATATTTTTTTTCACTTAGGATAAGATAAAAATAAGATATGATAATGTCTGAACCGTTTTTGTTTGTTTGTTGTTTTTTTAACATCTCCTAGGTGATATTATCATTATCGAAGTATGTTTAAAATGTCAATAAGATGGAGTTTTATTGCAACAATGGATGAAGGCATTAATGTTTATTGTTATACATCAAATACTAATGAATTATGTTATGTGTTATACTAAATCTCATATTTTCAGAATGCTAGCCTTGTATTTTATTGTAATGTTTGTAAATGTATAGCAGTAAAGGAAATATTGCCTAGAAATAATAACAGTGAAATCTTTTTTTTAATGAACCCATTATATTTAAATTATACACAGCCTTTGTTAAACCACTGCTGTTATATGGTGTACTGTTTTACTCTTAGGCTCGTGAGTTTGATGATCCTCCAGGTCTAATGGAGAAAACAGAGTATCTTTTAAGGGAATGGATCTCCATTCATTATTCTTCTTCTGCTGGAAGAGATCCAACAAGAGCTTTCAGCATATTTGTACAACAGGTAATAAAACTGATAAGCATGGTCACCTTCAGATTTTTACTGTTAAAGGTAATTCTTAATAAATGTTTCTTCATTTGCACTTTAGGCAGTTATAATATTAAAGGTTTCATCTAAGCTAGTAACTATAGGATCTGGCAAAAAGACCTGATGTTTTTAGGTTGGCAGTAATTTTATGCAACAAGGATGGATGCCATTGTTGATGTCATTTTACTTGTGATGCAGCACTGAAACACTACATATCAGATATTCATCATGGAGGGTTTTTTTTAAATTGCATACAGTTGTAGTTTTTTTTCCCCCTCCAAGCTTTGACTATATAGGTCTTCTCCAATGTTTGTACATTCTGGACTGAATACTGTAGGTGTAAATGAATTAATGAAGACACAAATGAGCTTGGAGTCCTTGGCACCCTAAAACTATCTGATATTCACCTTCTCAGGGTAAGGAAAAGCTCCTAAAGAAAACTTTACCCAGTCAGTTTGACGTAACCAGGATTGGAACCTAGGCCCTCTGAATTATTAGTTGCAAATGCTACTACTCACCTATAGTTATTATGCAGTGTAGGTTCCAATAACATTTTACTGCATGCTATTGTGGGTAAACAAATCTTAAAATGAGTGCATTAGCATCAAAACTAAGTCAACAAAAGACCAAGAACTGCCCATATTCAGAGTGCAGCAAGGCAGCAAGGCCAATCCTCAGCATTGAGCAGTTCAACATGTCCCTGCTTTATTGGTCAGTATGAAGAATTTTGCACCAGGATTTAAATTGATGATTGTGCAGAAATTGCATCATTTGTGTCGACAAATTAGCTTTCTTAGAACTGGGCTTGAAATAATTATTGATGGCTCACAAAAGCACATTACCTCTCTGGTTGTATTAAAAATATAATTTTAAATTAAATAAATTGTTCCTTATAAAGCTGTAGACAATGTAGACAATGTAGACAATTCTACACTACATTCTACACTACATTCTACACTAATGTATTCAACATGTTCACACTAATTCCACTTACTTACAACTAGGACAAAAGCAATTGCTCTCATCATCAGTTATTGACAGACTGCTGCTACTCAAAATGGTGGCTGATGCTTCTGTGGCAATGTCTGATGTAGGAACTAGTAGGTGCTAGTAGGAACTTGCCGAGTTCATCCATAGGAGGAAAATCAAAGGTCATTAAGTTTTTCATATTTTTTAAGATTAAAATCTCTTTCTAAATGGATAGCTCCATTGGGTTGTGAAGTTGTTTCAGCAATTTAGCCTCTGGTTTAATTTCATGTTTTTTGGTTCAAGAGTGAGCTACTACTGCTGATTTATTAACCTGCTTAAAATGAGCATTCCAAAAGTGTTCTTTTCTCTAAATTTCTTTTTGCTTTTTCGATGTATATCCGATCAAAAGCATTTAATATCATAAAGTGCTGATTTCTGTTCTGTTGGTATGGAGTCTTTTACTGTGCAATCTAATTATTGATATTATATTTGTTCTTTGAGGCTAACATTATTCCATGTTCTTCGAATACCTTCTTAAATTTGTTGTGGTAATTTGGATGGTATAAGAAACTTTTGAATTTGTAATTTTCCTTGGTACTCTTCATTGTGGAAATCTCTCTTATCAATTTTTGTCTTTTAAATTTATGATAATTTTTATTACTGTATCTTTGTTGAAACCTTGATTACTCTGGTCAACATTTATTCTGTGGTATAGAGGGAAAATGTGTTATAATGAAAATCAGTGCCCTGGTTTAAAAAATTAATCTATTTTTGGCTATCACATCTAATTTTTATGATATGCGCATATATGTTTATGGTGCTAAATTCATTCAGCTTACGTCTATGATTCATTTTGTTATTATAAACCTGTTGATTTTCTTCCTAATTGGCTCCTACTGTCCTCCCTTATAACTTAGATGTTTATGTTTATATTCCCAGCACTTATCAGTTTTGTTCTTTGGGTGAGGTCCGTCTTCTTGTGAGGTATTTATGTTTACATTTACAGCTATCATAGATCTCAACTTCAATTGAGCTGAAAACTTTTGTACACTCATCTTCTATATGTGTAGTGCTAAAATAAAAGTTCAAGTATGACTTCTATATCAGGATTACATACATTACATGTCTACAAAGTCCTCAGAAGTTTTGTTACATTTGTGGGTGTTAGGTGTTTGATGGAAGGTACATAAAATAGACTCACCAACAAAGAAACTATATTACTCGTATTTCAAAGAGAAAGTTGGTGATCAGGATAATATGTTCACGCCTCATATTGTATATAACAGTTGTGTTGAGGGATTACATTATTGATATGAAGGAAATCTGAAGGCAATGCCGTTTGCCAAACCAATGATATGGAGAGAGCAGCAGAATCACCATGACGATTGTTACTTTTGCATGTACAAAATTGCTGACTACAACAAAAAAAATAAGGCAGGAATTAAATATCTAAATCTGAACTCAGCTATACGGCCATTCCTCATGAACCCAAAATACCCATACCTACACTTACAGCAGACCTCAATTTTAGTGAATCTGAAAGTAGCTCCGTGACTTATGACAATGAGTTGATTTCTGCTCCAGAAAATTTTAATGATGCACCACAACAGTTTAATCAATTTGAATTAAATAATATGGTGAGGGATTTAGGCCTCACGAAACAAAAATGTGAATTACTGGGCTCAAAGCTATAGAAGAAGAATTTATCATCACCTGGCTTTTCATTTTCTTGATATAGGAAGCACTATGCAGAAAAAGATCAACTTGTGTTTTGTGTAGATGTGTGTAATCTTATTCAGTAGTTGGGCAGGGAAACAAGTAACTGGTGTCTTTTTATTGATTCTTCCAAACAAAGTATTAAGGCAGTGTTACTTCAAAATGGCAACAAGTTAGCTTCAATACTGCTTGCACATTCTATGAACCTAAGAGAGTCTTATGAAGCTCTGAAGTTCTTTAGAAAATTAAGTACCATGAGTGGGAAATATGTGGTGACTTGAAGATCATTGGTCTGTTACTAGGACAAGAGGATACACAAAATATCATTGTTTTCTTTGAGAATGGGATAGCAGAGTTAGGGACAAACATTGGGAAACTGACCAATGGCCTGAGAGGGAGCAACTGGAACCTGGATAAAAAAAAAAGTTACTAATGTGCCTCTTTTTGATCATCAAAAAATTCTACTCCCTCCATTACACACAAAACTTGGCATGATAAAACAATTCGTGAAAGCACTTGACAAAAGTTGCCCTTGCTTCCATTACTTATACACAAAGTTACTATCATTGTCACAGGCTAAAGTCAGAGAGGGAATATTTGATGGACCACAGATAAGGAAATTGATGAAAGATGTTAATTTTACCAGCTCTATGAATGAAATTAAAAAAGATGCATGGAATGGATTCAGAGAGGTTGTTCAGAAATTTTTTGGCAATGTGAAATATCCTCAATACAAAGATATTGTCAGAAATATTTCAGACTGCTTGGCTGATAATATGAGTTTAAAGCCTCAAGTCACATTTTGACTACTTCCCGGCAAATTTAGGAGCTGTCGGTAAAGATTTCATTCATGATATAATCCAATAGTTAGGAATATTAAAAAGATAGTTCAAGGTGAAAGGTTTTACCAGGACTAGAAAGATGTTGAACATTGTTATCAGGGATTTTGAAATGTACAAATGATGGCGGATAACTGCTGGTGTCTTGCACAGGACGAACCTATCAGAGAACACTCAAGAAAATCACGTGCACTGCAGTTCAATGGAAAAAGCAAAAGGGGTACAGAAGATAACTAATATATATTCTCAAATTCAGGTACACTTTCATGGTATTATTGTTCTTTATTTTCTTAAAATGTTGTATGTGAGTGTGTAATACAATTATGTTTTCATTGAACATTGTCATATTGCCAAAACGAGATGTGCTATAGAAAAACAGAATACATTTTTGAATTCTGTGCACCAAAATTAGTTAAAGTCACCGATTTTTAATCGTACCACAGAAAAAAAATTTCATTTGTAACCTAAAGTTATTCGGGATGAATATATGCAATACTATATTTCATATTAATATTAATACTTTTTAACACAATGATTTACTTAATTATCCATTGGTATTCCATTTTGTACTCTGTTTCTATAAGTGGGATATTAATTATTCTGTGTGCCAAGCTGTAAAATATTGCATATTTATGTTGAATGGGTTATAACTATTATATTTGTGTAGTTTTATGTGTTTCTTTTCTATGGATTCCAAGTTCAGTCTATCTCCATTTCTTATAATTTTTAAATCTAGGAATGGAAGCCACCATTTTTATCTTCTCCTATGGTAAACTGTATAGGTTTATGTTTATATTAAGAAGTTCTAGAGCATATATTGGGGTGGGTTTTTTTTTTTTTTTTTTTTTTTTTTTTTTTTTTTTGTATTGCAAATATATCATTCATATACCAATACCATGTCATGAAAATTAAAGGGAAGGCTTTGGTGATATATATTTCAAAGGAGCTCATGAATAAATGTGCCAAAAACGGAGACAGGGGATTTCCCATTGCTAGGCCAGAAACTTGGTAATATTTTTGGATGAAACAAGATATTTTGTTAAACACTAATATTTGTAAATTTCAATGTCTTCATTTTTTCTGTTTGTAAATTCACGGATGTTAACCATTTCTTTGATATTTGCATAAGAATGCTATGCTCGGGAATATAGCTTTTATGTCAAATGACACCATTATATCTCCTGTTACAGTTCTGCTATTTTAAAGTCTTTCAACTAGGTCAAATGAATTTTTAATGCTCAAGCTTTGAAATGCTTTAAAGGAATTGAAGTTGTCAATATTTTTGCTAATTGATATGTGGATGAATTGATACTGTTAATTATTGGTCTTATGCTATTATCATTTTTTATGCATTTTGGGAAGTGCATAAAGTCTGGGTAGTACTGGATTGTCTGTGTGATTCTCTTGTTTTGCAGCAGTGAATAGTGTGTTAACTTCTTTCAGTTTTGGTTATATTTTTGATGCAGCTTTGAGAGGATTCTTTTCAATTAGTTTGTAGTCCTCTCCTTTTAAAATGTTCTCTACTCTGTTTATGCAATCATTTTTGTCCAAAGTGACTATTTTATTTCCTTTATCAATCTTTGTATATATTACTGGTTTATTTTCTAATTGTTGTAATGTACTACTGGAATTTTTAATTTCTTCTGTTTTTGAGGTTATCTCAAATTTTACTGCATCTCATTTAAATTAACATTTTTTCTCCTTTGTGTAGATGATAGGTGGCTATATCAATGTCAGCCATTTATTCTATATTTTATGGAAAATCTACACAATTTTTGAGGCCTTTGTTAAGGAAATTAATTTCTTCATGTAATGTTTGGGAAGTTAATTACATTATCTATTGTTTGTGTACATAGGGCTAGTAAAGCTTTGATTTGGCATCTGCGTAAATTGCTGAGTTTCTTTTTTTGTTTGTGATTCTTGTTTTTCATTTGATGCATTAAATTTTGGTGTAAGGTGCTGTAAGTTTTCCTATAAGTGAATTCCCAATGCGATTGAAAGTTTTAAATGTAATTCCTAAATTCCTAAATTGATTTAATTTGGCTTTTTGTACTGTAAACACTTCTGTTTTAATTGTCTTTTTTTTCTGCTGCTTTCTGGTGTATGCTATTGTCTATTTTAATACTTTTCTTAACAAAATTAGGAATGACTTTATTTTTAGGCCCAGTTTCAAAAGGTTAATATTAGCCAAAAATGCATCTTTTTCTAACTTGTAATTTTAGATGGGTTTTAATATCCAGTTTTGTGTTACTGAAGTCCATATTATATGTAATGAAAACGTTTGTATGTGTATCCGCCATTTTGTATCCTTAAAACCAGTGTGGTAGATTTTGCTTCTATAGACTTGTTTTGTATAATTAAATAAATTGTACTTACAAAGCTGTAGACAATGGAGTGGTAATATATTCTACATTAATGTATTCAACATGTTCATACTAACTCCACTTACATAACCTAGGACATGTTTTGGAAGCAATTGCTCTCATCATCAGCTGTTGACAGACTGCTGCTACTCGAAATGGTGACTGAATATAATGATGCTCCTGTGGCGGTGTCTGATGGTTTTAGTAGGAACTTGCTGAGTGCATCCATGGGATGAAAAGAAAAATTTATTAAATTTTTCTGATTTTTTAAAATGGAAGTCTTTTCTCAAGTTGATAGCTCAATTGGGTTGTGAAGTTGTTTCAGCAGCTTCGCCTCTGGTTTAATTTCATGATTTTGGTCCAAAAGTGAGCTGCTACTGCTGATTTATCAACCTGCTTAAAATGAATATTCCTAAAGTATTCTTTTCTCAAATTTTCCTTGTTTTTCTTCTCTGATCACAATCTGCACGTTTGATTTCATAAATTCCTGATTTTTGTTCTGTTGTTATGTTGTTTTTACTGTGCAGCCTAATAAATTCTTGATATTGTATTTGTTAGACTAAACTTTGGAATCCATAGAAAAGAGACCACACAGAAAATTATATCAAAAATAATAGTTATTAACCCCATTCCACATAAATATGCACTGTTTCATAGCTTGGAACACAGAATAATTAATATCCCATTTATAGAAACAGAGTACATAATGGAATACCAACTGATAATTAAGACAGCAATAATCAGTGGTTTCAACAAAGACACAGTAATAAAAATTATCAATAAATTTAAAAGACAAAAATTGATAAGAGAGATTTCCACACTGAAGAATACCAAGGAAAATTACAAATTCAAAGTTGCACATACCATCCAAATTATCACAGCAAATTTAAGAAGATATTCAAAGAGCATAGAATAATGTTAGCTCCAAAGAACAAATATTATATCAAGATAACAAATTATTATTCAGGAAATCCCTCACATTTCACTAATTTTGTTCCACTTGCTTGGACGTGTTTCAAAGGCTGTTTCCTTCATCTTCAGCATGATTCCACTGTTTGCGTCTATGGTATTAAGATGTCGCACTGTAGATTTTACAAACTTAGTGATGAGGTTACTATTGTTTGGAAGATCAAAATTAACCAAATTTTCCTTGTTTTTGTTTATGACTGTATTTTCCCACACTGTTCATTCTATGGGTTTTTGAAGAGTTTTTAAGAGATTGCACAGTATGTTCAGAGATACATTGGAAAAATGAAGAGAAATTTGGAGAAAAGAAAACTTAGGAATATTCGTTTTAAGCAGGTTGATAAATCAGCAGTAGCAGTTCACTTTTGGACCAGAAATTATGAAGTTAAACCAGAGACTAAGCTGCTGAAACAACTTCACAAACCAGTGGAGCTATCCACTTGAGAAAAGATTTTCATCTTAAAAAATAAGAAAAACTTAATGAATTTTCATTTTCCTCATGTGGATGAACTTAGCAAGTTCCTACTAGAACCATAAGACACTGCTGGTATCCAGCCACCATTTCCAGCAGTACTAGTAGTAGTTCAAGATCAACAGCTGATGATGAGAGTGATTGCTTCCAAAGTATGTCCTAGTGTAATGTAAGTAAATGGGGGTTATCAATAATCCCCACACAATTAATGGTCTGAAGGAAACATTTGTTTGAAAGATTATTGCAACAGGTCTAAACATGTAAAGCTTGCTATGTAAACTTCAGTGTCAGGCTTCAAGAGAATGTATGAGAAAAAGCAGACATCATTTGGATGGTGCTATTTTCAAAATTTTTGTTCAATTACACTTTTTCTTTTGTATCAGTAAATGGTAATAACATCTCTTTTTTTCACAAAAAAATTAAAACATATATTAAAATACATTTGTACATATATGTTTTGTGATTTCAAAAAGCATCAGTTATTTGCCAGATGTGTATAATATATGTAGTGATTATATACACATCTTTAATTTTTTTTAATGAGAATAATTACATTCTTACCTTACAGATGAATAGTCATGGCATTCTTAAAACGGATGATCTGATCACACGTTTTTTTCGATTAAGTACACAAATGTGTGTAGACTTATGTTACCGCTTCCTGGCAGAACCACCACCAAGTAACCCAACTATGGTTCGTACTAAGTGTTTCCATACCCTAGATGCCTTTGTACGTCTAATTGCTCTGCTAGTGAAGCATTCAGGAGATTCAGCAAACACAACTACAAAAATTAACCTACTAAATAAGGTAAGTGTATTTGTAACTATGAACACTAGAATTATAGAGCAAGATAATGTACATATCATCAAAGTTGAAGTATTAGAAATATGGATGGATACCTAAGTGAACATCCTAAACTGTCACCATTTTTCATTCATTGCTCATGGTAACAATGGTACAATAAAGGTTTATTTTGAAAATTTTGTAAATGTCAATGATGTTCATTTTACATCCATTCCATAGAAGATTACTTTCTGCACCTACAGTGTATTCACTTTTCATCATCCTTCTATGCATATAATGAGTAGAAAAGGTAGATTTTAGCATAATGAAATGTATTTAAAGTAATATAAGTAAACATTGATCATTTTAAAGTTAGAATTTAGTGTTTTTTCAGCTTTTTTGGTGAATCTGGTTTGAAAGGATAAATGTATGGTGGACAATTACTTTGAATTTTATTGATTTCTCATTTTAATATTTTTTGTTCAAGCAAATAAAGAGAAATTATAGTTATGAAACCACATAGGACATAGACATAGATTATCAGTTCAATTAGGTAATCAAATCAGAATCACTTTGAAAGCATTCACATCACATGCACGATATGTGTAAATATACATATTGAATATCCACTCTTTCAATTAACACGAAATCATTGGAAGTTTAACGTAGAACAAATTACAATATTGCATCCTTTAATCTGTTTTGTCTGTCTGTGACAATTAAATTATACTTGCTAAAATGTTGTTCTGCATCGATGCTATGTATGGGTAACAAGATGGATTGAATGGCTGCCTCAACGAAGTGGAAATTTCAGTTTTAGTGCTAGTAAAATTTAAGGGCAGTCTACTTTTTAATCATTGTAATTTTCAACAGCTACTCTAAGGTTTTTGTGAGAATATTCATAAGCACAAAAAATTATCTGCATCCAGCTCATTAAAATAAGAAATCTTTGACTTATAAGAACACTTTCTAAGCATTTACATCATAACTCTGACCATTCAACCCCTGGATTGAAGAGCTTATCGAGAGCTTGGAAAAGCATTTTATTTGTTTCATTTTCTACCATATGTTAAAAGTTTTACTTGACATTTTTTCATACATACAATAAACTTTTCTGTAATTGTTTACTTGACCTTTTCATTGGAGACATGCATTAAGATTTCATGTGTGTTATATGGCAACCATGTAGTAGCATATCTTTCTTAACCCTAAATTTAATGAATTAAATTATCTCCCAATTTATGGGCAAAAGGGTAGTTATATCCTTCAAGTTGTGTTATTAACTTAATAATTTGGTCTAACACTTCAATGACAAATTTACGTTGAATCTCTGTCATAGAACTAATTTCATCTTTCAAAATTTCTAAAATGTAAGAGGAAGTACTATTTAACATATTTTCCTCAAGTGAGAGGAAGAAGTACTTGTCTAAATATACTATGCTGTGAAACCATGAATTCTAGTGTGTTATAACTTAGCTAAGAAACAGAACAGGAGCTAGATCTGGCCACTTTTCCTGAAGATAATTTAAATATGTACTTTTGATTTTTCTAGAGTGCAAAATGGCAGCTTAAGCTTGGACACAATCAGCTCTTGACATCTCTTTCAAAAATGACATCTCCTTTCAAGATTACTTTGTGTGCAAAACTTTGAAAATGTAACAAATGATCTTAAATATTTGTTCTTAGACCTCCAAAACATGTCGCTATTTTTTTTTTAATGATGTTTAATGCTCGTTTTTACTACTGAGGCACAACAAGCATGGATGAGACATGAGATGAAATAATATATTATTGGGAAAGGATTTTTTCAAGGAAGGAAACATTCCAGGTGTAAGTTTAGGGTACCTCCCCAGCATTTGCCATTATATGAGGACTGAAGAAAACTTGGAACATACCTCAGTCTAGGGTCCTTGTGGGATTTGAACCCCAGCTCCCGCTCATGAGTCTGTGCCTTAACGAACTCGGTCACCAATGGCGGTTTTGTTCCTCTTATTAAGCTCTATTCCTCCTTTATTTTTGGCATTGAATTCTTTTTCAACGTGCATGCATCTATATTAACATATATATGCATACACTCTCTTTTTCCCACATGTATCTAGAATTTAACATAATGCGGTTATCTTTTCTTTTAGGTTCTAGGCATTGTGGCTGGTGTGTTGCTGCAAGATCATGACAATCGTCTCACAGAATTTCAGCAGTTGCCTTATCACAGAATTTTCATAATGTTGTTTCTAGAATTGAATACTCCTGAACCCATTTTAGAAGCTATTAATTACCAAGTTTTAACTGCCTTCTGCCATACATTGCATATTTTAAGGCCAGCAAAAGCACCTGGATTTGCTTATGCTTGGCTTGAGCTAGTGTCCCATAGAGTATTCATTGGAAGAATGCTAGCAATCACACCCCAGCAAAAGGTATGTACATAAACTTACTTAATAGTACAATTTTGATTGCTGTGTATTTTTACATGCAACATTGATCAAAAGCACAATGAAAGTAATATAAATCCCCTGTTGCATTTTGCATAACAAAATTTTATTTGTTTATTTAAATTTAAATAAAGTTTATAAAGGTTCGTATAATATTTCAAATTGTAAAATAATGAATACTAAGCAAAATACAAAAGAAATGAAAGTCTGTAGGTTTTGGCATTGGCCATTTGCCCTAACAATAAACTGTAAATTGCGAATGTATTGTAACCATTTATTCCAGTGTTCAGTACTCCTGCCTTTAATTAGCCAGAAAGTAAAAATGACCACCTTACACTAATAGAGAGAGCTGCACGTTGTCAAACCAGAAGACATCCATTCCTCCCCTTGTTGTTCCTTATACCTCATAAAACAAATTAAATTTATACATTTCTTAATTTTAATAAGAACTATGCTTAACTTATTTGAATTCTTAGTTTTCTTTTATTTCCAGTGCACAATCCCTGTCTATCTAGTTTACTTTGCTCACTGACCACATCCCTTTTTCTGTTAATGTTAAATACAAACTTTCCTAATGATACACTTATCGCAGTAACATTGGCACTTTTCATGCAGAGGGCCTGGGTTCAATTCATGGTTGGGTTCATTTTCTAACAAGTTTTTTCAGAGGTTTTCCCTCAGCTCTTAAAGTAAAACCTTGGGAAACTTAGGGTCACAAAGGCCCTAGAACTAATTTGACCTAGTTATCTTCTAACCATCATCTGGCAGAATAGATCTTCAGGATACCATACCATGATCATAAAGAAAAAAAGGGATACTATTATGTTATGGTCCTGAAATATTTTCTTAAAGAGCTCTTCCATATATCTAGCCATGTTTCTTTTATCATACCTTTCCTATATTCCATAGTTCCTTGACTTACAAAGAAAATGTGAATAGTGTCGTGCTCTTCTCCACAAATGGCAGAACTCTTTGATCCACCTAACACGTATAACCCTTTAAGTTTCATGGTTTGATCGCTCTTAAAAATTAAAATATATAAAATAAATCCAATATCTTTCAGGCTCCAAAAACTTGTTAATTCTTCTTAGCATGTTGTCTACCAGTTGAGGAAAATAATTTGGCTTTCTATGAGGGAATCCCATGTGTCTTTGTACTGTTGAAAATGGGATAAACCAGACATCACCATAAGCTCTTCTGATTTCTTCTGGTTAGGTAAGGATTTCTGGAAAGTTACCAGAAAGATTTGAGGATATGGATAAACATATGTTATGGTCATTATTGGAGGAGAAAAGTTCTCATGTTGTA
Organism: Metallyticus violacea; assembly: GCA_030762175.1. Taxonomy (NCBI): domain Eukaryota; kingdom Metazoa; phylum Arthropoda; class Insecta; order Mantodea; family Metallyticidae; genus Metallyticus; species Metallyticus violacea. The sequence continues at coordinate 37,059,630 of CM060845.1, read as the reverse complement.
CAAAGTGTTGAAAGATGATACAGATGCTGAAAAATAATGTGCAATAAAAATGAAAGGGCAGGAATGGCATGGTTTAGGCTGAGGAACTGGAAACTTCTTCATAGGTCATGAAAGTGTTTTGAAGTGAAGACAAAGTTTAGTTTCATATAATACTGCTAATGAAAAGTAAAAATGTAATTTTAGAGACAATATAAACACTTCACTTTAACAAACTACCACAGCTAGACTAAAAAATGCTATTACTACGAAACTTTCAGATATTACAAGAACAAGCATGAGTTTCTTGTCTATGTTTAGAGTATCCATCATTTCTTTTTTGATGGCTATAATGATAGTGCTAGCCTTTATTTAACAGCCCTCGTAAATTGAAAGAAGAATTGTAGGCTAAATGGCTAGATAATTAATGTAGTTTACTGAAGTTCACTATGCAAAGTATTGTGTGTGCAGATTATTTATCAAACCTGAGTATAGTGGGAAGATATTGATCTTAAAGCATATACTTCCAAATGGCTGGCAACAAGAGTTTACAGTTGAGTTTGCTCCATTGAAGTGACTGTTAAACATAAATACTATATTTAAGTAAAAATTGTACTTACGAAGCTGTAGACAATGGAGTGGTAATATATGTTACATTAATGCTTTCAGTTGTTAACACTAACTCCACTTACTTATTTAAAACTTTGGACTGGTTTCGGGAGAGGTTCCTCCCATCATCGGCTGCTGTTGACTGAGTGCCGTTGTTCGAAACGGGGGATGGACGCCCGTTCGCCCCTGTGGTGGTATCTCGTGGCTTCAATAGAAACTTGCTGAGTTCATCCAGCGGCGGAAAATCAAAATTCATTAAGTTGTTCTTATTTTTTAAAATGAAAATTCTCTCCCATGTGGATAGTTCTATTGGTTTGCGAAGTTGTTTCAATAATTTAATTTCTGGTTTTATTTCATGATTTTTGTTCCAAAAATGAGCTGCTATTGCTGATTTGTCTATCTGTTTCAATCTAATGTTCCTAAAATGTTCTTTTCTTCGAATTTTTGGCGGATCTTTTCATGAGCTTCTTTGAAATACACATTACAAAAGCATTTCCGTGGATCTTCAAGACATGGCATAGATATGTGGACGACATATTCGCAATAATACCTAAAAAACATTCTACAGATGCATTAAAACTCCTCAACTTACAACACAAATCTGTACAGTTTACCATAGAAGAAGAGAGAAATGGTTGTCTCCCATTCCTTGATTTAAAAATAATAAGAAATGCAAACAGTTTTAACTTTGGAATTCACAGGAAACAAACACACACAGAAAATTACATAAAAAATGATAGCTATAACCCCACCCCACATAAATATGCAGTGTTTCACAGTTTAGCACACAGACTAATCAACATCCCATTGACTGAAACCGAGTACAAAATGGAACACCAACATATAATGAAGACGGCTATAACTAATGGTTTCAACACAGACTCAATAACAAAAATCATCAAAAAAGCTAAAAGACAAAAATCAATTAAGGAAGTCTCCACACTTAAAAACACCCAAGACAGATATAAATTCAAAAGTTTCACATACCACCCAACTTACCACAACAAATTTAAGAAGATATTCAAAGAGCATGGAATTATGTTAGCCCCAAAGAACAAATACAATATAAAAAATTTAGTAGACTGCACAATGAAAGATACCATTCCCACAGAACAAAAATCAGGAATATATGAGATTAAATGTGCAGATTGTGAGCAGAGCTACATTGGGAAAACAAAAAGAAATTTAGAAATTCGAAGAAAAGAACATTTTAGGAACATTAGATTGAAACAGATAGACAAATCAGCAATAGCAGCTCATTTTTGGAACAAAAATCATGAAATAAAACCAGAAATTAAATTATTGAAACAACTTCGCAAACCAATAGAACTATCCACATGGGAGAGAATTTTCATTTTAAAAAATAAGAACAACTTAATGAATTTTGATTTTCCGCCGCTGGATGAACTCAGCAAGTTTCTATTGAAGCCACGAGATACCACCACAGGGGCGAACGGGCGTCCATCCCCCGTTTCGAACAACGGCACTCAGTCAACAGCAGCCGATGATGGGAGGAACCTCTCCCGAAACTAGTCCAAAGTTTTAAATAAGTAAGTGGAGTTAGTGTTAACAACTGAAAGCATTAATGTAACATAAATACTATATATTTTCAATTACTTGGAAAATTATCCTTTACCGTTAGTTATCTTTGAGAATTAAATTAATTTTTTGAGGGATGTTATTCTTCAGTTCATCTAAAATGTATGTACAATTTATCTGTCACAATGGTACTCAAGAATGATGATCATAGGGGTTAGTTAAGGAAATCAATTGAACCTCATGCTACTACTGATAACTAAGGCCCAGATTTCTGTGTAATTGCATATTCTATTTCTTTTCGTCTATCTATTAGTAAGTTGGAAATCTTTGCAAATTGTGATATTAACACTGGTATAATGAAATATAATATTAAGTTCATTATATGATTGAGTCAAACAATACACTCTTATTGGCTCCACTTACTTTTTAAACTTAGTATGTGTTTCATAGACCATTGTCTACATCCTCAGCTTAACTGTTAGCTGAGGATGCCAACTACAGTCTGTGAAATATGTACTAAATTTAAACAAGTGAAGCCAATAAGAGTGTGTACGAGGGGGAATAAAATATAAACTGGAATTTTAAATTAGTAGCTCTGGTAGTGAATGAAAATGGGTGGGGCTTTAATAGGATGTTGTGCGGATGTCTGGAGTAGGGGTCTTGGTGTGTCATACACCGCAGAGCTGCCGCTCGCTTCAATATGCCATGAGCAAGCAAGAGGTACACACATCAGTTGCGCAGCGCATGATTATCATCAAGTTTCTGGCGAAAGAAGATACCAAAGCTTCATAAATTTTGAGAAGGCTCTCTGCACAGTTTTGGAAACAATCCTTTCAAAGACCCAGGTGTGTGAATGGTACAAAAATTTTGGCAGGACAGGAAGCAGTAGAAAATGAGCCCTACATAAGACGACCATGAACAATAATTACTGCAGACAACATTCATGTTGTACGTGACCTTATTGAAGAAGATCAGTGCATAGCAATTTCTGAAGTTGCTTCACTAATAGGAATAAGTTTTGGAAGTGTTTTAAGCCATCACCAATAATGAACTCAACCTCCGAAATAGTCTGCCAGATGGGTTTCATGTCTCACCCAGGAACAAAAACTGTTATCTTAATATGGGAAAAACTGGGAGAAAATGCAATGGACACTTCTGGAACATCCTCCTTAAAGTCCAGATTTATCATCTTGTGACTACCGGACTACCATTTGTGTGGGCCATGAAAGAAGGAGCAAGGTGATTTGATGATAATGCTGTGGTAGAGAAGTACGTGCACAACTGGCTGCACACATATTCCTACTCTTTCTTCCATGACAGCAATAAAAAGTGCAAATTCTATGGCAAAAATGCGTGTCAAATTCTGGAGACTATGTAGAAAAATGAGGTGGTGGTTTTGTTTTTGTTGGTGGATTAAATAAAATTGTAAAATATAATCCCAGTTTATATTTTATTCACCCTCATAGTTTGTTGTTTGTTTCAATCATGCAATAATTCTTAATTATATGATTAGCTTTACTGTACAAGTTCCAATTAGCATTTCAAAATAAAATTACTTGTTTAACCATTATTACATATTGCCATTTTACATCTTTCAAGAAGAGATTATAGTGCAAAAAACAAGCTTGCAACTAATCTGAGATTTTCTTGGAAATCAAAAAAGTCTTTTACAAGGGTTTTGGTATAATGAAGAATAATATTGCATATATTACCACTTTACTTCTCTTGAGAGGAGATTATAGTGCAAAATACATACAACAAATTTGAGGTTTTCCTCGAAATCTAAAAAGTGTGTTACAAGGGTTCTTAAAATGAGTTTCCTCTAAAGATATTAATCCCCTGAATGAGAAGAATTGTCATTTCTGGCCTTTTGCGCTGCCTGTGACATTTGCCTGAGAGAAGTGTGGCATAAATGACAAAAGACATGTGGAAGAATCTTGCCCTTATGGGAGGCATATAAATATCAAGGATATTTTTCTACAAAATATTTAAGTCCATGTATGGACCACATCACATTTTACCAGTCTATCTTTTCCTGTTGCAGATTTTTCTTGAGCACCTCAGTCCACTTTGTGCTCTATTACTTTTTGTGGCAGTGAGACCACTGCCTTTTTCAATTGTAAATAGGTCTTGCATAGATACTTTTGTATCTCTAGCAACATCAATCAAACATTACTTTAATAAAGTTATGGCACAACTCTTCTCTGAAATTGAGGATTTCTTACCCTATTATGTGCACATGAAGAGAAATGAAAGCCACAAAATAGTAAAAAAATTGCAAATTCCCAAACAAATATAGAAGTAAAAATAATCATGTCTTTTGAATATTAATTCAATTTGGAATTGAACATGGTGAAACATGCATTAAATGCATTAATAATCTCTTCTAAGTGGAAATATTTAGAACACTCTTTATGGCTTCACTTATATTAGATTTCTCAGGACATGTTTCAAGGAATAATTGTCTATATCCTCAGTTGTTAAACAACTTTTGGATCTTTCATAGAAATTGGATAGGTAGGCATCTGGGTTGACTCTGGTGATCTTGTGATAAACTTGAATAAAAATCTGTGTGCTTCCGGGATGTTGAAATTCATAAGGTTTTGCTCATGTTTTTTTTATATAAATCCTTTCCCATTTGTTTAATTCGTTTGGTTGTTGAACTGTTTTTAATAACTTGATGCCTTTTTCAATTTCATGGTTTTCATTCCAAAAATGTGCTGCCACAGCTGATTTATCTATTTGTTTATAATGGATGTTTCTCCAATTTTCTTCAGCCTTTATTTCTTCAAACAATGCCTATTTTTCTCTTTGTTTTTCCTGCGTAGATTTTTTCACAAAAATCCTTACAATTAATCTGGTAAATACCAGATTTTTTTCTCTTCGAACCTAGAATCTGTATCATTTAATTTCAATATGTATATTTTTCCTCCCTTCCATAATTGACACGGTGTAAAACGTTTATTGAAATTAAACATATCCTGGGTAAATCTCATGTAAGTGAAAATGTAAAGAATGTTCTAAATGTTTTGACTCGTTTCAAGTCTGTATGAAAACTGAAGGATATCTGGCTGGCATATGAATGTAATAATGGCAGCATGCTACATAGCTGTTCACTCAGTCACTAGAAATGTTCAGACCTTAAAAAGTTGTAGAAATAGAGAGTCCAAAAGGAACTATTTTTTTTACTGCGTTAATTTATTGTCACTTTGATTACATTGGCCTTCTCGTAATGTTTTTAGGGTGAATGTGAATACTGTTGGTGTGTGTAGTTATTAAAGGAATGAAATTAATGATTGCGCAAATGAGCTTGGAGTCCTTGGTACATTAAAGCTATCTGGAATTCATCTTCTCAGGTAAGGAAAAACTCCTAAAAAGAAACCTTATCCAGATAGCTTGACGTGACCAGAAGGCAAACCCAGTATCTCCATATTAGTTGCAAATGCTACTGCCGGACTATGGAGGTGGTCAAAAAGAAACTTAAAAGAAATAATATAGCAAGACGGCATTGCTTTATGTTCCGGTATTAAAATTGTAGAAAGGACACCTAAAATGTGCTTTAAAAAGTTATTCACGACACACTATTACTGGTAACTGGTAAAAATTAAATTAAAAGTACAAAAATAATTATCAATTTAAATTATTAATTATCTGATATTTGTATTTTTTTGTATAATAAGAAAATAATTTAAATAATAAATATTCAATTTTTTGAACAACAATATTATTTGTGAAGAAAAATTTAAAAAAAATAAATGCAAGACATTAATTAACTGATTTTTCTTTTCAATATTTTTGTATTAACAATGTGCAGAATATGAATGGAGAGCCTATCCCTTATGGCATCTAACAAAGGATACTACCAGAAATTCCAAGGCAATAATGTTATGTCAGCATCTCAGTGAAAATTTATGGTGACAAATCACATAAAGCAGTTGTTTCCATACGGATGAGTGGTATTTAAAAGATTTTCCTTATTATATAATTTTTCTGTTTAAGTCTTTGTAATCGGAACTGTTCCCCACTGGAACTGCATTTTAATTTCATTTTGGTTTGTTTATGGATGCTCTTTAACATTTCAGGTCATCAGCATCCCATTCTATTCAGGGCATGAAACGGCCGATAAATTTTGCTCAGATGCCTCTTCTTTCAGGCTTGAGGTTCTTTTACATGCTGTAAATCTGCGATACGGGAACCATAGCTTTAGTTCCTTTCTAAAGGAAGCCATACTTAGGATATTTAGGCCTGAAAAAAATCCTTCAACCCTAGGTAGGATTGAACCCGCAATCTTGGATTTACTAGGCAGGTAGACCACCAGGACTGACAAAGTTCAGGGCATGAATTGACAGAAAGTCAATGATGCAAACCAAGATCAAATACTAATGGGTTATTATAACAAGTCTCCCCTCTACCCAAAATCTTATTCAAGGCAAGATAACCTCTTGCAGGAGTACTGCTACACTCATATTTCACAGATAATCTGCCCACATAGTACTTAAACAGATCTCTTGGTTAAAATGATAAACAGTGACTACCAGCAATGGTAGAGGTGAACAAGTGAGAGCTACAAGTGGGGTTCAGGAAATAAAAGTGAGCAGTTTGGTAAGGGCAGTTGCTGCCCACATTATGGACTTGATCTTTCTGTAAATGTACCAAAGCCATGTTGCAGCAACTTTAGCCACTCTGCAATTGGAAAAATATAACAGCAGAGCATTTCATCCTGCAGCTCTAGCTAGCCACCCATAAGTCTTAATTTTTAACTTTGCATTTTAACCTACATACTATATGACTACAATTAGAATGCCACAATTAAGTTATGAAGAATAAATTCATAACACACTCCAGTTAAAATGTCATGTTGATAGGGAAAGGGAACCAATTAAACTAATAAGAATAGTTTATATCAAACTATAATTAACTTTTTTCTTTTAAATATAACTATCAGTTTGTAGGAATTTTTATTTTTGTTATGTATCAGATTAACTATATTTTAATTTGGAAGTGTAAATATGTATACCACTCAACTGTATATCTTCATATTATTGAATATTTGTTTTCTTTCTTTTTTGTTTTTAAGGGTTGGGGAATGTACGCGCAACTTTTGATAGATTTGTTTAAGTTTCTGGCACCATTCCTGCGCAATGCAGAACTTGCAAAACCAGTAACACTTCTGTACAAAGGAACTTTAAGAGTGCTTTTGGTACTTCTCCATGATTTTCCAGAGTTTCTCTGTGATTATCACTATGGATTCTGTGATGTCATTCCACCCAATTGCATTCAGGTAATTTTTTTTTTTTTAAATTTTTAAACATCAGAATTAGATTTATTTTAACATAAGCTAAAATTATTTAATTAATTCCTTTCACAGTTTAATGAAGGATTTCTCTCTGTTGCAATAAAGTAATCAGTAGCAGCTTGCTTCTGTAGAAGAACTTATGAAAAAGAACACTTTATTCTGTTGAGAAACTTGGGAATCTTGCTGAAAATGTTTAGCATTTTGAGTGAAGGAGCTGTTAAATCTTGTACAAACGAAGCTATTGACATTGGAGTGGTAATATATCCTAAACTTAGGTATTACTTTTTTACACTAAACTCCACTAAAAGTAAGACTCGTTTTGGGAGAATCTCTCCCATCTTCAGTTGCTCACTGAACCGCCGTTACTGGAAATGATGGCTAGATATCAGATGTTCCTGTGGTGGCCTCTGTTGGTTTATGTAGGAAATTGCTGAGTTCATCCATAGGAGGAAACTTGAAATTCATTAGGTTTTCTCTATATTTCAATACGAAAATTTTTTCCTAATGGATAACTCCAATGGGTTGTGAAGATATTTCAGCAGTTTAATTTCCGGTTTTATTTCATGATTTTTAGTCCAAAAGTGAGCTGCTACTGCTGATTTATCCACCTGCTTAAACCGAATATTCCTAATATGTTCTTTCCTCCGAATTTCCAAATTTCTCTTTGTTTTGCCTATGTAGGTCTGCTCACAATCTGCACATTTTATTTCGTAAATTCCTGATTTCTGTTCTGTTGGCATGGAGTCTTTTGCTGTGCAACCCAATAAATTCTTGATGTTTTATCTGTTCTTTGGGGCTAACATGATCCCATGTTCTTTGAAAATTTTCTTGAACTTGTTGTGGTAAATTGGATGGTAGGTGAAAGTTTTGAATTTGTATTCTTTTGTTTTTTTTTCAGTGTGGAAACTGCGTTTATCCCTTTTTATCTTTTAGATTTATTGATAATTTTTATCACTGTGTCTTTGTTGAAACTATTGATTATAGCTGTGTTTATTATTTGTTTGTATTATATTTTGTACTCTGCTTCTGTGAGAGAAATATTCATGAATTTGTGTGCCAAACTGTGAAACACTGCATATCTATGTGAAATGGGGTTATAACTCTCATTTTTATGTAGTTTTCTGTAAATTCTAAAACTCAATCTCCATTTCTTATAATTTTTTAATCTAAAAATGGTAGTCACCTATTTCTTTCTTCTTCTATGGTAAATTTTATAGATTCATGTTGCAAATTAAGAAGTTTCAGGGCATATTAAGTGTTTCTTCGGTGTTATTGCAAAAATGTCATCCACATACCTTACCACGACTTGAAAATTAAAGGTAAGGCTTTTGTGATATGTATTCCTATATGTAAAGCCTTTAATTTTCAAGTCATGGTATCCACATACCTTACCACGACTTGAAAATTAAAGGTAAGGCTTTTGTGATATGTATTCCTATATGTAAAGCCTTTAATTTTCAAGTCATGGTATAAGTATGTGGATGACATTTTTGCAATAACATTGAAGAAAAACTCAATAGATGCCCTGAAACTCTGAAACTTCTTAATTTGCAACATGAATCTATAAAATTTACCATAGAAGAAGAAAGAAATGGTTGGTTACCATTTTTAGATTTAAATATTATAAGAAATGGAGATTATTTGAGTTTTGGAACATACAGAAAAGAAACACACACAGAAAACTACATAAAAATGAGAGTTATAACCCCATTTCACATAGATATGCAGTGTTTCACAGTTTGGCACACAAATTCATGAATATTTCTCTCACAGAAGCAGAGTACAAAATATAATACAAACAAATAATAAACACAGCTATAATCAATGGTTTCAACAAAGACACAGTGATAAAAATTATCAATAAATGTAAAAGACAAAAAGGGATAAACGCAGTTTCCACACCTGAAAAAAAAAACAAAAGAATACAAATTCAAAACTTTCACCTACCATCCAATTTACCGCAACAAGTTCAAGAAAATTTTCAAAGAACATGGGATCATGTTAGCCCCAAAGAACAGATAAAACATCAAGAATTTATTGGGTTGCACAGCAAAAGACTCCATGCCAACAGAACAGAAATCAGGAATTTACGAAATAAAATGTGCAGATTGTGAGCAGGCAAAACAAAGAGAAATTTGGAAATTCGGAGGAAAGAACATATTAGGAATATTCGGTTTAAGCAGGTGGATAAATCAGCAGTAGCGGCTCACTTTTGGACTAAAAATCATGAAATAAAACCGGAAATTAAACTGCTGAAACATCTTCAGAACCCGTTGGAGTTATTCACGTTGGAAAACATTTTCCTATTAAAAAATTGAGAAAACTTAATGAATTTCAAGTTTCCTCCTATGGATGAGCTCAGCAATTTCCTGCTTCAACTAACAGAGGCCACCACAGGAACATCTGGGTGTCTAGCCATCGTTTCCAGTAATGGCAGTTCAGTGAGCAACTGAAGATGGGAAAGATTCTTCCGAAATGCGTCTTACTTTCATGTAAGCAAATGCAGTTTAGTGTATAAAAAAATGAATACCTAAGTTTAGAAGGAGTTGTTGTTTTGTGTTTACATATGACTCTACTGTAAAAGGAAGTACATAGTATTTTTAACAAATTTCATTCAGTGTATTGCCATAGATGGAGCTTTGTAGATGTAACTTTGAGTCTATGATTTTAAATGAGTTGAAGCTGAAGCACTGAACTTAGGCAAATACTTTTGGGCAATATTCACTTCACTTGCCACATTTAGGAACTGATGTGAGTTTAAAAGGGTACCAAAATTCCTGGAAGATGCATATACTTTGGCTAGTCACAAGTCAATCAACATTGATGTTGCAAGAATTGTAAAAAAGTTTGAGATAAAGAGAAATCTAAACTTAGTATTAATATCAGTGCAAATACTCATGCATCAGCATCTGCATCTTACCCTACAATGTTTCTTAAGTCCCAAATTTCCTCTCTGATTATCAGAATGTAGATCTTTTAAGTTTAACTTAATTTATGGAGGAAAAATTATCAGAGATGAAAGTTTAAGCATCTGTAACATGATTATAAATGACATAAATAAAAGAATTTGGCATCTTAATCCAAAAGCTAAATACAGTCAATCAAGCACAGAAACAAAAGTGAAAAGGGTTCCAAAGATTGGGAAAAATGGTTGTAATATTTTTAAACTCGAAAAAGGGTAACATAGTAATCTTTTCATTTGAAACTCAAGTTAGCAAGACCTTCCTTCCAGAAGACTCCAAAAATGATAGGAGCAACACCCATTATTATAGATGGGACATTTTATGTTACATCATGGCATTATTTCTGCTCACACTGCATGAACAGTGAACTTTTTTAGTGAACAAGGCATCCAAGTGCTCTACTCTTGAGAATTTATTTCTTTCCTTTTCTCTTCTTTGAAAGAAGTAAAAGAAAGCTGCTTGGATGCCAATTTTATTTTGGTGGTAAGTTATTGCAGATTATTTAAGGCCCAATAAGTAATGATTGAAGCAGTAAAAGAATAGAAGACAGACATCAGCATTCTGTTGCAGTGTTTTTCAGCCCAGCCAGTGTGCCATTTGTATCTTCAAAACTTAAGTTGTTAATAGTGCAAAACTTTTTCCAAAGTAGGGAAAGAAATGTTTCATTATCAAAAATGCAAATAAGTTAATAATGAAATTATATTCAACAATTAAGTTAGATTTCCAGATAATTTTTTGGCTTAATTTTTTTACAGATGAGAAATCTCATATTATCAGCTTTCCCAAGAAATATGAGACTTCCTGATCCATTTACTCCAAATCTTAAGGTTGACATGCTACCCGAGATAGCACATGCACCAAGGGTTTTAACAAACTTTGCATCAATGATACAGCCAATGAGCTTCAAAAAGGTATGTAGCTGCACATGCAATATTGCATTTTTTGCCATGTTAAAGCTTCGTCGTTTTATGTTATATTAAGTACTTGTTGCTCAATATATTATGTCCAGTATTTTTGCATTTTTTAAAATTGCAATTGTGTTTAATTCTTTTGTACAAATGTTTTAGCACAAATTTGAATAGTTTGGGATTTTCACAGTGAAATATAGTATCATATAACAAATTATGTATGAAGTCGCTCAAATTTCACTAGTTTTATTCCACTTACTTGGACATATTTCCAAGGCAAATTTTCTTCATCATCAGTACGGTTCCACTGTCAGCTTTCCAGTGTGGTATTAAGATGTTGCTCTTTGGATTTTATAAACTTTTTGATGAGGTTACTGTTGTTTGGAAGATCAAAATTAACTAACTTTCCTTGTTTTCGTTCAAGAATATGTTTTCCCACACTGATAATTCTATGGGTTTTTGAAGAGCTTTTAAGAGTTACATTTTGAGAAATGTAAAACATAAACATATGGAAAAATCAGCATTAGCATACCATTTTAACCCCTCCCCCCTCCCTCAAAAAATGAATTCCAATATGAACCAAAACTCTTAAAACCTCTTCAATAACACATAGAATTAATAGCATGGGAAAATATATTCATAAACAAAAACAAAGAAAATTTATTTAAGAAATTTCAAAAAATAAGACATTTTTTAAAAAAATTCTGTTTGAACTCATAATGAAGCTTTTTAAATTGTAAATTATAATTTACAAAAAAAGAAACTTCAGTTAATTTTGATCTTGCAAACAGTAATCTCGTCATTAAATTCATAAAATGTACAGAGCAAACTCTTAACGCCATATTGGGAAGCTGACAGTGGAACAAAATTAGCTGAAATTTGGGCAACTTCCTCATAAAAAAAACTCTAAAATTATACTATATTTCAATGTGGAAATTCCCACTATTTAAAATGCACTGCACAAAAGCCAATGATTATCTGTACAGCTTTATGAGTACTTGCCCCTATTTATATGTGATGATGTAGTACAAACATGAGCATAATTTTAAGGACTTGTAAAGCTTAATGAATATGGAATTAATTTGTCTTTAAGCGTTATTTAGGCAGTATCATTTCATAATGGCACTAGCCATAAAACAATCCTAGTATATCATGTTTTTACTTCATTTACCATTTGGAAAATATTTTTATAAATGGTATTAAGATAGTTACATGAATAAAGAATGTTGTAAATTCTATGTAATTTGTCATCTAACACTCTTATGATTCACTTACTTTTAAATACAGTGGTACCAGTTTTGAAGAGACATCCTCTCCAACTTCAAAACCAATACCACCGTATTTAAAAGTAAGTGAAGCATAAGAGTGTGTTAGATGACAGATTAGATAGAACTTACTTTTAACAAGCTTCACTGTGTGAGTTCCAACAGAATTTTTTAAAAATTTCTTATTCTTAGAAAGTTCTGAAATGAGCTGCAAATAGCAGGGGGATGTGTTTTATCCATGCCAATAATTCCTTGAAGCTGTTTGAGGAGATAGCACAAAATAAATTAAGCCTTAGAGATGGACATCTCTTGGCATTGGAAATTAATGATGGCTTCATGAATATCAACTGAGCATCTTCCAAGCTATCGGCCATCTAGATTTTGTGGTCTTCCTTGGAGTATTAAATCTATTTGCTAGTCTGTGCCTTATTTCGCATATACATTTTTGTAATATTATTGATTTGGTCTTAGCAGGTGGATCCATTCAGGTGTCATATGCCATTGTCACCAAATTGGTTTTGGAACTGTGATTTGTCCATGAATATGCTCAGATAATCAATCAGTACTTAGTTGGTATCCCATGAAACCATTTTTTTTTGCCAAGTATGTTTTACATTAATGTTCTAACTTTAAAATCTTAACAGTAAATTATTGCTTTAATCATATTATTGTTATATCTTTTTAATTACTTCATAATATTTAAAGTATGTAATGTACTATGGTAATGTTAATTCTAGTGTATAGAATGATTTTAATAAATCAGTTACAATTAAACCAACTATATGCTTTATAATAATTAAGATGGAGGCTATAATTGAGTTATGTTGTGAAAAAACAAGTATGATGTTCTTGTAGAAAAATGATTTTCTTCATTATCTTATGAAGGTAAACTGAAAGTGAAAGATACAAGAGGACAACACCACATTTGTTGGTTATAAATATTTTTACTTTGAAAGGTGGAAAATTGTACCAAATTAGAAAATCTGTTAGAACTTTTGCAACAAGAACAAATTTATCTGTGAGTATGACATTAATAATGAGTCTGTTTTCCTTGAGTACTTTTTGTTGATGAGTTAAACTCATCCAAAAAAGAAGTGGCAAGCTTTAGTACACACCTGTAGGAATAAATGAAAACTAGTGAAAAATCTAAACAGCTTAGGAGAGATATTTTCTATATTTTAAATATGCATGTATTACCTGATTAGATGTTAAATGAAATTTCTCTGTTTATGAACCTATATTTCAGTGACATTTGGAGGGAACTAAAATTTACTGAATTGCAAATAATGTACAACCTTAAATTTAAAAAAAAAAAAATGCCTTGGCTAGAAATGATAATCAATTTAGAAAATATCAGAAGCATTCACTAATACTGGGTTCACAGTATATACATTTTAATGCATGCCATAAACAGGAAATGCATTTGTTTGGACCATGTGCTCTGATGGCTGAACAATCAAAAGTGCAAGCAAGTGAACATGCCTGATAATAAAAATTACTTATGTTTGAATTTTTTTATTTGTTGGTTTCTGTAGTATGGCAATAATGTGTATTTAATGGACAAGATATACTTGAATTTTAACGCATTTATGCTTAAACACAAGCACATAAATTAATCATCTTCATTTTCACGATAAAAGTCACATTATGTTGAGTGAATAACTAAAAAGAAAATTTAAATTACATAATATCAGATGTGTAAACCCTTTGCTTCTACTATTGCCTTCATTCTTTGGTTATCACTGCAACTGACATGTTCGTTACTACACTCTTACAGAAAGTTTTAGATTAAAACAGCCTTGTTTGTTAGTATCAATGCATTTCTGCTGTGACTGAGCGTACACACACTTCAGCAGGTTTCAAACTGGTTCTTGCAGAGGCAAAATATCGATGATTCATTGGACTCCTTGCTCAGTAGATTTGAATCCAATTGAAAATGCATGGACAGAGATAAAAGTAAATTGCCCTGAAGGATAAAAGCCTTTGTGGGACCAATTACAGAACCTTGGGAGTATCCTCCCATCAAAAGTCGTCTAGGCCCTTGATTTTATCCAAGCCCCAAAGAATGAGAACAGTAAAAGAAGTGCAGGATTTAAACATCCAACATTAAGTTAATTTTTTTTTTTTAATTTTTTCATATAAGAATATTTGTTAATTTTCTAATAACTTTGAAAAAAAAAGCAGAGTTATATTTTCCTGTGTATATTAAAATTTGCTTTTACTTACAAAAAATAACAAACTAAAAAAAGTTTGTGTATGGATAGGATTTGAAGTTGACACCTGCTTTTAACCACTGGATTATCAGCCCCATCTGCTTGAAGAATTGGTTAAGACTGGTGGTGACAGAATGAGGTTCAAGGCTGTAATATCCACACACCGATACCTGACAGTGTGAAGAATTGAATGTGGAACCAAGCAGAATTAGACAAGTTAACTCTTCAAGATTCTGCTCTCTCTCTCTCTCTCCCTCTCTCTCTCCCTCTCCCTCTCTCTCTCTCTCTCTCTCTCTCTCCTCCCTCCTCCCCCCCTTAGGGTGTACAACTTTGGCCAATGTAATCATAGTAGCTACTGAACACAAGATGGTAAAAAATTACAATTGCCGTATGTTAACAAATTTACAAATTGACATATGTGCATTATACTATTACCATAATTAGTTTATGTTTTTATAATAGCTATTTATCTTAGCTATTATTTTCTTATCTCCATCTGACTGTATCCTTCTTGTCATGACATGATACTCTCTGCCCAGTTCTTCCTACAGTAAATGTTAAGTAGACTCAACTTTTATCTGTGAATATTTAAAGCCAAGTTGTCATCCACTTTTACATACAAATTAAGAACATTTAAAAAATATATGATAGAATTATGTTCGTATCATACCACAATGAAGTTAGGTAAGAAATAAATAATGCAGCTTATACATGGAATGTTCAATGAAGAATTATAATACTTTTATCACAGAACATAATTATTCATGCTAAAATCTAACTTTACAATATCTTGCTCTAATGTTAGCTTAATACATAATGTACATGGTACTAGTTTCTTGTCACTTCCCCTTGTGAGAGGTTGAGACATGGTCAGTTCCATTTAAACAAAATGGAGGTGATAGGCAACAAACAATATGCTCGGAAATTCTGCTTTTGTTTCAAAAATTCTTCAGCTGAGGCCTATGAAGAATTTGCTCTTCTCTAGCATAACTCAAAGATGGTTTAGAGGAAAGGCAATCAATTTAAAAGAAAACTGTGACCCAGTGCTCCAGTTTGTGCTCTTAATGGAAGAAACTCCACTGCTGTCATTGTGAGAGGAGGATCATAAATAAATATGGAATAAATTAAAACACTTTCAGAAATTATGAAAATCTCACTGGGTGCCAACTATACTTTGTTAACTGAAAATGCATGCAGTTGAAGATGGTATTATTTCTTTCAAAGTTAATCGCTGCTGAAGAAGCCTGGTTAAATTATTTCATTTTTAGAGTAAACAGCAGGCTCTGTATGGAAATTTCCACAATATATATCTCTCTCTCTCTCTCACACACACGCGCGCGCGCGCGCACACACACACACACACACACACACACACACACCTGTGGTGGGGGAGCAAATGTGATTGCTTCTGCTGGGAAATTTATGGTCATCTCATCACATTCAATATTCCATAAATGGTTTAACAGTATGTCATCCTGCACACACAACTGTAACTGAGTAATACTATAGAGAGGTCCTGAAGACTCTGCAAGGCCATATTTCCATGCAACAAGCTCCGTGTCACACCACAATAATCCATGACTGCAAACCCCAAATGTTACTGAATATCTCACAAAAATCAATGTGAAGTGTTCTTCACCCTCTTGTAGTCCAAATTTGGCCCCTTGTGGCTTTTTCTTTTCTCCAAATTGAAGAAACACCTTCTTGGGAGGCATTTTCCACCATAAGAAGTGGTGATGGAGTCTGTGGAGACGATTCTAAGTAATCTGTCAAAAAATTATTTTCTGCATATCATTGAAAAATAACAGAAATACTGGGACAGGTGTTTTTTTGTTGACAATTAGATGGATATACTTAGTGCTTCTAATTATTTGTGGAACACAGGAAGATTAGCAAATTAGGATAATACAGACATGGTTATTCAAAGTGATGGTTGGGATTTTGTGAATTATTTGTGTGCATTGCATTAAACATGTGCTTGTATTGCTTGGATGGGCAGAGAAACTCTCAAAGCTGTGCTGCTTGCTGGGAGTTGCAAGTGAAAGCTGATCAAGGACGGATGTGTCTGCGCAAGCTCCATGTGCAGTAGGTATAATGGGTATAATGACAGAAATCTTATCATGTCAGAATTGGCCTTTTTAATAAAAGAAAAATTAAGGCTGGAGAAAATGGTTTAAATGATCAAGTGATCATGATTTGGTACGGCTTTGTGTAATGGCATCATTAGTGATCAGCAGAGTGGAATTAAATCTCAGTCTGAAAATGGAGCAGGTCATCGGAATGCTAAAGGATCAGAAGAAATTACTGAATTGAGAACGATGGAGAAGAGGCTAGAAAAGAGAATAAGCAGATTAACCATAGATATGAGAAAGATTGTTGCAAGCGAGCAACAAAGAGTGGAACAATATCTCGAGAACCATGATGGAAGGATAACAAGGCTGGAAAAAGCTGAGGCAAATAACAGAAAAGTAAACATTATCATTTTTGGAATACAGGAAAATAGAGAGAAGAGAACTTGGCAAGAGGTTGAAGAAATATTTAAGGAAAAGATGGGGATTCAACTAAAGGGCTGGGAAATATGTGGACTCCTTTAGAATAGGTGGAAAAGGGGTTGGACCATGGCAGATACTTGTCAAGTGTACAACCATGAAATTTTAATGGATGGTGCTGAAAAGTACAAAAAATACTTAGGGGTTTGAAGATATTCATCGAGCAAGATTATGGGAAAGAAGAAAGGGAATATAGGGCTACTTTATAATGCAAATGAAAAAAACCAGAGAAGAAGGCAAGATTGCATGTGTTAGGGATTTGAATCTCTTCATAGATGGAAAGAAACAGGACATGAATGGATGAAATAAGATAGTTGCGGGCTCAGCCAGCAGAGAGGATCAAAGTCCAGGAATTCAAGGTGGCAGCAGAGAAGAAGAAACTGCAAAAAAAGATAAGGGGAAAAATGAACAGCTGATGACATCACCATGATGCATTGTACAGTCTCCTCAACATTTGATAGAGGATACTAACACAGAAGCACTGGGCGCTATGGCTGGTCTGAATATGTGGAGAGAGGCGGGGTTGAGTGTAGTCTCCATATCTAAGAGTGCCTCTATGCAGGTAGAGGAATGATGAGTTGCATCAGACAAAGAGGCGAGACTTACAAGGCAAAGTGAAGTTGAAACACTATAGGTTTGGTAGAAAGGATTCAGTTTAGGGAATGTGTATGCTATAGTTTGCTGGAAAGTTGAAGGGTTAATAGCGAAAATACAAAATGATGAGATTCATTGCGTAATCAAGTGGGCAGATGTGTTAGCAGTGGTTGAGACTTGAATATTAAACAATTCTGTCATCAGTTTCACGGTATGATTATTATGGAAAAATAGGGGTGAAAGTTAAAGGAAAAGATCAAGTGTCTGGTGGTATGGGGTTATTTATGAGAAGAGATAATGTTTCAAAATTTAGGTTGAAAAGAATTTAGGTAATAAAGTGCTGTGGTGTATATTCAGTTATGTATGTGAAAGAAGTACACATGTGTGTTTAGGTATTGTTTATAATCCACCTAGATCTTCAAGCTTTTATGATTCAAATTTGTTTATTAAATTGAGACATAACCTTGAACTACAGGGCAAATATACTGATGCAGAATTAATGCTAGTGGGGGATCTAAATGCAAGAATAGGGTAACAACAGATTAGGGCAGATTTCAATGTCTGGGGTCCAATAGAAGCAAATTTAAAGAAGCGTTGCAGTAATGATAACGTTTTCAATAATGAGGGCAAAAAATTAATAGAGTTCTGTGAAGAGTACAACTTCTTGATGTGTAATGGAATAAAAGGGAAAGGAGGGGAGAAAATTCACTTTTGTAAATAAAAATGGGCTAAGTGTTATGGATTATATGTTACATACCTTAGGTCTGAATAGATATATAGTTGGCTTTGAGATTATGGATATGATACGTGCAAGTAATCACTTCCCATTAAGAATGAAGATCTAAACGATAGAAGATAGTAGGAGGGAGCAAAATTTGTGGCTAAGTATCCAATTAAAACATTATGATGGATAAATGATTTAGCTGAAATCTTCTATATTAATTTAAATCAAGAAATGGAACGTATGGAAGACAAATATTTGTCAGCATTGTTAGAGGATAGAAAAGTTGAATGTATTTTTAGTATAAAGGAGGCCATTAAAAAGCAGGAAACAGAATGAAAGTGTTTGAGGGGAGGTTAAAAGTGAATGATAACTGGTATGATAAAGAATATACAGATACAAGAAGAGGGTACAGAGGGAGCTAAAATGTTGGAGACAAATAGGAGAGGAGACAGATGGGAGCAATTACCTTGCAGAAAGATGAGGATACAGGAGCTTATTAGAGGTAAAAAAAAAAGCAAGATTGGGAAGAGAAGCTTATCCAGAAATTAAACTAGGCAGGGAAGAAGAATGACAACAATGCAATGATAGGTAAAATGCACAAAAGAAAGGGAGGGGATTATGTGGTACCACCACGGAGTGATGAAAGTTTTTTCAGGGTCTTTTGGGAGTAAAACTTTAGCTATTCAAGATAATTTGAATATTGATAATATATGGAAAATAGACTTGTTAAGATAGCAAAATTACTTAAAGTGAAGTTTTGGGACAAATTGAAAAGTTAAGACCTAACAGAGCATGTGGAATAGATGGAATACCAGGGGAATGTTGGAGAGCTTGGGTAGAAGACCTTAACAGATTAAATATACTGGGCAGTTACTGAACATAATCTTTAAAGATGGAAAAATACCAAAAAATTGGAGAGTGGAAATTATAATACCAATTTATAAAGGTAAAGGAGGTATTAGGAACCCAGCAAATTATAGAGGAATTAGTTTACTTTCAATTATTGGGAAAGTTTTCACTGGAGTGTTAGCAAAAAGATTACAAGAATAGACAGAGAGAGAAAAAAAATTTTCAGTATTCAATCAGGCTTCAGGAAAGGTAAAAGAACAGTTGACAATATTTTTATAATCAGCACAATTAGTCGACAAATATCTTAGTAACAAAAGAGGTAGAATCTATTTGTTGTTTCTGTACTTGTTCAGGAAAGGTTAAAGAACAGTTGACAATATTTTTATAATCAGAGCATTAGTTGGTAATGTCTTACTAACAAAAGAGGTAGAATCTATTTGTTGTTTCTGGACTTGGGAAAAACTTTTGATACAATTTCTAGAGAAGCACTTTGGATTAAACTGAGAAAGAAAGAATAGACAGAGAGAGAAAAAAAATTTTCAGTATTCAATCAGGCTTCAGGAAAGGTAAAAGAACAGTTGACAATATTTTTATAATCAGCACAATTAGTCGACAAATATCTTAGTAACAAAAGAGGTAGAATCTATTTGTTGTTTCTGTACTTGTTCAGGAAAGGTTAAAGAACAGTTGACAATATTTTTATAATCAGAGCATTAGTTGGTAATGTCTTACTAACAAAAGAGGTAGAATCTATTTGTTGTTTCTGGACTTGGGAAAAACTTTTGATACAATTTCTAGAGAAGCACTTTGGATTAAACTGAGAAAGAAAGGAATAAGGCAGAATTTTATAAAGGTAATTCAGAATATTTATGAGAAAATGAATTTTGTGTTAAATATGAAAGAAAGAGGGTTACAGAAAAAATATCAATATAGTTTTAAGACAAGGATGCAAATTAAGCTCAGTTCTCTTTAATCTATTTATTGATGATGTTCTAGAAGAAATTAATAAAGGCAATGTATATTTGCCAACTATAAATAATATAGATATACCAGGTCTGCTCTTTGCAGATGATTTGGTAACAGGTTCTTTAACAAGTAGGATTAAAACAATCATTAGAAGCTATAGGCACATTCTGTAGGCATGGGGTCTTAAGATAAATAAAAACAAATTGAAGATTATGGTGATGAAAAAAGGTTTCAAATTAAAAAAAAAATAGATAATAGATAATAATCAGATCTTGTGTAAACAAAAACCAAATGTGCAAGTAAAATGATTAGAGAGAATATATGGCTCAATAGTGAAGAGCAGAATGATGTATGGAATAGAAATTTGGGAGCCAAAGGATGGAAAGGGATAAATGTGATTAATACATTGTTTTGTAGAATGGTTCTAGGCTTAACTAGATCTTCACCAAACGAGGTTGCCCTAATGGAACTAGGACGATTGGGCTATAAAAGCAAGGTCATAGAAAGAATATTGAAATATTGGTATAGAATAGGGAGACCAGAAGAGGAGAATGTCATTAATCAGTGTTTGGTAGTATAAGGAAAAATTAAGGGGAGAGAAACTTGGTTATCTAAAATCCAAAATATCATACAAGAAGCTGGCATAGGATTAGTATGGTACGAGGGAGAAAGATTGGGTAAAGGATTTTAGAAAGAGATAACAATAAGAATTGAGGATATTGAAAAACAGGAAATATTGCTTAATACACCAAAAATCTCTGAAATTATATAGTACAATAAAAATGTGTGGGGAAGAGAAAGATATTGTTAAATAGTGAAAGGAGGATGAAATGAGTAGGGGAGGGAATGGGATTAGTTATCTAGCATTATTTAAACAGGATCCTTATACCCATTAGTGTGTATAAGGCCCTAAGGAATAAGCAACTCTCAAGGATAAAAATTTGGCCGAATGGGTTTAATTAAAAAAGAAGGAAGGTTTAGTATTGTAGGAAATGTAACTTAATATTGTATTGAATGTATAAATTATTTTTAATATTATATTTTGTTTTTGGTTGGATCAGAGCCTGGTCCCCTGGATGTTCCAGTAGTAGCTGCTGATGAACTGGGGACTGGTGAGCTGAGCCAATCAAATTGGAATAAATTTTGATTGGAGTTAGTGCCTTCTGGAATTGCTGAAGGCACTGTACCTAATTGTTATATTTAAAAGTAATGTTTTTTTTTTTTTATTTTTTTGTTAAAACAATTTTGTATTGATATCATTGTATGATTCAGTTGAACTATACAGTCTTAATGCTTCACTTGTCGTAATGTATGGAACCGGTTTTGAGAGCGATACAATTTTGTATGTTGATGCATGAGAAATAAATATTACTAATACTTAATACTGCTTGCCATCCTAGTAGTTAAACTTTAACTCATCATGTGTTACTATTAGCAAATAAGGCTAATGAAAAGGAGAATAAAAGTTGATTCATTATCACTGACCAGTGCCATTTCACACAATGTTATGGAAAGATCCCCCCTCCAGCAATTCCATTTGTAGATGGTATGCACAATAAATTTCAAAATGAGTTGCTTGCAAAGGAAAAACAGTGGATATCTGTGTTGGATGTTCCTGTCTGGGGCATCTAGTTCACAAGGTTTAACATTGTGTGATTATTTTTTTATATTAAGTTAAGTCAAGAATCAAATCTTTTGTCTTCCTCTTCCCGCAATTCCAGATCTGTAGGGACTTATCAGAACTGCCTTTCTAAACATCACTGCACAGATACTAGGGTATGTATGGTAAGAAAGGACTTTGATGAAATGTCTGCAGATGATAAAGGGCACAAATATTGAGCATTTATAAAGTATGAAAACATAGGAGGATATATTTTTGAGAGTTTTGCCAATTTTACTCAATTCAAAGAATGATTATACATTTAAAGGTAACTTTCATATTACTGTTTCCAAAATAATGATAAAAAATATAAAGATGTAGGAAATTATATTTGGAAAGTAAGGTAGAAATGGTTGAGGGGAGTGAATGAATATAATAATCTAATAATCACAATGTTGGGAGATTTTGAATCAATAGAACTGCCAGCACTGCCAGTACTGAGGTAAAATATTAGTAGACAAATTTATAATTAATAAATGCAAAATAGTAGAGGAAGGATGATAAATGGTATGTGGCTGGGAAGGAGATATAGATTGTAAAGGAATTTTTCTATTTAGGAATGGTTTTGAGTGCTTGGGGTCAATGGGAGAAATGGAAGAAATTTGTGCTAACCAAGGGTTTACTATCTCTGAAGTTATTAAAGAAATGCATGTTTGTTGCACCTGAGTTGTCAGTAAAATTGGTTAGAAAGATTGTATGGGGCAATGGTGGAGTCTAGGTGGGCATATGGTATTGAAATATGGGGGATAGAGGAAAGCTGGAAATGGATAGTTAGGGTACTTAATAGTTATTGAAAGATTGTGTTTGGCATCCCTAAAAATGCTGCAAATGCTGGAGCACTCTTGGAAATGAGGATGATTGGTATGAGAGGGTGTGTGATGGAGAGAGTGTTAAAGTATTAGTTTAGGGGACAACAGATGTCTCAGACCTTATTGGAAGAAGGTTTAATATTCCAAGATTCTGGAATAGGTAATCGTTAATTGAGTGCACAAAGTTGGGGAAGAGTTAAGGAGGAATGGAATGGGAGATCTATGGCTAAGAAGAGGTAATATAGAGAGAGGTTTTTGGAAACAGATTAAAGCAAAGTTTGATGATATAGATGGGCAGAAATGTTACATTCTATAATGTGGGATAAGGGTTATCAATATTTTATCAGGAGATAAAAGGAAGGTACCAAAAGAGAAAGATATATTAATAAATGAAATAAGCAGGAGAAAGAGGGAATGGCATGATTTAGATTGGGAATTTGGAGATAAAGGTGAGCATGAATTTTGTCCTATATGTAGAAATGTAGAACATGTCCTGTTTGAATGCTCAGGAACTAGGGAATGGAGAAAACAGCTGGTAAATGGGAAATGGTTAAAGTTAAATAAGTTAATGGCACCTAAGAAAATGGTTGGTGATCAAAGTCAATTTAAGAATCTGGGACAATATTTGTGTAAAGTTAAGAACAAATAGATATGATCTGTGAGAAAAAAGGATTTTTAGTTTGGATTGGGTTTGTTCAGGATAATTTACATGATAAAAATATTGTAGTTATTTACCATTGTGTTTGTAATATTATTGTATTGATAGTGTTTCATTGGGTTTTATTTATTGTATTGAGTATTGAATAAATTCATTCATTCATACTAGTGATACAACAGAGGATGTCCTGGTTGATTTGTAAGCTGGCAAGAGATATTTTAATATATTACTTAAACTGAACTATTAAATGAAATTGCATTTGCCAGCTCAGAAAAAATATTAGCAAAAATAAGCCTCCATTAATATATTACTTAGGTTTAGATGTAAATAGTGCATAATATATTAATTTTTCACCCCATTATGATAAATAAAAAAAGAGTAAATAAAACAATGGATCTCATTATTTCAGGAGTTGGACTCATATTTAAAAGCCAGAGCACCAGTGACCTTTCTGTCAGAGCTTCGTAGCAATTTGCAAGTTTCAAATGAGGCAGGGATGCGTTACAACATTCCACTGATGAATGCACTTGTGCTATATGTTGGTACTCAAGCTATAAGCTTCATTCGCAACAAGGGGCTGACACCTAATATGTCAACTATTGCACACTCTTCACATATGGACATCTTTCAGAATCTAGCAGTGGATCTTGATACTGAAGGTAACTTAAAATTTGAAATATGATAATTTTTTCATTTTTCTGTGTTCATAATTCTGCTCCACATAAAGATAGTGCACAAGATTCATTCTACTTTTATAATGTGCTAAAAGACTGATGGTTAAAACGGGTTTTTTAAGGAAAAAATAGTTACTGTTCTGTTTTACCACTATGGCATCATAGAAGATGGACACTGATGATAACAAGAGATGCAATGGTACATTTGCAAGGAATTTTGTAAAGAAAACATTCTAAACTTTAAATTATAATTAATCATAATATATTTTATATTCTCTAGATGGTGATGGGCTGACCACTTACCCCTCTGACATCTGTAGCATGTAACTTTGAATGGTTGATATCATCCATCAGGACCCAGAATAGGCCTAATCTTTGCAAATTGTTTTATGTATATGCTTTATGATGGCCAGCAATTAAATAGACACACATTGATTTAGCAATGTAAACTAGTGTCTGCTAGTGTACCTTATTATATATTTTAAGTAAATCAATATCAAAATTTCACTTATTTTTATCTTCAAACACTTGTATAATAAACTTTAATACTGAAGAAAGTCGTATTAACAATGAAAAGCAAACCTGTAACATAGGCATGATCAGTCTTGTCTATGGAGAGAAATTCACCCAACAACAAAATTGTTTGCAAAGGGATGATTTTGTTCTTTATATCGAACAATTGTGACTCTTATTGACTATTGTTTTACAAGCAGCTTGGCTTAAATTAAGCATGATTGATCATGTGCACATGTAAAACTCATAAATTAAAATTTTTAAAAAATTGTAAAAACTTTAAAAAATTCATATGGAACTAACACAATGAAGCTCACATGAAGTAAATCTGTCGTCTAACACTCTTCATACTTTACTAACCTTAAAAATATCCAATTCCGGATATTTTTAAGGTTAGTGAAGCATGAAGAGTTATAGACGACAGATTTAATTAAAGCTCATAAACTTTTTGAAGTTTGTTATTGTCTGTAAACTACACCTGTTGATTTTATTGGTGCAGAAATGATACAATGAGTTTAAAATTTGTATAGACATTATTACAGAGAATAACAAATAACAAAGTTAGCCAGTGCAGAATTATTTTACTTTAATGACAGTTCGTATTCTCTCAATATATAAGAGAAATATGCTTAATATATAAAATTTCTATCTCTGAATTATTGCTTTTGGATAAAAAAAAAAACAGCAACTCAACCATGTCTTTGTGTTTCTTTTTTTTAAATTAATATTATACATTCTGACATAATACTTCAGACTGTAATTAATACCAAAATAGGAATAGTTTGCATAGTATGATGGTAAGTCTACAAGTTTCTAGCCTTGCAGATGAGGATTATCGCCTTCACAAAACCTGTATTTGTGAAGTAAATAATTGCAGCTGTAACTTCTGCTTCGCTCTGTTCAGTTGTTCAGATATAGTGGCATAAAGAAGGAAGGCTATGTATAGAACATTGTGACGTATTCAAAATGGAGTATCGAGCTGTTATTAAGTTCTTCCAAAAGAAGGAGCTATTCCAAATGATATTAAAACAGCGATTGGACGGTGCATATGGGGGAAGCATCCCCCATATATTCTACCATAAACGAATGGGCCACACTTTTTGGAATGGGTGGAGAAAGCATTGAAGATGAAGAGCATGCTGATCGGCCCTTGGAGGTGCTACTCCTGAAAACATTGCTCTTGTGGAAGGAGAAATTATGGGAAACCGGCAGCTCAAAGTTACAGAAATAGCATCAAGGTTAGGCCTTTCTAAAACAACAGTTCTTCGAATTATTCATGAACATTTAAACATGAATAAGGTTAGTGCAAGATGGGTGCCTAGACTTCTTCCCTCAGTACTAAAGCAGCAATGAATCATCTGTTGTAAGGCATTTTTAGATTTCTGCTGTGGCAACAAGAGAGAAGTTCTGCAAACCATTGTTACAGGAGATGAAGCTATGTTCGTCTGCTGTGATCCTTTGTCCAAAAGAGAATCAATGGAGTGGTGTAGACCTGGCAAAGCACTGCCTCTAATGGCTAGGGTCACTCAGTCAACCAAGAAGATCATGGCCACAATCTTTTGGGACTGTGAAGGTATACTCTTCATTGGCTTCAAGGAGAGGAACACCACAGTAATTGGGGAGTACTTTGCTGGTCTACTGCAGAGACTGCGTGCTTCCATCAAGAGAAATGATGAGGAAAGCTGAGTGATGGTGTGCGTCTGAGCACACAGATCTTATTGTAAAGGAAACGGTGAAAAAATGTGGCTTCAAGTAGATTGACCATCCACCCTGCTTCCCAGATCTAGCTCCCAGTGACTATTTCCTGTTCCTAAAACTCAAGAAGGATCTTCAATGAAGGAAATTTAAGTGTGACAAAGAAGTGATGGATGCTGTTTATGCCCATTTTGCAGATAAGATTTCTGACTATTTGGGGGGGGGGGGATTGAAATGTTAATTCAAACATGTGAGAAATCTAGAGCAATAAAGGGTAACTATACTGAAAGTGAAATATAATATTTGTCTTTATCATATCTAGAAAATGGTTAAGCCGGAAACTTGTGGACCTACCCTTGTAAGCAGTTAATTGTTATTTAATGCAGAATTGGGATTGAAAATATAAAACAATTGCTTATACAGAGCTTCACAAATAAATTAGAAATTTATTGAGAAATAAGTAATTAACATCCTCATTAAGGCCTGGAATTCATATGTTTTGCAATTTACAGGCAGGTACCTTTTCCTGAATGCCATTGCTAATCAGCTCCGCTATCCAAATAGCCACACACATTACTTCAGTTGCACGCTCCTCTACCTCTTTGCAGAGGCCAATACAGAAGCAATACAAGAGCAGATTACAAGGTAAGATATATCATGATTTATTTTCTTATGTAATGGGAAGTGAGAATGTGCAGAGAAATGAAATAATTAAAAAATATGTATGTTCACGTGTGGTTAGTTTATTTAAAGCCAATCTAATATTGCCAGTCATGATTTCATTGGTTGGCTTAAAATTCTATGATATATTATTTTTGTAAGCTAGCCTTTGAAAAGTGTAATACTAGTCTTTCTTTAAGTGTGATGAAGGGTTTACAGCTTTTACAAGAGTAGTATTTTATATTTGAAAATTACACTGCCAGTTCTTGTTCATAGTGGTGTTCAGAGGGTTGAAATTGACTACTTGGTCCCATGATGTTTTTAAGACAGGCATGGGTATGATGACATATCTTGAAGAGTGCAATGTTAGCATTGATGAACTGGTATCCGATAGCAAGAATGATGATTTCATTTCTGATGACCGAAGAAATTATACCAGACATACCCCCTGGTTCTCTGCACCTAAAGAAGAAGCATTTGCTGTTTCCAAACATTGCTAATTCTGCTAACATTAATACTAATACTAATATATTCTTAATTATCTGATGAGTCAATTTAATACTCTTATGTTCCACTAACCATTAAATTATCCAGAACATATTTCACAGGCCATTGCTTGTAAGTTGATGATGCAGGCATAATTTAATGGTAAGAGGAGCATAAATTGACTCACCAGCTAATTAAGAATATATAACCTAATTTAATAAGAATATATAAGTTGATTCTTTGTATTAGTTTCGATGCAAAGTTGGTGTTAAATTTAATGCTAATGCTTCTGATCATGAAAATGTTGATGATAATGGTGATTACGTAATTTGTCACTCAAAATAGACAAAGGGGTTCAGAAAAGTGTGCATGTGTTGTGATAAAGACTTGCATGTTTACGGAATGTCGGAATCCACACAGTGAAACTTTTGTTAATCTTATTTTGATTTAAAGTAAAACACTAAACTTCATGACGTCACATTAAAACTCTCTTTAAGTTTCACAAACATACTTATAAAAGTAATTTTGGTACATGTTTCATAAGGTACATTTCTCACATTGTCAACCAAAACGACGACGTGGTTGATGTTTTGGTTGACAATGTGAGGAATGTATCTCACAAAACGTACCAAAATTACTTTTATAAGTGTGTTTGTGAAACTTAAAGAGAGTTTTAATGTGACGACATGATTTTTAGTGTTTTACTTTAAATCAAAATAAGAAGGACTTGCATGTTAAATGTATAACACAACATAAGTGCTGTAAATAGAGTAGTAGTATTTATTTCTCATGCATCACATACAGATTTTTTTAAAAATACAAAATAGGCACAAATAATAATAAAAAAAAACATTACTTTTAAATATAACAATTAGGAACAGTGTCTTTGGAAATTCCAGAAGGCACTGAATCCAATCAAAATTTATTCCAATTTGATTGGCTCAGTCCCCAGTTCATCAGCAGCTACCTACTGGGCTTCGACCCAACCAAAAACAAAACACAACATTAAAAGTAATTTATACATTCAATGCAATATTAAATTATATTTCCTATAATACTAAACTTTCCTTCTTTTTTAATTAAACCCATTCAACCAAATTTCTATCCTTGCTGTAAATAAACAAATATCCATTTTAAAAACAAACATAAATGAATATAATTGAAAACATTTTATGATGTTTTTAAAATGTTTTCAATTATATGATTGGCTTCTGTGTGAATGTTCCAATTAACGTTTTTAGTTAATAAATGAATATGTCGCTATCTGACTTTGAGCTACTCGCTTTTCATTATCCCTTTATAGTTAATTTAGTATGTGGTTGGACAAAAGGGGCATGCTCACAATTCTAATCCCTCATAATCTCTAACTTCTTGGTAGGAAACCTATATCTGGGAAGGGAAAACACAAATTATACAATAAACTAATGTGTGAGGTTGCCGCTATTGCAGCCTTTTATATTTGCTATTACATAATTAATACACTTCTTAAATGTTGCCTAGAGGATGCCATTACAAGGCCAGGAAGAATGGTCTTTACTCGCTCATGTCTCTTGTTAAACTGGCTCGATTTTTTTACCAAAACCTCCAAACATGCAGAGCTTGGCTTTTTCTATACTTCACACATGCCAGATAAGCATGGTATTAGCTTGCAATTATCACTTCAAGAATACTTTACTGCTACAATAATGATGGATCTCATTAATATTTTAATTATTAGTCCCTTTTTAAACCCTCCTATGCCACAATTATGAACAGCTGAAAGTATTTTTTTCATTTTGTGTTACCCCTCTTCCCCCCCCCCTTTTGTGGCAAATTTCAAATACTATTACAAATTATATCTTTTTAATAATTTAGGAAATCAGTTGACCTAAGTATGCGATCCAATAGCAGTGAAAGAGATGATAAAGATGAGAGTAGGAGATGTATAAAGAAAGAATAATGAAGTATTTCAGTTATGTGAAAATTTTAATTTTGTTTTTGCCTCAAACTCTATTAAAATAACCCTATTTTGACACCATTTTCAAAATTTTTGTTTTGAATGAAAATGTGATTGCCAAACAATGTAAACAAAAGTATATAATTAAATAAATTGTACTTACGAAGCTGTAGACAATGGAGTGGTAATATATCCTACAATTATGTATTTAACTTGTGTGTGTATATATATATATATATATAATAAATGCTGATAACCTGAGATGTTAAAAAAGCATCCGTAAATAAAAAAAATGTTTATACTAAACTTCACTTACATAAAACTAAGACATGTGTCAGGAGTAATCACTCCCATCTTCAGTTGTTGCCCAACTACTGTTACTGTAAACAAGTTGAGTACATAATTGTAGGATATATTACCACTCCATTGTCAGTAAAGGCTCAGGAATGTAGGCAAATTCAGCAGATTGTGCCACCAAATAACTTGAAATTTCTGATGACTTAGTTAAGTAAGAATGAAACAATATATTGAATTTTGAAAATTAATGACATTTTAGCACATTTGTTTTCCTGTTAAGAAAGAGTGTTTATCATTTGTTATTTATGGCCCACAAAACTATCTGATTGAGTGTCATGTAATTTAACTGGGGATAAATTTTCTAATAAGTTATAAAAAGGAATAGATTTTTATTCTATAACTGCATAAACTAGGATTTTTATTTCAGGTTGATTTCTATATGGTAATCGCAACACACTTTTATACTATTTGCATAAACATCAGTTAAAAATGGACATTAATTATGCATACTTTGGATGTAGTCCCAGTTGCCATGATTAGAATTAATGTATATATAAATTAATTAAATGTGATAAACAGTAATGTATGTAGAAGAAATGAGATGCAAATATTTTAACTGTAGCATGTAATGGGGTCATAAGGAAAAATGAGAACCAGGAAATTTGTAAATTTAGCACTGCTATTGCTGTTTAAGGAAGTGCTTGCACTTAGTAGAACCAAATTCAATGGAATTTCTCTTTGCAATATATTTAACTGGGATCTACCAGAAGGAGATGCACGGAATCAAAATGTGCCAAATTGAATTGAAGAGAATTCCTGAGCAGGAATATTTGTTCCACTGTTGAATTGAAACTATTGTTTTGCAGTATGCTGCAACCTAAAAGCTGTACAACATTTGCTTATTAGAGATTAGATTGCAATATTACACATTGAAATATGAGGTAAAGGAATGAATGAAGAAAAATGGGTAATTCTGCTTCAGAATTGTACTCATGGTTAAAGAAATGAATGTAGAAAAATGGGTAACTGTGCTTCAAAATTATTCACCTGTATATGATAAATGTGATATCTATTACTGCAGTAATTATGCTCATGAAATGCTTAGGGTAAAAAAGCAATTAAATATTCTCTGTTGAAAACTCGTGAATCTAGTATTTTTGTTGGAATGCTCATTTGAAAAGGTTGCATAAATTTTACTTCATCCCACAGCAGGAAGTTAAAAATCATGTGAAATTCACCATTTACATCTCTTGTTAGAAAAATGTCATGAACCCAGTATTTCATTTCTTTTACCTGTTTTTCTTCTTTCTGCACATAAGTTAGTGTTAATATACTATTTATTTTCTGATGCCATGAATAAGCTTTAGTTCCCTATATTTTGGTTCAAATAGATTCCAAAGTTGCTGAATCTTAGTAGTGATTGCTGTTCTTAAGGATGTAGCTGATAGCAATAAAATGTGACAGTTATCACTAACTGATATAAAAGTCAATTTTTATATTAAATTAACATCTGTGAATTTTCCTTTATTTCAGAGTGCTACTTGAAAGATTGATAGTTAATAGGCCCCATCCATGGGGTCTTTTAATCACCTTTATTGAACTTATTAAGAATCCTACTTACAAATTCTGGAATCACGAATTTGTACATTGTGCTCCAGAAATCGAAAAGTAAGTATGTTTTTGATATTATTGTATGGTTTAGTTGAACTAAACACTCTTAATGCTTCACGTACGTGTCATAATATATAGAACCGGTTTCAAGAACATTACATTCTTATCATCAATTTGGCTAAAATTCAACTGTCGGATAATTCGTTAAGCTGTGGAACTGTGTATTCTGCTCTGGTGGCGGTGCGATAAACTTGTAATTTATGTAGTTTTTTGTATCGGGGATTCTCACAGTGAAATATAGTATAATATGACAAATTATTATTACGAAATCACTCAATTTTTTCATTAATTTTCAAATGCCTTTGAAACATGTCCAAGTAAGTGGAACAAAATGAGTGAAATTTGAGTGATTTCGTAGTAATAATTTGTCATATTGTAGTTTATATTTTCATCCCCGGCAGTGTCGGGAGTTCATTAGGCTGTCTTGTAGATGTAGATTTTCTCCAAGTTGCTAGTTCTTTAGGTCCTTGTGTTGATTTTAATCATTTTGCTTTATTCAACATGTCACGATTTTCTGTGCAAAAATGATATTCTACTACTGATTTCTCTGTTTGCTTGTACTTTGTGTTCCTGAAATGTTCCTTAATCTTGTGCCTACGTTTCTCTTTGTTCTTCCAATGTAGAATTTTTCACATTCGCGCAGTTTATTTTGTAAATACCTGCTTTTTTCTCTTGTGGAATACTGTCATTAACATTGTCTATCAGTAGGTTTTTAACATTAAATCTGTTAACTGGTACGAACCTGATATTAAAGTCTTTAAGAATGTTGAGAAATTTTTTGTAGTCCATGGATGATATGTGAATTTTTTAAAAATTAGCTTATCTTTTCTTGCTGAAAGTGTTATGGTTTCTTTGATACATTTTTGTCTCTTGAATTTTTGTATCTTTTTGTGTACTAGTTCTTTTTTAAAACCATTTTTAACCACCGTTTCTTCTATATGTTTGTATTCATTAAAATATTCTTCTTTACTAATTTGTAGGTTAACTAGCCCATGTGTTAAATTGTTGATAACTGCATGTTTATGTACTGTGGGGTTAAAACTGTCAGCTTTGATGTGATTATCTACGTGTGTATTCTATATATTCCAAATTCCAGATTTTCTTGACATTTCATTCTTTTAATATGCAGAATGGCAACATGTTATCTGTTTATGTTTCATATGTAAGTGATATGTTTCTTTCTTGTATATTCAAAAGTTTTAAGACATCATCAATGAGTTTTTGTTAACTATGGCAAATATATCATTGACATATCTGCACCATACCTTAAATATGTATGGGATTAAATGTATGGGAAAGCTGAGTTTGTGTGTTTCAAATCTGCTCATGAAGAGGTTAGCTAGAAATGGAAATAAGGGGCTGCCCATAATAAGTCCTACTTGTTGATTATAAAATTTTCCTTTGAAATTGTTGATTTGATTTGTTTATGGATGCTCTTTAACAGCTCAGGTCATCAGCATTCCATTCAATTCAGAGCATGAAACATCAGACAAATTTTGCTCAGAGGCCTCTTCTTTCAGGCTTGAGGTTCTTTTTCATGCCGTAAATGTACGACAAGAAAAATAGCCTTGTTTTATGCAAATTTCTGTGAGTTTGATGTATTCTTTTATTGAATCATTGATTCCACTTGTTTTAAGCCAATCATATAGACAAATTAGGAGTTTTTAATTTGGTATGCTTGGAAACAGTGATTCCACGTGAAGAGATATTAGAGTGTCAGAGGAATGTAATTTTATGTCCTTAATTTTTTCTGTTAACTGACATGAATTGCTTATACTCATGCTTTGAAATTTAGGTAATGTTTTGAATCTATTAGCTAGCCATTTGGTAAATAGTATGAAGGGGTATTGATATTGTTAATGATGGGATGCATATTTCCAGTCTTGTGAATTTTTGGTAAACCATATATTTCTGCTATTGTAGGTTTGCTCTGTTTTATTTTGTATATTGTTTCCTTTGGGGTAACTGTGCATGTTTTTAGAACTTCAATGATTGAATTAATACATCCCTTGAATGGGTCTGAATTGATCTGAACATATTCTTTTTTTAAATAATTAATTTACGAATTTGCTAGCATACATTATTGGCAGAATAACACCGTTATAGTTTTGTAATTTGATGCAAATTGGAATGAAGTTCAGTTTAAAAATTGGAGTCAATTTTGAAATGGCCATAGTCCTTTGCACACTCTGCTGACACATTGGGCTGGAAGGTCAGGCTCTGGTCCAAGGTAACCCCTGAGGTACTTGACCAGATTCATCCAGGGAATTACCTGGCCCTGCAGACTCAAGAGTCCCCAGATTGACTGGTCTGCAGCACTTGGTGATGAGAATTGCCTCACTGTTCTCACCCGCATTGCATGCCCAGTTCTTACTCCATTCCTCCACCTAGGTAAGGTGTCAGCAGAATTGAGTTAGTACGAAATGTAAGTTTCTGCTTTGAGCCAAAATAAGAACTTGCCTTGTCTTGTAGGAAAATCTGACATGTAAACAGAGAAGAATGTTGGTAGGAATACGCTCCTTCTGGTAATCCCATTTGTGCATCCAATCTTCGACCTTCAACTTTGATACAGAAGGTGCAATTTGAGAGAAAACTATCAATTAAATTTATAACTGCAAGTGGCAACCCAGCTCACATGAGCTTATAAATTACTCCAAGTGCCAGATGCTAGGGAATGCTTTCTCAATGTCAAGCAGCACAGCAGCGGAGAACATGCACTGCCTGAATCCCAATCTCCACCACATAATTGCAGAGTGGTGAAGTGTTTCGGTTTGAAGCCAAACTGGTGCTCCAGAATCAGCTGAGTTAAGTGTTTGTTCGAACACAGTGGACACCAATGAGAGCAAGCAATTGGCTGGTAGCTGGAAGGGTGTACTGGATCCCTCGCCTTTTTTCAAAGTGCTATTAATTTCAGCTTTTTTCCACATTTGTGGAAAATAAAGGGGATAAATGCATTAATTGAATATTTTTATAAGGTGGAGTATAGGCCACCTTGGAAGTCTGCTGATAATGCAGAGAATGGGCCAGAGTTGCTGTTGCCATGTTTTGACACATACGAGCTAGTGGACAAGGATGTTGTCACATGTGGCATTCAAAATGTTGATAAAGTGTGCAGTGAAGTGTGAGGAGTTGCATGAGTTTTTGATGTGAAAGGGAGTGAGGAAGAGGGGAAAGATGATGTAACAGCCAAATTCACGCCAATGTTTGCCAAAGCTCCGAGAGCATGTAAAACTGTACAAGCATATTCTATGCACATGACAATGACGATATGGACGGTAGTGAGCAACAGAATGCGTTGAATGTGGAAAATTCATTCCATATGGAAAGAAAAGAAGCAATTGCCAGTTAATAACCTTTTTAAAAGGAAGTGACAAACGTTTTGATTTTTGTTGATTTGTTTTATTTGCGGGCACCCTTTAATTTCACAGGTCATCAGTGTCCCACTCAATTCAGGGCACAAAATGACTGATAAATTAGGCTTAGAGACCTCTGCTTTCAGGCTTGAGATTTTTAACACGCTCTAAATCTATAACACATGACCCTTGGCTTTATTCCCCTTCTGAAGGAACCATATTTAGGATTTTTAGGCTTGGAAAAAATTCATTAACCCTGATCTTGGGTCTACAAGGCAAATATGGTTACCACTAGACCACCAGGACCAACAACATAGTGTAAAATATGTGCCGTATTTCATGTAAAATTGATGCCAAATAAAGTTTTTACTTATATACTGGCTTTATTTATTTTTGAACATGATTTATGCACTTCCCGTATCTTTCATTTTCCTGCATCAGTCTTTGTTTAAACCTGGTTCCTC
This sequence comes from Metallyticus violacea, assembly GCA_030762175.1. Classification (NCBI taxonomy): domain Eukaryota; kingdom Metazoa; phylum Arthropoda; class Insecta; order Mantodea; family Metallyticidae; genus Metallyticus; species Metallyticus violacea. The sequence goes on along the minus strand of CM060845.1, from coordinate 37,024,303 downwards.
CAAATACGATGAATCGAGGTTCAACTATATAATATTATATAAAAGCCATTGCTTCAGAATATGATCATTTTTATTGGCCATACTTTCCAAAAAAATCTGTTTATTGCATGCATTTAAGCTGTTTCAATGCATTCAGTGGTTATAACTATATTCATAAATCTGAAGAGTAGTCAAATGGGTCATAATAGTTACTATTTAAAGCGCACACCATACGTACAATTTCCTGCATCAGCAGAACTTTTAAACTCATGTTCCATACTGTATATACACACTCCAATTGAATGGGGGCAAGGATTATATGCACATTGTCAGGTGAAATAAAGCATACTTCAAGTAATTGTTCTTAAGAATAGTAACAGGCATACTGCTGAAATGTAATGCTTGCTCTCTGTTGACCAATTTATTTATAGAATTCTTCTTTCATTTATCTTCTATCCATTGTTAATTTATTTTCAGCCTATTGTCCTATAACTTTGTATATGCATTAAAATATTTAATTATCTTCTGTTTCATACAACTGAGCTGAGATATGTTTCTTTTAGGTAAAATTGGTATTTGTTCTAAGAATTTAAGAACTATATCCCTTGCGGCCCACAGTTTGTCATTCTTAATTGAGACAATTATGTATATCTCTTCTCTTTTCTACTTCCTCCTTTTTTTTCTTATTCTTCTTCTCCTCTTGCATTGATTGGTCTTCTTGTAATGGCAGTAAATTGTGGGTTGAATACTGTAGGTACAATAAGTTAAATATGGTGGACGTTTGTAACAGTGATGTTTAGTATAAGTTCAGAATAACTGAGTTGACTTTGTAACACTTACATCACTAATAGTTTTTAAAAGAGGAAAACTAAGTTTCTGGAGCTAATCGCTCCCATCTTCAGTTCCAGTTCGACTGCCGGCCTTGTTCTTCGTGGTGGTTTGGTTTGTCTCTGGTGGCAGTTGGATGAACTTCTGTATTAAGACGTTACTTGGTGGGATTTCAAAGTTGAACATGCTACATTTGTTCTTCCAGATATAAATGTTTTCCCTGTAATGTTTTTAACTAGTTTGGGATTCCTGTTTATATTATGTTTTTCACTCCAAAAATGCCAAGCTACTGCTGATTTTTCTTCCTGTCTTTGTTTTAAGTTCCTGATGTATTCTTTTGCTAGTGTTTTAATGTTTCTTTTAGTCTTTCCTATGTAAATTTTTTCAAAATCGATACATTCCATCTAGTATATTCCTGATTTGTTCTCTTGAGGAATGTCCTCTTTTAGTTTAGAATTTAGTAAATTTTTTATGAAGTAACTGTTTTTTGGAGTTAATATAATGTTTTGTTTTTTGAAAATCTTTTGGAATGTGTAGAAGATTGATGGATGGTACGTGAATTTTTGGTACATTCTATTTTCTTCCTTGTTAGGAATAAGAGTACTGATGTCTTTGATTCTTTTTTTGTTCCTAGCTCTGTTTATTTTCTTATATACCACTTCTTATTTGAAACCATTTTCTATAGCTATATTTATTATATTGCTCAGTTCTAAATCATATTCTTCTTTGTTCATAGGGACATTTACCAACCTGTGAGCAAGACTTTAGTGCTACATGTTTATGAGGAACTGGGTTATAACTGTTATATTTAATGTAGCTATTAGTGTGAGTAGGTTTTCTATATATGCCAAATGTTAAGTGGTTTTTTAACTTAATTATTTTAAGATCCAAGAAGGATAGCTGTCCATTGCATTCTCTTTCCATGGTGAATTTTAACGATTTTTCTTGTAGATTAAGTAACTTTAGTGCATCTTCTAGGTGTTTTTCTGGAACTATTGCAAAGATGTCAACATAGCAATACCATGCTTTGAACAACCATGGGAAAACCCTTCGTGATTCTAATTTCTAATGCACTCATGAAGAGATCTCTAATAATGGTGATAATGTTAAGCCAGAATTCTGTTTATAGTATTTTTCATTGAAAGTGAAGTAATTTTGCTTTATGCACAGATTAGTTAAAGAAATGTATTCTTCAGTTTCTTCGATTGTTTTCCCTGCTTTTAGCAACCAATTTTTTTTATAGGTGTGTAGATTTTTTGTAGGGATGCTTGGAAAAAGAGCTGTGACATCAAAAGAAACCAAGGTATCTGTTTTTTCTATTTCTATATCTTTAATTTTTTGAATTAGTTCTGAGGAGTTTTTTATGCTTCTGGTTTCGTATTTTGGAAAGGAAGAAAATCTGTTTGTTAACCATTTGGCTAATTTGTATGTTGTTTATAATGGGTCTCATTGTTTTCCCCGGCTTGTGTACTTTTGGAAGACCGTAGATTCTAGGCAGTGTGGGGTTATTTACTTTAATTTTGCATTGTTCTTTTGTATCTATTAATTTACAACCATTAATCGTTTTATTCAATGAATTTATGCACATGTTTAGGGGATTTTTTGTTAATGTCGAATATTCTTTGTTTTCTAGTAGCTGTTCCATTCTATCTATATAGTCGGTTTTATCTAAAATTACAACTGTGTTTCCTTTATCTGCTTTTACATATACAACTGGTTTGCTTTTCAATGTTCTAATTACTTTTGTGTGAGGGTTAACATTCCTATTGTTTCTAATTTGTTCTATAATATTACAACATTAATTTTTTATTGAGTTTCTATTTCTGAAAGATTTTTAATGGCAATTTGTATGTCTGCAATGTAGTCCTCGATTTTATCAGAGGATTTTATGCATGTTTTTAATCCTTTACGTAAAAAGCCGATTTTGTTTTCCGTGAAGCTTTGCTTAGAGAAGTTATGAACATTATGTACATTATTTTGTATAGTTTTTTTCCTTTGCTGGTGTTTTCCCCTCATGTCTTGGGAGGATGAGTTAAATGCAATTAATTAATGATGGCACAAATAAGCTTGGAGTCCTTGGATCCTTTAAGGTATCTAGGACTGACCTTCTCAAGGTAAGAAAAAACTCAAAAAAAAAAAAAAAAACCTTACCCAGACAGACCTGTTACTGTCTGGGATTCAAATCCAGGATTTCTGGATTAGTGGTTGCAAGTACTACCACTAGTCATGTGGCAATCATCATTATTTTGTATCAGGAGTTTTCCCAGATCATTCATATCAGTGATAATCTGTATATTTGATAGTCAACTTTATTGGCATTCAAATAAAGAAAATACGGATCTCAATTAAGCAGCATTTTTCTAATTACAACACCCAGCCATTGCACATTTTTTTTCATTAGAAAACTGAAATTTTCTTAAAAAGTTCAAGCTTTATTTCTTACATTTAAAAAAGTAAAACAAAATTTCAAATAACACAAATTTGAAAATTGCCAGTAATATGTAAATGAAAACCATGTAGATTTGAGTTTAAATTTATTAGTTGTTTGCTTCTGACCCTAATCAACACCATAAACCTAAAATTAAATTATTGTATGACTGAGTCAAATTACACACTCTACTAGTTGATATGCAGAACATGTTTTGCAGACTGTCGTCTGCATCCTAAGCTAATTGTCAGCTGCTGGATGATTCATAGTTTTTGTTTAGGGATGCATATCATGCTCTGGAGGTGTGATGAACTTAAGTTGATGATATATGTGTGTGTATATAATATATGTATAAATGAAAAATAAAGTAATGCTTTAAACATTGTAACTAATAACAATAACTAAATGCTTGTTTTGATGCTGTATGCTCATGACTCCACCAGTGTCCTGTATATTCTTTCCAACCAATTCACCTTCATCTCTGTTGCAATAAAAATTCATTTCTTATCCTACACTTATGTGTAGGATATATTACCACTACATTGTCTATAACTTCATAAGTGTAATTTATTTAATTATACATTTCTTAATTAATTAACAAAGATAATAAACCCTTGGTTAACGCTGATTTCTTTTGTTTCTCCCATTGCCATGGTTCGAAATATAACGAGTGCTAATTTGTGAATATTTAAATGTTTTAATTTTTTTCTTCTGCTTTAGAGAGAAAAAGATTGAGATTGAGAAATTTTCTCTCACTTTACTAGCTCTGTTGGTCCTAATGCTGACTATAATAACCTTGATTTTTTACTATGTCATGGTTCTCTATCCGGAAATGAGATGCCACCACCGATTTCTCCATTTGTTTATACTTAATGTTCCTGAAGTGCTCTTTTGACCATAAGCCTATGTTTATGTTTTCCAGGTATTGATTTTTTGCATTCTGCAGTTTATTTGGTAAAAACCAGCTTTTTTCCTCCAGTGGAATACTTTAATTATTTTGCTTATCAGGAGATTTTTAATATCAAACCTGTTTTCTAGTGCTAATCAGATATTAAAATCTTAGAATATTTTGAAATTTGTGCTGCATAGCCCATGGGTCATATGTGAATTTTTTGAAATTTATCTTATTTTCTGCTGAGAGTGTTATAGTTTCTTTAATAAGTTTTTGCCTCTTGAACTTATGTATTTGTTTGTGAATCCGTTCTTTGCTAAATCCATTTTTAATAGCTGTTCTTTCTCTTTGCTTGTATTCTTTGGAGTATTCTTTCTTGTTAATATGTAGGTTAACAGATCTGTGCATTAAACTGGTGGTTACTGTATGTTTATGTATTCTTGGGTTAAATCCATCCGCTTTAATATGTTTGCCTGTATGTTTTTTCTGAAGATTCAAAATTCCAGGTTGCTGTGATGTGTTATTATTTTGTTATTATTGTTATTATGTGTTATTATTTTAATGTCCCTGAATAATGGTACATTATCTTCTTCTGTTTTGTATGTGAGTATGTTTTAAATTGTATAATCAAAAGTTTTATGGCAAATATATCAACAACATATCTGTACTAGGTTTTAATTATGTATGGGAATCCTATATTAATATGTATTTCAAATCTGTTCATGAAAAGGTTAACTAGAAATGGAGATAAAGGTTGGTCATTCACTAAGATAAGAGAGAAATTTATTTTTGGGTATACTTGTAAACAGAGATTCTAAGTTGAAAGACACTAAGGTGTCTTATTATTATTTTTTATCCTTGATTTTTTTCTATTAACTGAAATTAATTATTCATTCTCCAGCTTTGAAATTTTGGTAGTGTTCTAAATCTATTTGCTAACCATATTGCTAAATAGCATTATGACATGTTTTTATTGTTAATTATGGGTTGCATGCTCTCCATTATCTGTATTTTGAATATTTGGTAAACCCCATATTTTCGCTTTGATTGGTTTTGTTCTATTTTATTTTGCACTATACTATATTTTGGGTAGTTGTGCATGTTTTCAGAGCATCATTGACAGATTTAATACATTCCTTCAATGGGTCTGATTGAATATGTACAAATTTATTACCTTTATCAGCCTTTGTATAAATTACATCTTTTACATTTAACAACTGTTTTTTTCTGCATAACTTGTTTTCCATTTTTCTCTCTTAATAATTTTGCAGAATTATTTTTTATCTATCTCTTTTTCTTTATGGATTAGCCAGTCAATCTCTATTTCTAAATCTACTGCATATACTTATAGCTTATTGAAGAATTGTACTCATGTTTTAAGGGCTTTATTTAGAAAGTTCTATATCTTCTTTCTTGAAAGTTTTCTTGTATAGGTTTTCTACATAATTGGGTTTAGGTTCTGAATTTCTAAATTTCTTTGATTTAGTTTTCTAAACTTTGTTTTTTATTGGTTACATTTTTTTTTTACCCAGAAATATATATTCTCTATAGCTGTACTTATTAAATTATCCCCTACCATGTTTCCTAGCCTCTTTAAGAGGAATTAATCCAAGAACATAAATATATGCATTAATCAACAGCTCAATGCACAGACTCATTAACCTACCCAATAACAAGAAAGAATACTCCAAAGAATACAAACAAATAGAAAGGACAGAAATGGATTTAGCCAAAAACTGGTTTACAAACAAGTACAGAAGTTCAAGAAGCAAAAACATATTAAAGAAACCACAACTTTTTCAGCAGAAAATGATTGTTAAAATTTCACATATGACCCCATGGGCTATGCACAAATTTCAAAATATTGTAAAAGATTTAATATCAGATTAGCACTAGAAAACAGATTTAATATTAAAAATCTCCTGGTCAGTAAAATTCATTAAAGTGTTGCACTGGAGAAAAAATACAGGCATTTATCAAATAAACTGTGCAGAATACAAAAAAATCTACATCAAGAAAACGGAGAGAAACGTAAGCACACATAAAATAACACTTCAGGAACATTAAATACAAATAAATAGAAAAATCAGTGGTGGCATCTCATTTCCAGACAGAGAACCATGACATAATGGAAAAAGCAAAGTTATTAAAGTCATCACAGAGACCCACAAGCTGGCAATGTGGAAGAGAGAAAAAAAACATATATATACCGAGGGGGCCAAAAAATGTATACACACTTTCATAGTAGATATTATTTAATATATTTCAAAGTTGAACCAAAGAACAACAGTAATAATGTGTAGCATGTTCTCTAAACAAATGTGACTCACCTACACTATGATAGCGTTGCTAAGTGACAGGTAAATCAACAGTGAACAAATGAAACTAAGATTATCGTATGATGTTCTGTAACAGATGTGACTGACATTACATTATGCTAGCATTGCTACAACAAAATGGAGCCAAGATTATCGTTTGAACAGCAGAAAGCAATTTTGAAGTGGTATTGGAAAACAGAGAATATTGTTGAAATTCAAAGGCAATGGAGACATGTGTACAGAACAGAGCCACCAATGTGAGTAACAATTGCATGCATTCTTGACAAATTTGAGACTGATGGTATCATATGCAATGTTCACAAGGGCAGATATGGGAGACCTGGCACAGCAACAAGCCCAATGTATCCAAGGCACTGGATTGGATGAAAAGGTCCAATTAGTTTCCCCAAATTCTCCGGATCTAACTCTGCTGGACTTCTGCCTATGGGGAACTCTTAAAAATGTTGTATACTGTAGAAAACCAGTTACACTGGCAGCACTTCTGGAAGAAATTGAAACAGCATGTGCTGCAATCGCCAAGGACACTTTCACAAACGTTGCTCAGTCAGTAGTTCAACATACTCAGAAGTGTGTTGATGCCATTGGTGGGCATTTTGGGTAACTGTTGAAACTGTTGTGTCTGAAAAAGTCTACTACTCATCATTTTCTATTCAGTTTTGTTATGTTAACGCAGTTTTTTCTTTGCTTGAAGTGTGTATACATTTTTTGGCACCCTCTGTGCATACACACACAGACAAAGACAGATTAATGAACTTCGACACTTTCGGGAATGAAAACATTGACTTAAAGTTCATTATATCTCCACTAGAATGTGCATCCCCAAAGAAGTACTACGAATCATCCAGAAGTTAACAATTAGCTTAGGATACAAACATCTCTCTGCTAAACATGTTCTAGATATAAACAAATAAGTGAAGCCACAAGAGTGTATACTTGAACACAGTCATACTATTATTTAGTTCTACGATTTGCTTCACTTTACAAGTTCGAATTCACACTTCAAGTTTAATTTAATGATGTACACTATAACACGAATTCAAACCAATTTTTATATTAACCTAGTTCTTAAATAATCTAGCACAGTTCTATATGGGGATTGTCATACCCAATCTCCCCAATGTGTTTAAATTCCCACATCTATATTAACCTTATATAACACATTCTCCTTACTGCACCTAATCTCATCCAAGCAAAGCTTTCTCTCCGATGCCTATGCCATTGGCCCATGTATCCTCCCTCCCGCCCAATCTTCCATTCTTCTCACTTTCTCCTAGAATACTACCACATTCCTTTCTCCTTGTACTATACTTTCCCAATTCCAAACTCTTTTTAACCATTTTCACTCTCCCCAGCAGTTTACTCTTCTCACTTCTCTTTGATTTTTTTAAGATGTATCAAGTATCAGAATAGGTAGTTAACCTAGATAAAGCATAAATTTGTACAACAATAAATTAAGGCAGCTATAATCATTTGTTATAAATTTATTAAGGGTAATAAGAGAATGGAAATTCCTCCAAAATGTATTAATAATATGACAAAGAGATTTGACATACATTACAGAAAATGTAAGAAGTTTGAAAGCATTGAAAGTTTATGTAGATCATTAAAGTGAGTTTAAAAATGTTGTTTCTATTGCTTAAGCTTCTCATTCATAATGGCTTCTATTTTATTTATTTGTTTCTTTATACTTTTTACCCACAGGTTATTTGAATCTGTTGCACGATCGTGTATGGTTCAAAAGCAAGTTCAGCCGCCACAAGAGAATGAGTTGACAGAATAAGTAGAGAAACCTGTGTTTAAGTAATAATTGCACAGGTATAGATTTACATTAATGAACATAAAGCTGTACATAGTGAATATAATAAACTTAAGTCAGATAAACAGATTACTTAACTATATTTTTTGTATTGATAGGTTAATTTTTTAAGCCTCATTTTTAAAAAAGTGTGATGACAACAAAAACTATCAGTTTAATTTTCATATGTTCTATGCAGTAAGTATGTCTTAAGAATATATTGAGATCATTGTATTTAAAGGGGAAAAAAAACTGTTCTTATTTTATGTTCTTCAGCTCTAAGAATGTATAGATCAGAGAGATTTTGAAGTTATGTATCATTCAGTTGCTGCAAGAAATTGATTTTGGTAACAGTACAAAATAATTATTAGTACCTTTACCTCAAAAACTTATTTGTAAGATTGCATAAATCCAGTTTGGTTTTTAATTTTTTACTCATCTTTCATGTAATATGTTGTAAATAAGAAGAAATATTCTGTTCATATTGAGTATTCAAGAAATGAATTTTTTTTCTTAACAGCTTTTTTCTATTCTTTTTTCTTCCCCCCCACATTGAAGAGCAAATTTCAAAGATGCATATTTCATTTTACAATTGGAAAAAGTTTTAAACATGAACCCTAGTTTTACAAAATACATAATTCATCTATTCTAAACTGTACATAATATATAATAATTTGAAGTTGCAAAATTGTATTATTTTTTTGTTAAAGCATTTCTGCATCTCATTGCGTAGAAATTGATTTTAAGAATATATGAAAATGAAATGAAAAATATCTATCTACCATTAATTCAAACCTTAGAAACTTAAGTTTTAAGTTAGGTTATATTTGCACTGGATTGCGCTTGTGAACCTTTTTCTGTACTTGTTGCTGTCCATAATTCAACGTACAAAATAAATCAGGAAATGAACAGTAAAGATATGTAAATAAAAGAATTTGTAGTGTCTCATGGACATGTGTTTATTTGTTTAGCCTTTTATACCCTTAATATTTTTTATTTTATAGTCAATTTACTTACCAGTATTCATGAATCACTAGTGAAGCATGAAGATATAAAAAAAATTATAAGACATAAATGTATATCATTTAATGCATAGATACAAAAAAAAAATGCTTGGCTCCACACTAAATTCACAGTGGCATGTTTCATGTAAATGTTATAGCTTTTAGCCTCTTTCTTCATGGCAGACATGCTGATAGTCAAGTGGGTAGAAGTAAGTGTCTAGTAATGAGAACTATGGAAGTTCGAATCCTACACATGAGTGAATTATTTTAATTGTTTTTTGCAAGTAAAAATAATGTTTAATATATATGATAATAAACTTCAAATTGCAAAGGCTTATTTTAATTATTTGAATTTTAAGGTATTTATGCTCACACAAAAAAACATGAGTATTCTTCTTGATTTTCAAAATAAATAGCAGTTGATAAATGTTGTTAAATACAAAATGTAAAAAAATGTAAATTAATATAATATCTAATGTGTAAACCCTCTGCTTCTATTACTGCCCTCATTATTTGTTATTTTGTGCAAGTAAAAATTGTTTAATAACTTCATAACTTCAAATTCTAAAGGCTTATTTGAATTTTAAGTTATTTACGCCCACACAAAAAAACATAAAGTACTCTTCTTGGTTTTGAAAATAAATAGCAATTGATAAATGTTGTTAATTACAAAATTGAAAAAAATTTAAATTAACTTAATATCCAATGTGTAAACCCTCTGATTCTATTATTGCCCTTTTTAGGACATGCATGAAATCAAACATTTGGACTACTTTTGACATAAGGATATTTGTTCCAATTATACTGTATTTGTCTTATAAAATCTGCCAATGTAACCTCACCAATTTTTTCGTCTATCCTCCCACATTTTCAATAGAATTCAAATCTGACAAGCTAGGAAGCTAATTAATCTTGATATCTTTCCTATGCCAGAACCAGTTTGAAACCTATTGACTTGTGTGTACAGGATGATTATCATATTGAAACTCATTGATTTCATCAGAATATCTCATTCTCACATAAGGAACCATCATTTATTTGAGAGTGTTTTAATTGGTGTGTTGTCACCATATACCCAAACTTTCCTGTAACTTTAATCCTATTCCAGTTAGATTGACATTTTCATCTGCAAAAATGAGGCGAACTAATTTGTGATAATTGCAAATAGCAAATGAATAGTAATACTTCAAATTGTATAATGTAAGGAATTGCTGTATATTTCTGTAAGCAGAGTAGCATTCTGCTATGGAATGGACACATGTTTTCATCCTGAACCAGGATGATGGTAAACAATTCCTTCTCAGGACAATCGCATCCACATCATGGCCATAGATATACCGACTTCAAGCAAACTTGCAGCTTGAGAAACAGAATAGCCTGCAATTTTTTCTAATGTGTAGACTGATCTCCTTGTGGCTTTGTCTTTGTGTGTGCACTCAGCCATAGCAGAACTTAATATGATGCTGACAAACCATTCACAGCTTGAAGGGTATATTAATGAACATGCCAATGCCAGCGATTACCAAAGAATGAGAGCACTAATAGAAGCTGAGAGTTTACATGTTTAAAATTAAAGTAGTTTATATTTTGTTTAATATTAAGGTAATTTATATTTTTTTATTAGTTTTTCACTTTAGAATTAATGTGGCTTATTTTGAAAATGAAGATTAATTTATGTTTTTGTTTTGAGCATTAATGTCTTATAATTCGAATATATTTTGCCCATTAAAAATATATATTATTGCTATTTATTAAACATTAATTTTACTTGCTAACATTAGCAAATAAAAAAATTAAGTATAATGAGAATTTGAACCTAAGTTAAATTATTACTAAACATGTGCTTTTGTCTTTGCAGCCCTCAGAGCACATCATTCAAATAAATGCATTTCCTGTTTGTCATAACTGAAATATATTGTGTTCAGAATTAGTCGTGGTTTATGCCTGTTGTTCCATTCATCATCATCATCATCATCATCATCATCTCTTCTACCTGCACAAGCAATGCAGTGTATCAAAATGAACAAAATTACTTTCAAACTAAGGACATTAGGTGAATATGATGTGGTGAATGAGATCAATTATTAACTTTCTGTTAAACTAGCATCAGAGATCAGTAGAATCTTCTTATAAAATAAAGGTTCTTATACCATGACTCACCTTTGCTACGTTTAATTAATTAATTTATTTATTTACGGGTGCTCTTTAACATCTCAGGTCATCAGCGTCCCATTCTATTCAGGGCATGAAACGGCCGACATATTTTTCTCAGAGGCCTCTTCTTTCAGGCTTGATGTTCTTTTTCATGCCGTAAATATACGACACAGGACCCACAGTTTTACTTCTCTTCCGAAGGAAGCCATACTTAGGATTTTTATGCCCGAAAAAAATCCATCCATCCTGGCCGAGTTAGAACCCACGATCGTGGGTTTAAAAGGCAAGTATGGTTACCAATACACCGCCAGGACTGATCTTTTCTACACATCACCTAATTCCTGACAGTAAAGAAACTGGCAAGTAAATCATACGTGTGAGTCATTGTTGCTTCCAAGTGAAAAATGCCAAAATAACTCCATGGAAAGTGATTGTATTGAGCAATTGGATGCCAAGAATGTTATTAATTTGAAATGAGAAAAATATGAGAAAATTTTAACTTGAGAGTATGGTAACTTATTAGTAGGAGAAAAAAAAAAAATATGCTGCAAGCATAAATGATACATGGAGTAAGTTTAGCTTTTATTATTCAGACTGAAAGCTATAGGAACTGCATGTGATGCAGTTATACTATCTGTATTAGTCACATAAAGTTTGTTAAGGTATAATGGCATGTACTTTGCTCTTAGATGCTTAATTTCTAAAGGTGAGAAAACTTAAATCATGTTCGACGGCTGTAAGGTAAGCCCATGCAAAAATAAAGTAACTATTTTTGGGAGAAAACTATTTCATTTCTCAACATAATCTCCTGTCAAATCTATACACTTATTCCAGTGATTTTCTAATTTGTGTATCTCGTTTATAAAATGCAATTTCTTCAACTCTGCAAAATATGCATTTGTTTTGGCAACAATCCCTTCATTTGATGCAAATTTCTATTCTAGCTATTTCTTCATGTTGGGGAACAGGAAGTGGTCCAAGAAAGTCGCATCTGGAGAGTAGGGGAGATGGAGGATTCCATGTCTAAAGTCCAATAGTTTTGAGGTTGCAATTACAGATTTATGTGCTGGTACAGTATTGCAATCTTTGGCAAATGATTATTTTTCTTCATTATGATATTTAATTGCTTCAGTAGCATAGTGCATTATTCACTGGTTTTGCCCTTTTCCAAAAGGCCAATTAAAATTATGTCATGGCAATCCTAAAACACTTGCCACAACTTTTACTGCTGAGGGAATTGTTTTTGCACTTTCTCTGGTTGCAACACACTTTTCAACTACTACATCTCCAGTATCCACGTATGTCAACTGTCACACACTGTCTCCAAAATTCACTTGAATACTGTTTAAACACTCCAAATTCTGCATGGTAACGACAACTCATTCTATTTTCCCGGTCAATCGTTAGGAACCAGCACCCATCTCACCAAGAGCTTTTTCATTTGCAAATGATTGTGCCAATTATCATCTGATCTCAATAAATGCCCACAGTTTCAGCAAAGTCGGTCCTGGTGGCGTAGTGGTTACCATACTTGCCTCCTAAACCTAAGATCGCGGTTTCAATTCCGGCCAGGACCGATGGATTTTTTAAGGCGTAAAAACCCTAAGTATGGCTTCCTTTGGAAGGGAAGTAAAACCGTGGGTCCCGTGTCGAACATTTATGGCACGATAAAGAACCTCAAGCCTGAAAGAAGAGGCCTCTGAGCAAAATTTGTCGGCCGTTTCACGCCCTGAATAGAATGGGACGCTAATGATCTGAGATGTTGAAGAGCGTCCGTAAATAAACCAAATAAAAAAAAAAAGTTTCAGCAATCATCCACACCTTCGGTCTCAGATTGCTCGACAACATATGAATTTTTTAATAATTTCAGGAGTCATTACCTCAACAGGACAACTGAGATGGCCCACATCACTTGTATTCATCTAAATTCACCAAACCATTTATACGCCATTCTAAGCAACGGTGCCGATTTCCCATAATGTTTGTCCAGTTTATTTTCGGCAGCTTTTGCTCTTTTTAAAAAGTAATGTTTTATTAATATACAAAATTTGTGTTTCTCCATGTTAAAACACTCATTTACAATTGAAGCAAGAAAATGGCTCTCAAACATAGAAGCAGCTTTGTAACTGTTTACAAGTATATACATCATTCCTCAATGGTCATTATATTGTCAAATTAAAATTGAAAAACTATTTAATGCTACATACCACTTTTTTTTAATAGTGTTTAACGCCCACACTGAGGCACCACAGGTGTGGACACTGGTGATACATGAGATGAAATGATAAATTGGTAAAGGAGTACGTTCCAGGCCTAAGTTTAGGGTACCTCCCCATCTGTCATTTATGAGGACTGAGGAAAACCTGGACAAAACCTCAGTCATGAAGGATGGCCCTGGCAGGATTCGAACCCCAGACCTCCCGCTACGAGTCTGCGCCTTAATGACATCGGGCATACATGGCGTGTGTGGTTTTTATTTTTATTTTATTTTATTTATTTATTTATTTGAGTTTGCATGGACTTATAAACCCTAGTATGTTATAGATTGCTATGGTAGTAAGAAAGGTTTTTAACATTGTAGCAAAAAGTGCTAACACAGGAAAATGTGGAGAAGCCCAAGTGAAATGTTTAGATATCAATGATGGAGCAGATGATTTATGTGTCAACATTGTACTATTAGATTTATTTATGGACGCTCTTTAACATTTCAAGTGTTCAGCGTCCCATTCAAATCAGGGCGTGAAACGGCCGACAAACTGCTCAGAGGCCTGTTTTTTCAGGCTTGAGGTTCTTAATCGTGCCATAAATGTACGATACGGGACTCACGGCTTTACTTCCCGAAAGCCATACTTAGGATTTTTACGCCCGAAAAAATCCATCGGTCCTGGCCGGGGTCGAACCCGCGATCTTGGGTTTAGGAGGCAAGTATGGCACCTGTACTTTGAGAAATTATATTGCCTGAGCGATAGCACGCATAATAATGCCTTATAATATTGTCAGAAGCAGTGCGAGGACCACGAATTTTTACAAATTTCGACCCCTTGTCTCAATTTCCTGCTTTTAGTTTTTAAAATGATCAAAGGATGAAAAAGGTCGTTCTTCCGATTTTATCTTTATTTCACGTGGATTTTAAATGCTCAAGTAAAAGAAATTCAGCTGTTGTTTTATGACTACATTAACTGTACTTCTTTGTTTGCTTTCTAGCTGATCATGGTAATCTTGCTGATGGCGTTTGATGTCGCGTGGATAATTGAAATTCTTGTTGCACATTTCACAGCGATAAGCGTAGGGTTGCTGCTGGTCGCAACTCCAAACACCAAGGAGCGATAACATTATCCGCTTCCGTTCAAGGGCGTGTTGGTTTTAGCCGCCGTCCTCTGCTTCCCTTCGCGAAAGGAGATGTTACCTTCCCCAGTAGCAGTGCTAAGTGTAAGGGAGGCGTGCCGGTTTTCTCCGCCGTTCTCCGCTGCCCTTCGTGAAAGGAGGCGGGATTTTCCCCAGTAGCGGTGCTAAATGTAAGATCAAGTTGCTGTACAAATGGGGAAAGGTGATTCGATCACAGCGTTGCAGTGGCTGGCAGCAAGGAAATAAATGAAGTAAATATTCTCAATTTTGCAATGTAACTTATTCATCGTTCTGCATAGATTGATGGATACATGTGGCATTGCATAATGTGCAAGTCGATAAAAAGTGTAAGGAATGGCTTCTTTTTCACCCTTGTGAGCATATTACCGTTCATCTATTGTTGCGTGGGATATGGGATATGCCCCAGAAGGACTGCGTATCAATCGGGGTTGAAATTTTCTGTACCCGAACAACAGTTAATTAGGCCCACTTCTGTAGGGAGATTTGAGAGCAATGGTTCGAGAAAAATCCATATATCGTTGGAGGGCCCAAAGTCGTAGAAATTGATGAATTGAGAAACATTTCCACATGAAGTTTCAAAATGGTTTGTGGAAGGGGGGGGGGGCATTGAAAGGGAGACATGAAGATACTTTCTTGTTGAAGTACCAGAAGGGTGTTACCGTGACAAATTTAATTCGACAGTTCATACTGCCCGGGACTATTATTATTTCAGATGGGTGGGCGACATACGGTAACATTTCGGCCATCGATGAAGGGATTTATGAACACGATGCAGTTGTTCATGAGGAAAATTTTGTAGACTCGGATAGTGATGAAATTTATACTCAAACCGTAGAAATCATGTGGATGAGAGCTAATCGCAAGATTAGGGGCAGTATGGCACTTTGGATGCACTCTGCATATCCTATCTTCACGAAATCCTGTGGAGAAAATTCTTCCAATATACAATCATAGCAATGTATTTTCTTCTTTTATCACCTGCGTTGCGAATATATACGTACAATGTGGACTAAATTCTTGTCTCGTTAAAACATTTTTTAAATTTCCTTTCGGTTAGAAAGAAATGTAAAAATTACAGCCACCATTCCATCACTCCAGCAAGCTACCACTCGTGAAACAACAAACCATATTCTTCAAGGCCACCTTCACTTTTTCACCGCAATTTGCGGCAGAAGCCCCAAATATATCACGCAAGAGCACTGTTGAACCATTACATACAGTGTTCGCACTTTAAGTGCTTGTGTTTTGCGATTTTGATTTTGCAATGAACCTTTTATAATCCATTGAATCGTGATCCACAGTGTGCGCACCTTCAGTGCAACCAAGTATATCTCAAAAGCGCATTGCTAGTTCATTGAATCGTAACCCACAATATTCTTACCTTCAGTGCTTATATTTGGTGATTTTGATTATGTAAAGATCATTACTAATCCATGGAATCGCCCACGGTGTTCGTACCTTCAGCGCTTGTTTTTTTTTAGCGAATTAGGAAGCAATGAAGCTATTGCGGTAGGCACCGTGAAATATCTGCTTATTTTTCAACCATTTGATTATTATTATCATCATCATCATCATCATCATCATCATCATTATTATTATTATTATTATTATTATTATTATTATTATTATTAATTTATTTTAGCGAATTCCGAAAGGATGTAAGCTATTGTGGATGCACCAACGGAAAGGGTTTTTACTAATCCAACTCTGCATCGATCGTACCTACTAGGACACCTACAATTAAATAAAAATATATAAAATATTTAGAAAATAAGCATACACACACACATATTTGTATACATATGTAACAATCACTAAAGAAGTAGAAAAAGAATAAAACACTTAGATTAGACACAGGTCATATCTTGCAATCTATGTCTAAGTGTTTTATCATATTCCTGCTTCTTTAGTTATTTTTATTTTAGTTACATTGTTCCCAGTGTTATTTTTCACTCTCACTCTCTCTCTCTCTCTCTCTCTCTCTCTCTCTCTCTCTCTCTCTCTATATATATATATATATATATATGCGCGCGCGTCCGTCCGTCCATTCTCTAGTAGTTGCAATTTTAGTTTTTTTCTCAACGAAACTGCACATAACCATCAATTATAATATACGATTCGCCGAGTTCAGTACCCATAAAACTGGACCATTGTGGGTGGAGGTTAACCTAAATCGAAAAATCGCTTTGGCGGTTGTAATTTTTGCTTTATTTCCACGAAACTCAGTAAACTTCTTTAAAATAAATTGATAAAAGCAGTTTTCGAAAATCATGGCAAACGGGGTACTAGAAGTTGGGGGTTAAAACGAAATTTAAAAATCACTCTAGTGGCGGTAATTTTGATAATTTTAAAGAAAACTTCATAACTGTCATTGAAATAAAATACGAAAAAAAGTTTTTGAAAATTAGTGAAATCGAACTATTAAGGAAGTGGGTTCCCAGCACCCTAAGATTTAAAACTCAATCTAGTGGCATTAATATATTTATTTTCGTAACGAAAATCCGTAAGGGTCATTTAAATAGAATAAGAAAAATCATTTCTGAAAATCAGGTAAATAGGTCATTAGGAGGAGTGGAGTTTCCCTGCACCCTGAAGTTAAAAAATCGCTCCGATAATGATTTTTTCACAAACACACAAAAAAAAAACTCGGTATATGCCATTTAAATCAAATAAGAAAAATAGTTTTTGAAAATTATCAGATTATTGGTCGTGGGGGTTATCTGAAAAAAATGAGTGGGAGTTAAATCGAAATTTAAAAATCGTTCTAACGGCCGCAATTAAAAAAATGTTAAATTAAACTCGTATATGCCATTGAAATAAAATAAGAAAAATAGTTTCTGAAAATTAATGAAATTGAACTTTTGGCATGGGGGAGGCTTACCCAAAATTTTAAAATCGCTCTAGCGCGATTAATATTTGTTTAGCAACGAAAGTCCGTATATAACATTAAAATATAAGGAAAAAAGTAAATCTTGAAAATCAGTGAAATTGGAATATTAGAAGGGGGGTTACCTGCATTTCAATATTTAAAAATCAGTTTAGTGGCATTAATATATTTTTTCGCAACGAAACTCTGTATGTGTCATTTAAATAGAATAAGAAAAATCGTTTCTCAAAATGAGAGAAATCGGGCGATTAGGCGGGGGTTACCTGAAACTAAAATTTTAAAAATCACTCTAGCAGCATCAATAATTGTTTTTTCCACAACAAAACTGAGCATATACCATTTAAATCAAAATAAGAAAAATAGTTTTGAAAATTATCAGAAATCGCTATATTTTAAACTCGTTGAGTTCTTCTATGGCAAGAAGGTGTGTGTGTGTGTGTGTGTGTGAGAGAGAGAGAGAGAGAGAGAGAGAGAGAGAGAGAGAGAGAGATTGCTCTAACGGCATTAACATTTGTTTGGTAACAAAACTCGGTATATGCCATTTAAATATAATAACAAAAATAAGTTTTGAAAATCAGGCAGTTAGACGGGTGTGGGGTCTGAAAACCCATATTTAATCGTCGCTCTGGCGGCACCAATATTTGTTTCTTCACAACAAATTTCGGTATATATCATTTAAAAAAATAACAAAAATAGTTTCTGAAAATTAGACTATTAAGAGTAAAGATATGCTTGAAACCCGAAATTTAAAAAGTGCTCGTGCTCATGCGTTTGATTTTCTTTATATTGTTTTAAAATAAAACGAGAAATTCATGCAATATATAAACTGATTAACGTTGCATACGTTTCATATTTAATAAAAACATCGTAGTGATGGTAGCAGCTATGAAATATTAATCTAACATGTGTTTGAGAATTGTATTTGTATGCAATAGAGCCCTGTAATAATCTGCAGAAAAGTTTTGCATTATATGTTTTTAATATAATAAAATTTAAATTAAATTTCAAAGCCAAAAAAATCTATTAAACTTCCGGTTGTTGTTTATTGAATTTGTATATTTGCTAAGTACATTGAAATTGTTTTTAAATATTAATATGTTTTTGTTTTATTGTGACATGTGAACATTCTGTTCTTAAATACCGAAGTAACTCTAAAGTTTCTGTTATTTTTCTCTAATTTAGTGTATGTAAAGATATCAAGGGATCAGTTCATAAATATGTTACACTTAAAACTGTTTTAAAAAAACTACATAGTATACCTTTGTCTATTAGTGGTCAAATATAATCCGCCTGTGGTGCCTCAGTAGTAAAAACGGGCGTTAAACACTACTCATGTGGTCAAATATTTACTTTAATTATTAGTATACAATTAATTCTTGTGGTTTAATCTCAATGGTAATAATAATAATAATAATAATAATAATAATAATTATAATAATAATAATAATAATAATAATAATAATAATAATAATAATAATAATAATAATAATAATAATAATAATAATAATAATAATAATAATAATAATAATAATAATAATAATAACGTAATTCTAAAAATATAGTTTCTCTTTTGTGATACTTATAGATTGCAAGAATTCTAAATTTGTTCTAATGTCACACAATAATATCCCAATTTAATTAATTAATAAGGTCTAATTTGGATTCTATATTCATTTTTATTAAACGTTTTCAACGATGAGGAATTCGCTTAGTTCACACAGCTCCTGCGTGACGAACCTTTGTGATCTTGATTATGCAAAGATCATTCATTACTAATACATTTATTCGTGACCCATCATATTCGCAGCCTCAGTGCGTGTGGTTTGTGATTTTGATTGCGCTTGTGTGGTTGCAATTTTCGTCATTCTGGGTGTTCAGCTTTATAATTCATCATGGGCTTTTATACCTGCTTCCGTTTCTCCACTTCCGCTAAAATGAAATAAAACGCTGGTTTTGATCGTACTCCTACGCAATCCGCAAGTACCCTATTTTCAAATATTACTTCAAAAATTAAAATTGGTACAGACTGCAAACCTGAGTGTGCCTCACACACACAGTAAACCTACTGCACATTAACACTTAAGTTCAACTGGTAATTGCCAAGTTTGGATGAGTTTTCCTATGTTTATATTGTGTGTCAAGTATATAGGTTGCATTATTTTATCATTCTCTGAATAAAAACTTTCAAGTGCCCAGTTATCCATGATAAGATAATATAATTAATTATATTAATCATTCCAAGTTCCTGAGGATCTGGCAAGTGGAAATACAAAACTTATCAACATATTGAAGCTTTACCAACAGGTTTTTAATATTTGTAAATTTGGAATCTATTCTATAAACCCCATTAGGTATTAAAGGGCGCCTCCCAACCCCAAGACCGACTGTATTT
Source organism: Metallyticus violacea (assembly GCA_030762175.1). NCBI lineage: Eukaryota > Metazoa > Arthropoda > Insecta > Mantodea > Metallyticidae > Metallyticus > Metallyticus violacea. The sequence continues at coordinate 37,004,239 of CM060845.1, read as the reverse complement.
ACAGACCCTAATATGGTGAAAAAAAAATGGTGTCCGAAGTGGGTTTTGCTGCCAATAACAAATACGAAACCTTCATGCAGTATTGTGTTGCAAAGATGACATTATTCATTAGAAAATATTTCGATGATTTTTATGAATCGGAAATTGTTTATAAACAATATTTCTCATATGTAAACGAAATATAAAATAATATGAATTATAAACTTCTTCACAGGTAAGCAGTATTTATAAAATACATACCCCAAATAACTGAACACCTTATAACCAATCCGCATAATCGCAATAGCATCATATTTATCGTGCTCTATTTTAAGGAATAGAACATAGTATTCTTTGGTAATAGGTATAAATGGGAGCACCCTTAACCTCACTTGGAAAGATGTCGAAACATGTTTAGTACAAAAGACTCTTCCCTGTAGCCTAAAAACTTAAATAAATAATGGTAAACGCTTTAAATTTGCTCTTAGAAAATACATATGTAAAAAGGCCTATTATTTTGTAGAGGAATATATATATTATACTGAGTTAAAAACGCCACAATACTTTTATATTAACGCATATAGTAAAATTGGGTGATTGTCTGTTTCTGCTTCTCTGGTTCTTGTTGTTTTGGCTAAGTTGTTCTAGGTGTTACTTTTTAATTTTTGTTGTAACTATTTATGCAGATACATCAGTACATGACATTATTTGTATAATGTGTGCTACTGTGGTAATTGTAAATGACCAGTTCTATATGCGTAAGTTTCTGTGACTACTTCGGGAACTCAATGAATGCTCCAGAAACTAAACTAAACATAAGATCATTAACCCTCATTGTCATATAAGATTGCAGATTAAGGAAAATTACACAAGGAAATGTCCTTTCTAACCACAAATTTAAGTTAGAAATGTTTAATACACATTACAGTTTTATCATTAACTTCGCGGTGTATACTCTTTATCCATTTCTCTTTTAATTACTGCTATTTAGGAAATATATATAACAAATTAACAGTAATAATAAAAGTAGTTAAGGATAAAACACTGAGAAAAAGTCACACTTGAAATTGCTATATTTCGTAGCTTCTATATTATGTAGCTTCTAGCTTCTTGCCATTGAAGAACTCGCAGTAGTTCGAAATATAGCAATTTCAAGTGTGACTTTTTCTCAGTGTTTTATCCTTAACTACTTTTATTATTATTATTGTTAATTTGTTACATTGTTAATAGTGTTACTTTATTTTTATTTTCCTCCTAAACCCAAGATCGCGGGTTCGAACCCGGCTAGGACCGATGGATTTTTTCGGGGCGTAAAAATCCTAAGTATGGCTTCCTTCGGAAGGGAAGTAAAGACGTGGGTCCCGTATCGTACATTTACGGCACGAAAAAGAACCTCAAGCCTGAAAGAGAGGCCTCTGAGCAAAATTTGTCGGCCGTTTCACGTCCTGAGTTGAATGGGACGCTGATGACCTGAGCTGTTGTAGAGCTTCCATAAATAAATAAATAAATAAATAAATCAATCAAAAACTTTTTTTTTATTTTCCATTTATATTATATATATATATGGGATAAGTGCATTCCATAATTAAGGTACACAAGAGCAACCCATTTTGTAATAAACACTTTCTATTACACATATTGCCAGCCTGATTTCACTAAATCAACATTAAATTAATCAAAACAATAGAAGTAACACACTATTGTTCTGTTACTTCTAACTATAAACCATAATAATTAACTACGTAACACAACAAACCAAATAAAACAAACCCATGTGTTAATATACCCGACTCCTCTATCGGTGTATTTGTCTTTGCATAACCTCCAACTGTAAACTACTATAATAAATCTCATACTGCAATGAACCAAATAAATAAACGCATAAATTTACTTGCAGTAACTTGAAAGATTAAACTGCCAGTGTATTGTCTACATAACCTCACTTGCAAATGAGTCGAAACATAGCATAACCCAGGCTCACTAAAACTTTCTTCTTCTTGATTCAATCCCCGCTTCATATATCCCCCCCCCCCCCCGAATTTTGCTTTCATTGCTAACCCACGCTGTCGCGTACATTGGTAGATTAGAGAAATTTGTTGGGGAACTGTCCCCCCTAAACACAGAGTTCGGTAAAATGGGTTTAATACACGCTACAGTTTCACCACTAAATTCAAAATCTGCACAATGTATACCCCTTTATCCACTACTCCTTTAATTACTGTTTTTATGTAATGTAAATATGATATTATGTCATGCACTGCCGTAAAAAAGACATCAAGAGCAAAGCACGTGTTTCGAACACTTACTATTAAACAAGTTCCCCATGTAATTTCACTAAAGCAATATTAATTTATAAAACACAAATGAAGTAATACGCATTGTTCATATACTTCCACCTATAAACCATTATAATAAACCAGAACACTGCTAATTAATAATTTGAGAAATTTACACATCCCGGCATTTGGTCTAATTTCCATGCCAACTTTAAGGCCTGTTAAATATATTTGGTACTGTCCCAACGTAGAACTTAAGCAATTAACACAATATCTTAATAATAACTGTTTCTTATGTCCCAAAATAAGGGACATGCATGGGTTATTAGCACATAATTAATTTTAAAACAACTCAATGTACAAAATCTGAAATAGTATCCTGAAAGGCTATCCCCTGTAAGGCAGTAGGAAATATTTTTGAATAAAAAATCTCAATCTCGATAACCTTAATGTTGTCAAGCTATCAAAACAATGTTTCAATACACAAGAACTATACACCTTTAATTTTTTCTTCGTGTCCTCTGTCAATAGTTCAACAGTGGGCCTCAATGAGTCTATCTCATTCAGATAACAAAACAAAGGGATGTATGGATTAGTTACTGTGTGGTATTTGTGCAATGCGGTGTTTTACGTGGTTCGCGCTACTTGTGTACTAGCTATGTTAAACATATAGCACTCATTTGTAAGGCCACCAGTTCAAAGAAAATTCAAAGGGAAAGTGCTCCATAGTTAAACCAGCGAAGTTATAGTCAATGTGTAAACATTTATGAAGAAAGAAACTGCACTGAGAGTTAAAATACATTTCAAATTACTATAAGAGAGAAAGCTTCAAGCAACCGGCATCGGTGAGAGAACTATCCCACGAATTAAAGAAGAATGAGACAATGTAGGATCTTGTGCACTACTGTCATTTAACTCTCCATAAAATTACAGGCAGGAAAAGTCTAAAATGTTGTGTAGACACATTTAACGAGTGAAATTCAAGGAACAGTAAACAGTTTTTATACTACAGATAAACAGAGATCTACACTTAAAAAAAAAAAAAGTTAATACGCAATTGAGGGAATACATAGGCTTCGAAACAAACATTTGTAAGGTAAGAGAAATATTCCGAAATTTGGTATTTAAAGAAAGAAAAGCAAGAATAACCGCAGAATTTTGATGGAACCGCAGAAAACAAGAGAACAAGTACTATATTGTCTCAGAAAATTCAAGCAATACTGAATTGAAGGTCGTCCAATTGTGCTCATGGATTAGACATATATTCATGCTCCTCATACAAGGATGTTCCGATATAATGGTTACGCCTTATCTAGTATGTTCTTATGGCTGCAACACAGAAATGACCCAGATTCATTATAGTGCTTGTTGGAAGAGAAAAGATTTCATACCGAAATATTCTTTGTTTCAAATCCCAAACAGACAGGTGATCCACAAAAATCCACAATAAAACGAATTTCAAAATTTATAAAAAATAGTTAAAGAAGAAATGAATTCCCATTCTTAGTCAAACTCTGTATCAGAAATGGAAAATGCCCCCTACCATAATATTCAAATCAATCGGCCTCCAATTTCTAACTCCAGTAGCTTGACTCAAAGAAAAAGTATCCCATATTCCGAAGAACTGTTTAAACCTAATTATATCAAATATAAAATAGATGCAATATTAGCTCAACAGGATCATTTTACATTTAGATTACTGCCTTACCATAATCGAAATGATATAGGCTACAGTGAAAAATTTCACATCAGAACAAAATAGCAGTTTAAACTTCAACGATATTATAAAACTATCAGATGAAAAGTTTGCTGAAATTTCAGAATTGAGTTGGAAGAAGCAATGTGATCGTGTAAAGAAAATCGAAGATAAGTTCACGAAAGAAGAACAGCTTTCAGATGAAGTCCTTGAATTTGTGAGGCACATTGGCTATGACTTCGAAACTGGCAGTACTAGCAATAGCAACAGAGACTGCAGAGGAAGCCA